>CM037856.1:368218-726209 GCA_021234595.1 Delia radicum
TCTTCAGGTTTGTTCTCAATGAAGGAAGTTTTTTTTTGTTTGAATAATATTGGTTTTAAAATCAGTAGTGACAATTTACAGAATTGATAAAAACTGTGGAAAGAGTTGAGAAATCGTTTGCATGCACTGACAGGAATTTAATATTACATTTTAAGCAAAGTTATGCTTTTTTCACATGGACTTTTAAAAATACATTTAGAGGTCCAAGAAGGTGATTACGTATAAACTTTTGATTACTTTATAATTACTACATTAACATAGTTTCAGTTTCAATCGTTTCAGTTACATATGTTCAGTCGAATTGGACAGAATTAAAGGGAAATGCAAATTGAAGTATTTGTGAAATCTGTGGATATAAGAAGTTCTGTGGATATAAGTATCAGACATCATTTGTATAGAGGCTGTTGACGAGACAAACAATTTAAATAAAATGAATTCTTATAACAAAGATCCATTTTGCAAATTTTATTTTTATTGAATTTCAGAGGGAAATTAGTGTTTTAGTGAATTAGTTTTAGAGAATTTAGGGTTTAAAAACCATACGCGAACTAAAAAAAAGATTTAAAAAAAATGCGCTTGCTGAGACATACATAATGAAATAATTATTAATAATGAAATAATTATTAATAATGAAATAATATTAAGTTTGTCAAAAAATTAAAAAGAAAATATTTTGTGTGTTTATAGTGTTTTCGAGACATAAAAAATTAAGAAAAACTGGTATTTTTTCAAATTATATAAATCCAAAAATAGATCCGGTGACAAATTATAATATGTTTTGCCTGACATATTAAACTTTTGTCAAAATTCCGTATATTTTTTGGAAGCAAAAACCGTCCAATAGTCATTAGTTATTTTAGGTATTAAATATCGTCAAAATGGACTATTAATCGTCAAACCTGGTGTTATAAATAAAAAGAACGCTGAAGTTTATTTCAATTCACTTTATTACCCAAAAGGAATTTTAAAAATCCTAGAACAAAAATATAATGTCTAGCTAAGGGTTTATATAGTTATAGGCAAATTTCATTTAGTTACTTCAGTATAGTTCCAAATTACAAAAAAATATTATAGTTATTGACACGCGGTTTTAGTAACTTCTTATTGTTACAATCAACGTTATAAAGTCTTTTAATTTTTCTATTCTTCTTTTTACAGCTGCATACATAACTAATACATAGAACTTTGGCATAAGTACAGTAAAAATTAACGTTATATATTAACCCTTATTAGGGTGCCGTACCTTTCTTAACCACCTGGCAACACTTCATGTGATTGCTTCTGATGCATACATACATACATACCAGTTATAAAAAACCTTCATACATACATACAGGGTGGCTGATGCATATCCCGCCTAGCAATTGGAAGATTGTTTTTTGATAAATCACCAAACGAGTCTTTTTCGAGTACTTTTGGTGATTAATAACTGATTAATCACTTACACGGTTAAAAAGGGACTCGAAATGTTTCGCGCTTATGAGTAAAAAGTGCTTGTTTTCAAACGCAACAACAAATTATATAGCACTCGCAAATCAATCTTCTAGGTGTTTAAAATGTAATGTTTTTTTTCGTTATATAAGATCACAATTTGCTCATCTAGAAGATTGAAACTGCTTGATCGCAAATAGATAATGCAGGTGTTTTAATGTGATTAGTTTTTGTTTGTTTTGCTATCGTATTTGGAGCAGAGAGATGATTAAACACTGCTTGTTTAGTTGTTTTTTTTTTCTTAAGAATAACGGGATAATTTTTGCGTATTCTTGAGTAAATGTCAACAAGTTGGATATTTGTCTAGTTATAAAAGTTTCATTGAAGTGTAAGCATCCTTTAAATTAATTGTGAAGAATGGATGCTCCAGCCAAGTCCTTTATTTTAGGAACTAAGGGTCATAGTGGCTACTATTGCTGTTCTCGCTGTACACAAAAAGGACAAATCGAAAACATCGTCTAATTTTTCCTGTCGAAATCGAGGGTTCTGTAAGAACCAACGACACTTTTAGAAATCGTTTTCAACCCGAACATCATTTAAAGCAGTCACCATTGCACAAATGAAAATGTACAAATTTTATTTTTAAGTTTTGTTTCCTGTCGAAATGACAATAGTTTTTGTGTTATGTTAGGTGTAGTCTTATATTTGTGTTAATTTAAAAAAATACTTACTTTATGTATTAGTTTTTTATTAAAAATAAATCTTAATTTAAATTGAATATTATTCTTTTATTTCTTTTAAGAAAATAAAAAGTGACTCACAGCTTATTTCGTGTGTTAAACTGTTAAGAACATATTTGTTAATATTTTTAACATTAACTTAAATATTAAGTCCAATGGGTATTTTTTTAAAGATATATTATTTTTTATTATATTTACAAGAAAAACTTAAAAAAATCAAATCTTTAAAAAATGCCCCATTTTGAATAAATATTTAAGTTAATGTTAAAAATATAAACAAATAAGTTCTCTAAAGTTTAACACACGAAATAAGCTGTGAGTCACTGTATATTTTCAAATGACTAGAAAAAGACTCCGAAACAGACTGATAAGGGACTCAAAAAAGACTCCCAAACAGACTGATAAGTGGCTCTAAAAAGACTCCTTAACATAATGATAAGTGACTCAAAAAAGACTCGTAGCTTATTCGAAGAAGACTCATACTATAAAATGACCCCAAAACTAACAAAAAAAACAGTATCATAAATGAGTCATCAAGAAGAGTCGCGGCTAATGTACCATTTTCTACCGACAAATGTATCATTTATGATCAGAAAATGAGAGCATATTCCAGCTTTTTAGTCCCGCAGAAGTATCATAAAAGACTCGAATATGATTAAAATTTTCAAAAAATGCTGGTGAATTGGTACAATAAGAAATTCAAATAACTTTTTTTTCAATACACACAAATATTTCTTTGTTTTTACATTTGAAAAGCCATACATTTTTATTAAGTATTTTTAATGGCTTTTAAGAAACAATTTAATTAAAATGACTAACACGCCTGATGACATCAAATGCAAGCGAAATTCCGTGCAAATTACAGAGAAAATTCCAAGCTAAGGGGCAAGTCTACTGCGTTTAATTGCTTGTTATTTGATTTTTTTAAAGGAGAAAAATGAAAATCCTTAAGCAGAACTGTCCAGTGATACATATACGAACAAAAATATTCCTTGTCGAAACTCTAGAATTGACTTGTATTGCAGCAACTATAGCAACAATTGTTTCTTACATTCGAATTGTGAAATTCTGATTAAAGGGCGTACTAATGTTTGTCCCACGATTCAGCGGGCCGTACCCAGGATTTTGTTTGGGGGGGCCAATTTTTGTTTTTTAAATTTTTTTTTGTTTGAAAAGCATATAATTTGTTACATACGAGAGCCTATATTTAATATTTTGTAGTGTCCGACCAAGTACTCGGCTTCGTCTTCGTAGTTCGGTCAAAAAGTGAAGTTCGGCCAAATTCGGCCTACCGAACTTTTTATGATTATTTATAAAAAGCACAAATAAATAACAACTGCGGTTATATTTACTTTTCAGAATTTACAAAAAAAAAACTACATAAAAAATACAACGTTGAATATGATAGAATACAAAAAAAACACCGATATTTAAACATCAATGTGTGTGAAAAAATTTCAAAAAGCCAAAAGAGTTTAAAAAAAAATTTCCAGAAATATAGCTACACTCAAAAAAAAAAAAGTTTGTAAAGTCAGCAAAAATTTTTGCTGAGTCATCAAAATTTTAGTCAGGAGTGCGCTAGAAAAAAAAAATTCTAATGTCAGCAAAATCTTTTGCTGAATATCAGCGAGCTGATTTTTAGCAACAAAATTAGTAGATTCAGCAAAAGTTTTGCTAACACTTAGTGGATTAGAAATAAAAATGCCTTGCTAAAAATTAATAAAATTTTTTGCTGAATTTTATTAGACTGAAACAAACGCAAAAAATTTGTAGAAAAATTGTAATTTAGTTAATTTATTTGCTGAAAATCATAAAACATATTTTTGTGATTCTTTTAAAAATAATTTACAATAATTACGAAATATATAAATTTCATTTTCCCACATTGACGACATGAATTAATTTAATATCTGAAAATATATAGAAGTAAATATATATAACATAACAAAATTTTCTTTCAACTACTTACATCAATGGTTGTCTAAATGATGCTTTCTTTAAAGCACGCAAACTGCCGAAGATAATTATAGAAACGAAACGAAAAAATAAACAAAAACAAACGAAACGAAAAAAACAACCCTTTTTTTTGCAATAAGAAAAAGGAACCATACAAATCTACCTAAGATGTGTGTCTTTGTCTTTCGCTTTACTCTGTCTACACGTCTGTATATGTTTGTTTGCAATTTGACCACACTAGTGTGGTCAATTAATCTATTAACATTAACATTTTAACATTTATTATAGAAATACATATTCAATTTAAATATTTTCTTTGTCTTTTATTTTATTAATAGACAATTATTTTCACAAGCCGGTGACAACGCAAAATTTAAGTTGTTTTAATCCTCAATTTTGTTTTATGTATGAAAAACAGATACAAAAGTCTTCCATGGTTGATTTTTTTTATATGTCTTATTAGAGTTGTACTTTTTAGTATCATTTTCCTCTTCTCTACTACATCTTGACATGCCGCGACATCTGCTTCATTCTGCGTATATCTTTCAATCTGGTTGTCGTCCACACTATTAATTTGCTTATCAGCACAATTTTTTTTAGCAAAATTAATTAGTAAAACATTAGTATATTAGTAAAGGCATTAGTATAAAACAGTTAAGTGCTGAATAAGTATAACAAAAATTTTAGCTGAAAACACGATTTTAGCAAAAAATTTGCTAAAAATAGTATACCTGATTTACAACACGTTTTACTAACTTTTGTACTAACTTATTTTTTTGAGTGTACAAGACTTATAAGCAAATAATCAAATTTAATGGGATATAATTAAATATAAAAAAAAAAATTCGAGTTGTAAGTAA
Organism: Delia radicum; assembly: GCA_021234595.1. Lineage (NCBI taxonomy): Eukaryota > Metazoa > Arthropoda > Insecta > Diptera > Anthomyiidae > Delia > Delia radicum. Next base: position 373,206 of record CM037856.1, read on the forward strand.
TCCTGAAAAGAGAATAACAGGTTCATCAATTTGGGATAGACATGATGCAGTACCAGACTTAGAAGTAGCAGAACCAAACGAAAATTTTATTGAAAAGAAATTAAAATGTTTATTACGGAGCCTTTAGGTCCCGAAATATAAATATATTGAGTATTGGAATTCAAGTCCATTTACAAATATAAAAGCTGTAGCAATAAAATATTTATCAGCTAGCGAACAGCTTTTTAGCGCTGCCGGACAGCTGTATTCTGATAGACGAAGCAATTCACATGGTGTGAATGCGGAAAAATTGCTTTTCTGTCATGACAATATCAAACTTTTTAATTTTAAATATTAAAGTTTAAGTTTTTTTTCTCTATATCAACATAAAATCGATCAACCATTTTTCTTTGACTATAAAATATAGTACAAATATTTTATTTTTTTTTTGTACTTAAAATAGTAAAACTATTTTCCAAATATGATTTTTAAAAAAAATATACCTATAAATTTGTATTTTGTTTATGTTTAATAACTTTTTGGTTTAAATTTATTGATCTAAAAAAAACAATTTATATTTTTTTTTATTAAAACAAAAAGTTCAGCTTCGGCCGAACATTGATATAATGGCCGAAGTTCGGCTTCGGCCGAAAAAAATGAGTTCGGTCGGACACTAATATTTTGTATCTGTTAAATAAGCTTTGGATGGGAAAGTTACCATTGACGTTATACCCAGTTATGATAGCAATTTTGAAGCAAAAATGTTTTGACATGTCTTTGTTTTTTTAGTTTTCTTATATCTACAAACAAGTTTTTTTTTTTGAAATATTAAACAAGTTTATGTATCAATTAAATAATTTTATTTTGATTTTTAAAGTGAGCTATCATATTAATTAAGATCCTTATATAATATTAACAAAACTCTTACAATTTAATTCAACGATTTTTTTTCATAAAAGTGTCAATGATTTTGTCAGGTTCAACCTTTTCTCGATACACTGATGCAAGAGCTAGAGCACCAAGTCTAGCTTCACCCATAGAATTCCTTAAATATGTTTTCACTCTTTTTAGGGTGGAAAAACTTCTCTCCGCAGATGCAGTTGTAACAGGAATTACTATCAGTAAATGTAAAAACATGTAAGCGTTTGGAAAAAGCTCCTTGTTGCAATCTTGAATAGCGTCTAGCGGATTTGATGGTCTTTATGGTAGTGTTTCCATAGATCAATTTCAGTTATTATAACATTAGTTTGGAAAATTATAGTCTCAAAAAAATATTATAAATTCATTTATTACATACTAACCAAAACAAAAATAAAATAAAAAATCAAAAATATTTCGTGGGGGGGGGGGCTTTGGCCCCCAGGCCCCCCCCTGGGTACGCCACTGCCACGATGGACAAAATAATTTACGAGCCCAATCCGCTCGGAGGAGTGCCGCCTAATGTGCCCGTTAAGTTTGTTTAGGCGGAAACGCCAGCCTCAGAAAAAAAGTTATTATTTTTTTTTGTAGTGGCATTTATCAGCCACCCTGTATTACAAACAAAAAAAAAAACAACAATAATATTTTGTGCGTTTTTCCCAGATTTTTTTTAAAAGAATTACAAACATTTTACAAAGTGTATATACCCTCCGCACTATGGGATGGAGAATTATTTTTACAAACACGCTTGCGGAGACATACATAATGAAATAATTATTAAATACCCATTTACATTACCACACATATGTTTATACTATGCATCACATAAATCAAACAAAAAGTGTAATAAAATTAAGTTTTTAAAAAAATTAAAAAAATATATATTTTATGTGTTTAGAGTGTTTTCGAGACACAAAAAAGAAAGAAACTGGTATTTTTTCAAATAATATAAATCGATAATAATATAAATCGAAAAGTAGATCCAGTTACAAATAAATATGTTTTGCTGATATATTAAACTTTTGGCAAAACTTCGTAATTTTATTGGCAGCAAAAATCATAGAATTATCATTTAGTTATTTTGGGTATTAAATATCGTCAAAATGACGATAAATCGTCAAACCTGGCAACACTGCATGCGATTGCTACTAAACATACATACATACATACCATTTATAAAACCTACATAGATACAGGGTGGCTGATAAATATTGCTATATTTTTTAAATACATATACATTTTTTTTATTCTTTCATTTGAAAAGCAATAAATTTTAGTGAGATTACCCCAATCGTTCATAGATAAATATTGCTATATTTTTTAAATACATATAAATTTACGTTTTTTTTTGTAGTGGCATTTATCAGCCACCCTGTATTACAAAACAAAAAAACAACAACAATATATTGTTTGTTTTTGTGCGTGTTGATTATGACCACGGATGGTAACCGATTCTATGTGGTTATTGGTTTGGTTAACGCTATTTTCTTTTATTTCGGTAACGGTATTTTAGAGGTAACTAGATTTCAGTTATTTCGGTTGTGGGCTTTTAGCGCTAACGGTGTTTTATTTATTTCGTTAACGGTATTTTAGATATAAAATAACGTTACATTTTAGTTATTTCGGTAACTTTATTTTAGGGAAAAGATTTTTCAGTTATTTTGGTAACGGCACAGCACAATTTTTAGCCCCATTATGCCCGAGTTTTAATGATTTTCTAGTTTATGATCATACTTTGGGCAAATATATATATTTAAAGAAGTTTTTTTTTCAGATATTGGTAGATTATTTCGGTAACGGAATTTTTATGGTATTGATATTTTAATTATATCGGTAACGGTATTTTAAGGATAACGGTATTTCAATTATTTCGTTAAAGGTATTTATATTGATATTTTAATTATATCGGTAACGGTATTTTACGGATAACGGTATTTCAATTATTTCGTTAACGGTATTTTAAGATATTGATATTTTAATTATATCGGTAACGGTATTTTACGGATAACGGTATTTCAATTATTTCGGTAACGGTATTTTTGGGATAACGATAGTCAGTTGGAAGGGGTTTGAATCGGAGACAGTATTTTAGCGATATTGACTGCCATCCCTGATTGCGTATATTCTTGTGTATAAGCATTGAATGTACGTATGTATGATGAAATAAATAGAATATTTTAAAATTTGATTCAAAATTTTAAGAGGTATTCCCACATTTTCACTCATAACTTTTGAACGCGTTAACCGATTTTGATCATTTTCACTAGGAAACTGCTCATAATATCAACAAACAATTTGACTGAAAATGAGCAACATCTCTTCTGTATTGGCGGAGTATTTTGTATTAACACAGACAGACGGACAGACGGACATGGCTATATCGACTTCTCTATTCATGCTGATCAAGAATATATATAGTTTATGGGGTCCCAGATTTTTTTAAAAGAATTACAAACATTTGACAAAGTGAGATATACCCTCCTGCACTATGGGATGGAGGGTATAAAAGTTTAATCAATTTAACTAAACTTTTTAATTGAGGTTGTAAAGAAAAACAATAACTCTTTTAATTGATATTATTATTATTTTAATTGAAAGAGTTTTAATAAACTGTCTGCAAATTTTTTTAGTTAATACTATCATTTCAGTGGTAGGTGCAAAACCAATTAAAATATTAATTGATTCAATAAAATTTTTAATTGAAACCCGTTTTTAGTTTTTTCTGTGTATGTTAATATAAAGACAGAATATAAGAATATAAACGATTATCGATATTATAAGAATATAAACGATTATCGTTTTGGCGATAGGTATTAAGCTTTAAAATATAAACATATCAAAAAAGAGTGATAGTCGCGCCTTTTTTAAGCATATATAGACTACAATGAATTCATTGTCGTTTTGGTATTAAAACTATTATATGTTAATACAAAAATATGTTTCGTCGCAGTGTTTTAATTCTTTCAACAATAAATATTGAAGAGGAGGAAAGAAAAAAACAGTTGCGTATAAAAAGGAGATTTTTAAGAGATTAATCCGACCCATTTTCACTTCCATCAAAGAGGTAAGAACATTTTAAAATTTTTTATTTATATTAATTATATATTTTATTATTAAATTATTAATTTTTTTATATAGCTTTATTCAACGATTTAAATTAAATAAAGATGCTTTCAAATATGTTTTAGACACTGTTTGTTTAAAAAATGGAAAGCGTTCAACTTATATTCCACCAATATTGCGCCTAGCAGCCACTTTGGAAACTCTAGGTTCAGGTGGATATGAGTGGCTTGCGGGAATTAGAAAGTAAATTATGTCCATTATGGATTAAATGGACATGCAGCAACGAAGATAAAAATGAAACACAAAAATGGTTTTATAAAAAATATGGAATACCGGGAGGTAAACAAGAAATCTTGTGTGTAAATTTTAAATTAATTTATTTATTTATAATATTTAGTTGTGGGATGTGTTGACGGTTGTCATTTGTATATGCAGCTTCCGAATAAAGATGAAGACATTTATTTTAACCGAAAAGGGCAGCACAGCATAAATGCAATGATTGTAAGTATTTGAGTTAACTTTGTATACCCTATTTATATGAGCATTTGTTGCAGGTGTGTGATCATGAAATGAAAATATTAGCGATAAATGCAACTTACCTGGTTATATACATGACTCGTTGGTTTGGAAACACTCGAGTGAGCGTCTCTTTTCTGATTAATTTAATCTTTTAATGAACGTGAACGCAACTCATGGCTATTAGGTAAATATAATTATAAGGGAAGCCATAACTATTTATTCCATATAAAAACTTTTTTTTAAATCTAAAAAAAATTCGGCTGAATTTCAGTTTATGGGGGACACCCCTAGAGAAAAAATCTGAATATGCCATCCCCTTCAGAATGTTCCCAGGAGTACGAAAATCATAATGAATAAGGGGGCTCACGCCCCCTATGGGCGTGGCAGTCGAAAAACGACCCGGCCCACCTACGTAGACAATATGGGTATCAAATGAAAGCTAATGTCTTCACGATTCCAAAAATAGCCATAGTTGCCAGATCGGGCGGTTTTTGCAGCCGATACGGCCATTTTTGTTAAATAGGGGCGGGGGTGAAAAACGACCCATGCCACCTACTTAGGCAATATTGGTATCAAATGAAAGGAAATGTCTTCACGATTCCAAAAATACCCGTAGTTGCCAGATCGTCCAGAATTTGAGGAAGATATGTTAATTTTTATAAAACGGGGGAAGGACTTTTTTTTGTTTATTTCTTTTTAGCTCGGCCAGAGGCCGAGCACTCGAGATCCCCGCCGTCTAGAATTAAGACATACTGGAGTTAAAAACCCCTAAGCCCGGCCGTAGGCCGGTCACGCAGAAAAACTTTACTAAGCGAAGCCAGTATAACAAATTTTCATTAACCAATCAGAAGCTTTCAAGAGTTTTCCGTGCCAGAGATTGTAGATGAGTCTGAAGACAGTGAAGATGAGGATGAAGACGACTAGATGCAGATGGCATCTTGGCCGTGAGAAGCGTGGAAACTCACAACTTTACGTGAGTTCTCATGCTTCTCCAAGGGGATTGATTTACTATGACCTCCACGCGGTAATCCCTGGGTAACGCTAACAATAGTAATCTTTTCGCACAAAATGCTCATTTTTGTTTGATTTTAACAAAATATAAGCAAAAAAAAAGGAAAAAAAAATTTCCCCCACCCCAAATTTTGTCAAAATGGCCATATCGGCTACAAAAATCGCCCGATCTGGCAACTACGGCTATTTTTGGAATCGTGAAGACATTAGCTTTCATTTGATACCCATATTGTCTACGTAGGTGGGCCGGGTCGTTTTTCGACTGCCACGCCCATAAGGGGCGTGAGCCCCCTTATTCATTATGATTTTCGCACTCCTGGGGTCATTTAAGGGGGCGTGGCATTTTTTTTTTTTTTCCAGGGGTGTCCCCCATAAACTGAAATTTTGCCAAAAATTCTCTTGATATGCCAGTTTTCGCACAAAAAATATCTCAAAATCCTAAATTCTTTCTTTGCTCCAAATTTCTAAAATCTAAATTAATTTTTAAGAGGAACGTTATAAAAACTTGACGCCAAGTAAAAAAAGTTTGTATATACCCCAGGGTATACCACAGTTACTACATGGCATATGGTTGTGTAGCAATCAATATTTGTTGTTTTTCTATGAAATGATAAAAAACAACTATTATGACAGTTATTTAAAAACACAGCCAAAGAAAAGTGCTGTAGTTTTGTAACAGTTGCTTGAAGCAGTTATTTTAGAATTTTAATAAACAACTACCAAAAATGTATTTATTTATGTATTTATTATGGAGTCGGACAGGATATAATAGATGCAAAATTTTATACAAATATTTTAATAGAAGTCATGATGCCTTATGCTGAGTGGGAAATGCCGCTTGAATGGATATTCCAACAAGACACTGATACAAAACATTCATCGAAGTTGGCAAAGGCACGGTTCAGGGACAACCATGTGAAGGCTTTGGGATAGCCTTCACAGTCACCAGACCTAAATCCCGTCGAAAACTTGTGGAGCGAGGTTAAAAGGTGTCTTAGAGGAAAGAATCCATTAAAAAAGAAGAGCTATGGACAATGGTTGAGACTGCATGGAAGAATATTCCAGTCACGACTTGTCAAAAGTTAGTTGACTCTATGCCGAAGCCCTGCTTCACAGTAATAAAAAATAAAAGCAGTTTTACTAACTACTGAGGTAGTATAAGCAGTTATGTAAGCAATTATTTTATTAAACATATTATTTATATTTTCTTTTTAATAATTTTAGGAGGTTTGTTTAGATGGCTCTATTTTTTTACAGAAAAAATAATTGTATATACCGATTTTTTTTTTATTTTAATTTTTAGAGCAATGAATTTAAATATTTAATTTATGTTTTTTTTTTTATATTATATTCGGGAAAAAAGTGCTTTCTCCAGAAAAAATACTTTTTCCAAAAAAAGTACTTTCTTCAATAAGAAATACTTTTAAAAAAAAAGTACTTGTGCCAAAAAAAATAATTTTTCAAAAAAAAGATACGTCTTTTTCCGAAGTAGTTCCAAAATAAGAGTCTTTTCAACTCAAAACTTCATTCACATTATATGTATTTTTTAATTTTCATTAGCATTTTTCTCAAACCTTAGTTTTTTAAAGCAATTTTAATCCAAATTGAAAAAATAATTACAAAAATTATACTTTTCGAAAAACAGGTTAAGGAAAATTGTATTCAAATTTAAAACCACATACAACTTCACAGAGGTTTTTGAGGTCAAAAACCTACACTCAAAATAATATATCTGTTCGTTCAGTAGAAAAATGTATTACATTTAACAAAATGCATTCCTGTTTTTTTGGCTCAGAACCAGTATTTTTGTTAATTTTTACAATTCTTAATAAAAGTACAAAATAACAGTACAGTACAGTTTTATTTCAACTCTTACTAAGTATTTTATTGACATTCTTCAAATTTAACCGGTTAATTGGTTTAGCCGCATATTTACACACAATTTTTATTCAAGCCAAAAACAATGCTACATTGATGTGAAAAATAATAATATAATCTGGTCTTTCATTTGCGTTTTTTTTAAACCAGTTAAGAGGTTAAGGGTCGCGAAAGCTTTCCCAGACCTAGTCAATATTTATTTAGAACATTTTTGTCCGTTTTATAAAATAGAATATTTTTCGAAAAAATTCCAAGGTCCTGGTCCCCACCAAGGTCCAATTTCGGATAGGGATGTCATGCAATTTTCTTCTGAAATTTAAGTATAGCAGTTTTTGTGGAAAAGTTTCTACTATTGATTTACGCAAAAAATCTAGAAATCTTGATGTGCTCTTAAAATTGAAAAAAGAAAAATTTTAAAAATAAATTTAGGATCGGGAGATAAAAATCGTCTAATACCAAATTTTGTTTACAGGTTCCAAATTTCGTGCTTTTGTGTTCGTTGTTTGTCCAGAACCAAATATTTGTTTACAGGTTCCCAATTTCATGCTTTTGTGCCGCATTTGAAACCTACAAGTTTTACGTGAAAACGTAAATTTCTTTAAGAGTTGTAAAGAGTACCATTTACCATTTACCATGGGTCTTCATGCCCATGAAGAATATGTTTATTTTTTACTGGGGATTATTAGCATAATCATGTTAGGCGTAGTTCTCATTTTGGTTTGGGGGTTATGAATTTTATATTGTCATTTCATGACAATATAAAATTTACAATTGATGAGGAATGTAATTCTAAAATTCCTTATTTAGATACATTAATAAAAAGAAGGGATAATAATTTAGTAATAGGTACCAAAACCCCACAGCTTCTGGAAAAATTATTAACTATTATCTAAAACACCCTAAGAGAATTATAATTAATACTGCAAGGAATCTAATTGAAAGAGTTTTGAAGATTATCGATGTAGAATTTCACGGAGTTAATATAGATAAGATTAAAAATATTTTGAATTGTGAGATTTTATTTGTTCGGTTTTAGATCATGACAAATTTTTCTCTAAATTAACAGAAAAATTATAATTTTTATATGATAATTTACTTTGACTAGTAGAAAAAAAACACAGAAAAAGTTATTAGACACTAGCATGAATGGAATGCATTTTCTGACCCACTACGGTCTTCATCAACATTCTTCGTGCGATTTAGTGTTAATCGTAAATATCATCTATTTAACTCACATGTTAAAGAAATTGGGTAACTTTAAATCCCACATTACTCTGTGTGTTGAGTTAGAATGAAATTTACCACGAACGATTTCTATTTATAGTGTGTTTGTTTTTTCTCTAGTCATTATCATAGTTGCCAGTTTAACTTTCAGTTAAAACTTTAAATGGCAGTTCTTTTCTCTAATGTCATCATATACTATCCTTCTACATTAGCAAAGCATATCAACAAACATTAAAGATTTTTCATTAACACATATGTCGAGCATATACATTAAACGATTTTTACACTGTACCTGGTGAGTGGTTTAATAGTGAATTTTTATCGTTGATCTATAAATTTATGTGTGAGATTTTATTTGTTCGGTTTTAGATCATGACAAATTTTTCTCTAAATTAACAGAAAAATTATAATTTTTATATGATAATTTACTTTGACTAGTAGAAAAAAACACAGAAAAAGTTATTAGACACTAGCATGAATGGAATGCATTTTCTGACCCACTACGGTCTTCATCAACATTCTTCGTGCCATTTAGTGTTAATCGTAAATATCATCTATTTAACTCACATGTTAAAGAAATTGGGTAACTTTAAATCCCACATTACTCTGAGTGTTGAGTTAGAATGAAATTTACCACGAACGATTTCTATTTATAGTGTGTTTGTTTTTTCTCTAGTCATTATCATAGTTGCCAGTTTAACTTTCAGTTAAAACTTTAAATGGCAGTTCTTTTCTCTAATGTCATCATATACTATCCCTATTCAACTGAGCTGTAAATCAGTGAGACAATATAAAAATCGAAATAATTTAAATATAAGAACGGTTACTGAACCTAAAATTTATAAACCTCTAACTTATGTTCCTCTTATATCTGAAAGATTAGAAAAATCAAAAATTTATAATGATAAGAAATATTTAGTGGCACATAGAACATATTACACATTAGGTAGATTATTCAGCAAAACTAAGGATAAAGTAAATAAATTAGAAATGTCTAATTTAGTTTATAAGATACCATGTAAGGGAAATAATAATTAAAATTGTGACAAGGTATATGTAGGTACAACAAAGAATAAACTAAAGACTAGAATTGCAGGACATAAATCTGATCAGAAACACAATAAAACTACTTCTACACAGAAAACTGCATTATCATTACACTGTAATAATTGCAATCATTATCCAGATTTTGATAATACATCAATTTTGAACACAGAAAATAATTACAAACGCAGATATATGTTAAAAATGTTACAAATAATGAAAGTATCATTTACACATCGCATTAACTATCAGACAGACATAGCAAATGTTGCACAAAATTACAGACTTTTAGTTAATATGAACTAAGATAATTTTTATGATGTTTAATAATACAAGGTGGCGCAAAAATAACCTTCCGATGTTTTTTGGCTGTAATTTAAAAAAAAAATGAAAAACTTTGATTCTTCTTGTGGATTATTTTTATTTGGTATTTTAATTTTTTTTACATCAAGTCGAAAAATATGATGTCATGTAAATGACCGCCGCCACAGTTGATTGTCATTTGAGCCCTTTTTATGGCATTTTCCATCACTTTGGCCAAAACTTCCGGCGATAGGTCCTCACATTCTTGACGGATATTGTCTTTACGAGCTGCAAGAGTCTGAGGCTTGTTGACATAAACCCGCGACTTCAAAAAGCCCCACAAAAAGAAGTCTGGAGCGGTCAAATGAGGCGATCTTGCTGGCCAGTGCAAATCGCCAAAACGGGAGATTAGGCGCCCGGGAAATGCATCCTTCAGCATATCGGTTGTGGCACGTGCAGTGTGTGCCGTTGCACCGTCCTGTTGGAACCACATATTTTCCAATCCCAATTCATCAAGTTGCGGCAAAAAGAACTCGTTGATCATTGCTCTGTAGCGCTCACCATTCACAGTAACCGTTTGGCCCGCGACGTCTTCGAAGAAAAAAGGTCCGATGACTCCTCCAGCGAAAACAGCACACCATACAGTGACTTTGAGCGGGTGTAATGGCTCTTCGTGGGTTACACGCGGATTATCAGTGCCCCAGAAGCGTAAATTTTGCTTATTTACGTACCCGCTAAGATGGAAATGGGCCTCATCACTCATGATTATTTTTGATGAAAAATCATCTTCCTCTTGGTGGTGATTAAGGATGGCTTGAGCGTATGTTACACACGATTGACGGTCAGCAGCTAACAGCTGATGCACCGTCTGGACTTTGTACGGAAACATCTTCAAATCTTGTACCAAAATTCGCTGTAAAGACCGTCGACTGATACCCATTTGCGTGGCACATCGTCTGGTCGATGTCGACGGCGCTTCCATGACATCCTCGGCTACAGCAGCAATATTCTCTGCAGAACGGCTACTCCGGGGTCTGCCACGCCTGGCAGCATCTCGTGTTGTGCCAGTCTCTTCGAGGCGAGCGGCTAAACGTCGCAGTGTTTCACCAGTAGGCGTTGGACGGCCAGGAAATCTGCGACGAAATTCACGTTGTGCCAAAGTCACCGACCGATAATTGGTCAAATAAATAGTCACCAATATTCCGCGTTCTGAAGCAGTGTAGCGTAACATTGTTTATTAACGTGTATTTCGCATGTGTTTACTACACAAATGTCAAAACAGAACTGACATTAGGGGCCAATCGCAAAATTTATAGCATTTTCTGATGGGAGGATTACTTTTGCGCCACCTTGTATATGTATTTCAATATTCTAGTTAATATTTTAAATATTATTAAAATTATTTTGGTTTTCTGTGATATTTTTATTTAATTTTGATTTATGGGATATTTTTATTTTTCATATTGACAGAAAATATTTTTGATTTCCCGAGATATCGTTACCAATAGTTTTTAATGTCAGAATACATTAAAAAGACAATGATTTCCTGTTTTAATTAATTTGTTTAACTATTTCGAGAATATGTTTTAAATTTTAAGCATAAAGCCATTAAGAGGACACTTTTTCCCATTAAATCCTACTTATGACAAGTTTAGATCAAAAACGCAAAAAGTATATCTGCAATGAATTACGATATAATTATCTAATGGCTATGGTATGACGTAAAGGAGAGTCTGTCCCTTTTTGTCCCTCTCTTGGTTGATGTCTACGCTTTAGGAAGAACCTACATGTCAAATCTCAAGTTCCTAGCGACTACGATTTGAGCCGGCTATTAACGGAACCTTTTCCTTTTTAAATAAAATATTCCAACATTTTAATTAGAAGCTCAACGAAACACATATTTTAAAGGTCAGATTTGTAGCCAAATGTTATTTGACAGAATATTAAAAGGAAGATATTGCTCCTCACCGTAAGAAATTTCACCATATAAGGTTCTTCTTAGATAATGTCTGCACCGGACGAGCAACCTTCAAGCCAAATTTCAAGTCCCTTACTCCAGCGGTTAAAGCTTTGAGATAAATCCCAATTTGTTCTTATTTAAACCCCGTGTTTTTAGTGAGTTTCAAAATATTTTTGGAACAGAAGCAGACTTCTTCCTTTTTACCCGTCCCCGCAAAAGTTTACAAAAGCAACGCCTTAGTGGATGTCTGATTTAATTAAAATTTCAAGTTCAATATTTTTTACAATTTTTACCACGTTATTATTGGAAATACTAAAAAGTATCTCTACGGTAAATTAGCCTATACTTTAGGGAATTCATATTATAAAATTCAGATTTCTAGATAAAAGGGTTTGGGCAGGAAATTAAGAGGAAACCTTTTCACTTTTTGCAAAATTGCTTAAACATTTACTATAATCCCATCTTTATGGGTGTCTATGCCAGAGGAGGAACCTACATGCTGAATTTCCAAATCAAGCGGTTTTGGGCTGAGTGATTAAGAGAACATATTTGCCTTTATACCAAATTTTTATCAAGTTTTATTGAAAATTCTTAAAAGTATTTTTAGAGTGCTTTAGATAGATTTGACAAATGCTATTGAATTTCAGATTTTTAGCCGAAGGGGCTTAAGTAGGGCGATAAGGGGAAGACTTTTTATTCTTTTTGTACCACATCCCAACAAATTCCATAGATCGTGATTAGTTGTATGCCATCGAGGGGAATCTCATGACAAATTTGAAGTTCAAATCCAATTTCTGAGACTGGGTGGTTGGACGGTAAATCCCTTTTCAATACCATTTTCACTATGTTTTTATTGCATATCTTAGAAAATGTCTTTTCAGTAAATTAGTCCATACACTAAGGAGCACATAATTTATAGTATCAGGCAAACCCACTAAGTTATTATCATAGGACATTCCCATAATCCCATATTTATGGATGTCTACGATACAGGAGGAACATACATGCCGGATTTTAAAATCAAGCGGTATCGGCTGAGTGATTAAGCGAACATTTGTTTTTGTGCCACATTTTTATCAAGTTTTATTTCAAATTTCTAAAGGTATATTTTAAGTGCTTTAGCCCATAGATTAATGGCTAATGCACTTGAAATTCCAGATTTTCAGCCGAACGGGCTTAAACAGGACGATAAGGGGAAGACTTTTTATCTTGTTGTATCACATACTAACAAATTCCTAAAATCGTGATTAGATGTATACGATGGGGAGGGAACCTTAATGACAAATTTGAAGTTTCAAGCACCAATGGTTTAGCAGCGTGATAAGGCGGTACTAAATCCCTTTTGTATACCACTTTTACTATGTTTTTATTGCATATTTTAGAAATTATCTTTTCAGTAAATTAGTAACGGCGAAGCCCACTAGGTTGTTATCATAGATAACACGTTGTTTTTCTTGAAGTTTATAATGTAATTTTTATTGAACAACGGAATAAAGTATTAAATTTTTTATTTTACAGCCTTCCATAAATGTTTTACTCAGCGAATAGAAAAACCCTAAGCCTACCACAGGTAATGCAAGGCCATACCAAAACTTACAATGAATACAAATTTTTAGGCAGAACTACAAGCAGAAAAAAGAGCATCGTATTATGATAGCTAAAGACCATCAAGGTATGACTACAATTCGTAACAATCATAATGTGATTGTAGCAATCATATCATGATTCTAAATGACGACAAAATCGCCTTCGGTAATCATAATATGATCATCCAGAATCATGTATATGATAATTAGAATCATAATATGATAATTTTGTGTCCACAATCATGTTCCATCATATTTTTTCTCTGCGTGTAGGTGCACTCCGGGCAAGCCTAGCTTTAGCCGGCTTGTCTTATATAGAAGCACTGAATACTAAGTATGGTAAAGTTAGTCAATGTGCATAAACAAAACTACATTAAATAAAAATAAAAAAAATACATTAAAAAACATGACATATAATATTTAATCCACAATCCACAATTCATTCTGAATTCTTATTTTATTTTTTCATATTATGTAGATCTGCATTATTTTTGACTGCAACATCCATATTTCCTGGACTACTGCGGAATTTATTACCATAAGTAAGGTGTAAGCAATATACCATAAATCTAATTCGGGCATGAAGTCGAGAAATTCCATATTTAAGAGCATCTTCATTATTAGGGGGTTCATCTGAAGTTTCTTGAAATTCTAAATTTTTGTTTCCACATACATACATATTAGGGTGTCCGTTATTTTTCAAAGTGGAAAAACTGTTGGTCTCACCCCTCAAAAAGTTGAGGCTTGATGCAAAAATGACTCACCAAAAATTTCACGCCCCTGTGACCACGCCTTCCCGTGCCGACTTACGGTTGAAATTTTATTAATCACACTTATACACTTATACTTATACACACTTATTTTTGAAAACGTTTTCTCTTCCACGAAAGACATTGCCATCTTTTTTATTGTTTTTTTAAAACTTTTGATATGCAATGATGATTTTGTTTGGTTGGTATTCGGGCTTTTTCCCAAAAAATCATAACTTCGCGTATCAGTAAGCTTGCACTTTCACGAGTATTTAATTTTACTATTCTCACATTATAAAAAAAACTGATAGAACTTGTCTATTGGATGGTAATTTTGATCCTTTTATGTTAAAATCAATGCCTCCAACCAAGTAAATATTGTTGTTATTTCTTAAAGATAATGACATTTTGCTTTCAAACACTCTTGCTAGTTAGTTAGTTCGAATTTTTTTTTAATCGACCTTCGAACTTTGCAGTCAAATGCCGATTTTCAGCATATTGTTTAATGTTTTTTTTGGCTATAACTCGTCGACTAATTGATATTTTTTTAATCTGTAAAAGCCAAATTATTGCTAGAGACATGTCCAACAATTAAAATTTTTTAAAAAATTGATCTAACTTTTGCTAACCTGAATGTATTTCGATGTCAGAGAACTGCTGTAGGAAAGAAATTGGTGGTATAAAACATTGAAAAAACTAGTAAGTTAATATAAGTAAGAAGAAGATTATGAGTGTAGTTGAACAGAATTTCAACCGAAAGTCGGCACGGGAAGGCGTGGTCCCAGGGGCGTGAAATTTTTGGAGAGTCATTTTTGCATCAAGCCTCAACTTTTTGAGGAGTGAGACTTCAACATTTTCATAAAAAAAAATCGGCCATACAAATAACGGACACCCTAATGTATACACATTACATTGACAAAGGTTTAGGCAAAGATAAATAAGTTTCCGTCCGGAATTTAAATTAACACATTGGAAATATGAACACACGGCAGCAGTTTCTTCATCTTTAATAAATTCATTCCTTTTTTGTAAGTTTATATATAAATTATTTTTTGTACCTATTATTATAATTTTTTTAGTTATTTTTTATTTTGTAATTTTTTTGTTTATTATAGTTAACATTTTTTAAGTTTTTAAAATATTAACATATTCTTTTTAATAAAAAAATTAATATAATTTCAAAAATAAAAATAATTTTTATGGATATTTTATTTTTTGAAAGGGTAGAAAAATTTAGTAAAATTGATAAAATATCGTGGAATCGACGAAAATTATTTTGTTAAATTGATGATATTTATTCAAATTGAATAAACTATTTTATTCAAATTGACGAAAATAATTCTGTTAATTTGACAAAATTTCGTCAAATTTATCTCAAATATAAATTAACGAAAATTTTATTCAAATCAACACCCCTATTTTGTTAGCTGTATAATGATTGTTCTTTCGTCAAATTAACATGCTTTTCGTAAATATTACTGCCGTATTTGGTTCGGTGTAGAAAATATAAAAACGTTTTAAAACTATGAGAACATAACGGTGACATAACATTTAATTCAATAACATAACTTTTACTTCAATACATCACATTTTTATTTAAAAAAAAGTTAATAAAAACATAAAAACAACTATAAGAACATAACGGTGACATACCATTTAATTCTATATATCACATATTTTTTAAAAATAAGTTGATAAAAACATAAAACACATATAAAAAACTATGAAAACGTAACGAAAAATATTGAATTTGTTTCAAAAGGCAATCATATATAGATCTAGTTGAATAAATAGTATTTTAAGTTACTAATTAGATCAAAAACACAAATTTAACGTCGTTTTTCAAATAATATTAATCTTAGTTTGAATAAACGAATTACCAATGCTACACCATATTTAACTTTCGTTTAAGAACTACCCACTATATTTTCAAACTAAATTTTGATTTTGAACTAACAAATTTTAAAAGTTAGTAATTTAATTTCAAAAATTGTGAAAAGAATTTCCAATTTGGTAATTAAATTTAAAAAATTACGAGTTGAATTTTAAAATTATTATTATTATTGTACACACGAAAAAAAACATGGTTAAAAAAATATATATTCTTTGTACACGCAAAAAAACTTGTTTATATAAAAATATGTAAAATATACAAAAAAAAAAAACAGTACAAATCCAAAAAAACAGTACTTTTGCGTACTGTTTTAGGTGTTGTGAATAAAACAGTACATTTTTCAAAAAACAGTACATGTACTGTTTAAAACAGTACGAATGGCAACCCTACACTAAACACATCCGCTTACTGCATCCTTATTCATGATCGCTTAATTGAATATACACCTTTGACAGGACAAGTTCATAAAATTGTTTAAACAATGGAAATAGAAAAAAATTGTTTTTATTGATTTTCAAGGCTTTAGAGGAGATTCAAATAATTTCATTGTAAAGGAAATTGCCCTGGTCTTTAACGCGAATGAGTATATAAATTTTATCATAAAACCTCCCTTCGTTTATAATTATTTATCACCGAAGAATCAGAGACAAGTCAATTGGTTAACAAAAAATCATCATCATTTACAATGGGGAGATGGCTCAGTATCATTCAACTCTGTCTGCAATTTTTTTAAAGCCAATATAATGGATTCTTACATTTTTGTTAAGGGGCTGCAGAAGAAAAAATGGCTTGAGGATATGCTGCTGAAAAATGTTTTCAATATAGAAAATATTAACTGTTATAATTTAAAACAACTCAATGAAAAATATGCTGATTGTATCCGTTGTAGTTCACACAAACATGGGACTTGTGCTCTAAAAAATGCTCTTTTACTACAAAAATTTTTAACTCTAAAATAAATGAACACGATTTACCATTTTTATTATCTTTATTGAATATTTAGAACAAAAAAAAATTATAAAATAAAAATATATATATTCTTAAGTATAAAGAAATCATTAATCATTAAGTGTTTTATTTCTTAAAATTCTAAAAGAGAAATTATATAACTTTTTTTTTTCTTTTTTTATTTGTAATATAATTTTTAAAAATCTTTATTGATTTTTCTTATTTCTTACTGTCAAATTTATTATTATGGGTTATTTCCTAATAATCAATATTCTCAAAGACAACATCATTACGGCCATTTTGAAATTGCAATAAATCAATATTTATCTGCATAATAACATTGTCACCATCCACATCCACATCAAAATTAAAATTACTATTTTGACATTGTAGACAATTATTATCTGGGGTTTTATTATCCTCGTCATATTTGCAATGCCCCCTAGCGACTGTATGAATCTGATCACTCAAAATTATTAGTTTTTCATCTTCATAACTTACAACTATTTTATGTACATCTATTGTAAAAGTAGTATGTAATTTAGTTAAAAATAAACACATATTGTCGGTAAAAATTTTACGTTCAAACAAAGCAGTTTTATAATCAAACATGCAATATTTGTTTAGAGCCGACTTTTTCACTCCCTTTGATTTTCGAATTACTTTGTTGTCTATAGTTTTAATTGAATACATTTTTGAACGAAGACCAACAAATTCGAGCATTATTTTTCCGTTATTCTCGTCTTTCATTTTGCCTAAAATATTTTTTTTACTAATGGGATACCATATGGATTATCAGCGGAATAATCAGAGGTATCAAATTCATGCAACAAATCATTATGTATATCCTTATAAAAATCCTCTGTTTTAATTGAATAAATAAATGAGTCTGTGTCCATATAATTGAGGGTTATAGTTTCCTTATATTTTCTGAGTCTGTGTCCATATAATTGAGGGTTATAGTTTCCTTATATTTTCCTTTCATTATCCTATAATGGAAATCGTACATTTTCCATTTAGATAATTCAAGTACGGCAAACCCTATATGGGTTTGTCATATAATATATCAACTCTACATATTTGAACTGCAAACAAGTCATCGGAAAACTTTGCAATGCTTTCCAAATTGGATCGAGAAACAAAATATCGTACCCCTTTACGATTTTTATCTTGACTTTCCTAGTTTTGAGCTATTTTAACATCTACCCTCTTGTCCACATTCTCCATCGTTTTGCCATAGACGGCATTATTGAAGAGTTAAAGAAATTTTTCTCAAAATCATTTTGTGCTTGTGCTCTATGGGCTGTATTTAAGTTTATATATTTCTGAAGCCATGGTGATTGACTAAATTGTATTCCTCTATGATATTTAGTACAAATTAAACCATTTGCAAGACATTGCTTAAGGTTTCGGTAATGAATCAGATATTTTGATTTATTGGTGAAGTCTGCAATAAGTTTTTTGAATTTTGATTTTCCAACTATTTTGTTCTCGGAGGCAAAATTAAG
The DNA here is from genome assembly GCA_021234595.1 of Delia radicum. NCBI lineage: Eukaryota > Metazoa > Arthropoda > Insecta > Diptera > Anthomyiidae > Delia > Delia radicum. The sequence goes on from CM037856.1 coordinate 391,790, forward strand.
GTCATTGTGAAGTTCATGGAGAGAGTGTGGATAAGTTAAATCAACTTCCAAAATGTATCCGATAGGAGAAGTATCTGATATTTTATTGGGATCGAAATTTGTTAAGGAGTTCTCGTCGAGCCACTCAAACTGTCCAGTTGGAAGATACTGGGACATTGCCCACCCGTACAAATTATTTGCATCTAAGTTAGCTAAATATTCTGATGGTTTTGTACTATCAAAATCATCCATATACTTATGATTGGCTTTAGCATGTCTCTGCGAACATTGCAAGAGACCCCCCCTTATTCCATTTTGTATAAAGAGATACATATCTTTATCTGAGAATAGCTCTAATTCTTTCTTTGTCGTCTTGAGCATTGCGTCCCATGAAAGACCTGGGGCGGTATAAAAATGGGGTGGATCTAATTTATATATAGTTTTACAAACTTTCCTAAAGTTTTGAAAAATGTCAGCCAACAAGAGCACATCCGTTTTTAAATACAGTTTTGCGTAATCCAACAGATTATTACATCTAAATTCTCTCCAGACATCTTTAGCATGTTCATAGTCTTCTTCAGAGCATTCCGCTTCAGTTAAAATGTTAAAAAACTTATCTCGACTGCGGAGTTCAGTCTCATTAAATCTTTCGAAAGAGTCTATATAGGAGTATGGAAAAACACCCTTTCTCCTAATTAAATTAAAATGATTTTCTTCAACGAAGTTTTTGCGGACAATATACAAATCATCAGCATTTAGATTTTTTGCTAGAGAATCTAAGCTGGAAGACATAAATCTGAAAGAATCGAGAAATCTTATTTCAAAATTTTCTTTAGTCGTATGTTCGAAAACTGGTAGATATAAAGATTATAATATGTTTGTGTTTAACGGCTACTTGCTTATCATATTTAAAAGAAACAAGTCTCTTTCCTTTTTGTTTTGTGTCTATTTATTTTATTAAATTCTTGTTTTGGTTCTGTCTAGAACCGTTGCTCTTAATCTACTATTTACAATTTTTCTTATTTCTAAAACTAACGTAGTATATATAGTAATGCGTACTATGATACAAAAGAGTCGCTTACAAAGAGTCGTACAAAGAACAAACACATGACCCGCCACAATATGTGTTTGTCACAGTTTTGCTGATAACGCAAACTGTTTGTTATTAGTTGAACTTGTGCGGTCTTTTTTCAAAACAAAATATTGTTTGACATTGACAATTATGAATATGATACCCTTTGAAGTGCATTACTCACATGGGTGTTCATGGTTAATAGTAACTTTACTTTGGGTGGTCACATTCATAAGTGCTTTGTTTTCTTATTAATTTTGTCGTTCTCTTTTTGTATCCTATGTACCGTAAGTATGCACATTACACCACCGCCCTTCAGAGAAATCTTCAAATTTTTGTGAAAATAATTTAACAGAAATTTGAGGATTTAAATGACGTGTATATCTAACAGTGCATACCCTTATTCATAATACATTTTTATTCATTCATTATATTTGTATATATTTTTGTTTGTGTAAAACAATACTTAGTTTAATGACTTATAATTAAAATGTTTTTTTTTTTGTTTATTTTGCTTAAAATATATGTTTTCTTATTGCTATATTTTTGCTTAAATGGTATATTTTTTTAATAAGTTCTTATGGTATGTTTTAATATTATTTCCTATTTTTACTGATACGTTTAGCTCATTTATCTCTACTATAGTGTAAGGACCTTTATATGGTGCCTCGTTTTTCTTCCTACTTTCTACTCTAACTAATACTAAATCTCCTATTTCTAAGTTTATACTATTAGCCTTATTATAAGAATCTACTTTTCTATCGTTTTTTATTTTCTCAGTAATTTTTCTTGCATAATCTAGTGAATTTTTCAATCTGACCTTTAATTCGTTAGCATAGTTTTCCAGATTGTAAACCTGGGGATGATTCGCGATCTCATCACCTGGTAAACTTGGTAACCTTCCAAATAGCAATTCGAATGGAGAGTACTCAGTATCTACATGAGGAGTTACATTGTATGCAAACGCATAATAATTAATCCATTGTTCCCAATTATCACCTTCTACAAAAGACAAAAAGTATTCATTTAGAACCCTATGGTTCCTTTCTACTGTGCCTAAAGTCTCATGATGATAAGGAGTTGAAAATCGTTGTTCAATTTTCAATAATCCACATATCTCCCTCATTAGTTCGTTTGTAAATTCTGTCCCTCTGTCTGATTTCAGAACCTTAAATATCCCATATTTCAATATTAGGTTTTCAGTCAATGCTTTTGCTATAGACTTCGCTTCTTTTGTTTCCATGGGACATGCTACAACATATTTTGTTAGCTCGCATTGCATAGTCAAAATATATCGATAATTCATCGATGGACGTAATGGTCCAACCGTATCGATAACAACTGTTTCGAAACTCTGTGTTGGTGTATCCGTAACACAAAGTGGTTCTCTGGTGTGTCTTATCTGCTTATTCCTTTGGCAGAGATCACACTTGGAAACATATTCCTTTACCATTTTGTACATATTTTTCCATATGTATCGTTGTTTTAATTTGAGCAGAGTTTTTCTGACTCCAAAATGTCCTCCCTGTGGGGTATTATGAAATAATTTTATGAGTTCCTTTTTCTTTTCTTCGCCTAGTATGTTTTGAGGTCTATTATACAACATTATTATTACGTCATTATTACTTGATTTATTCAATTCATTATATTTGGCCTTAAATTCCTCTGCAGAGATTATATTAAATATTGCATCATCTCTTGCGATGGCAAATCTTCTATTATTACTTTTTCCCAAATAAGATGATAGCTTCTCCAATAAAATACCTAAGCATTTTGGATTATCACTACACCTAATGCGCATTTCTCTATTACATTTATCATTTTCCGTGACATATCTAAATATATCTTCTATTGGCCTTTTCTCTAGTACAAATTTCAATTTACATGCATGTTTTATATCATTGATGGAAGTGCAATCCCACATATGGAGTTGATCAGACTCACTGCGAGTTTTGCTATTGATATTCTCTTTCTTTAATGACTTTTTGCTCATCCCTCTTGTTACTACTAGCGTTTTTTTTATATTCTCATCATTCTCTACTGGTATCATACTCTTCAGTATTGTGGAATCTAGTTTTATCCGTGATAATGCATCTGCATTGGTATTAGTGGATCCTTTCTTATATACGATATCAAAATCATAATCAGAAAGTTCCAATCGTATTCGCGTTAGTTTCGAACTTGGATTTTTATGAGAAAATAAAGATACTAGGGGTCGATGGTCTGTTACAACCGTGAATTTTCTACCATATAAATACGGTCTAAAAAATTGTATACCCCAATAAATGCCTAGTAATTCCTTCTCAATCACGGGTTTATTTTTCTCGTGTTTGTTAAGGGATCTACTTGCATAAGATATGGGTAAATCATCGCCTATTGTACCCTGAGATAAAATAGCACCCAGCGCAAAATCCGATGCATCCGTTGTCAATACAAAAGGTTTATCGAAATCTGGATATTGCAAAATTGGTGGGCTTATCAGATTTTCCTTTAGGGTCTCAAATGCCGATTGGCATTTCTCAGTCCACTCAAACTTGGTGTTTTTCTTCAATAAGTCGTTTAGACAATGTGCAGTTTCTGCGAAATTTTTTATAAATCTGCGATAGTAATTGCAGAAAGCTACAAATCTCCTCACGTCGTCGGAATTTTTAGGAATAGGATACTTTGAAATTGTATCATACTTACTCGGGTCTGGCTTGATACCGTTGGCTGTTATCAAGTGCCCTAAGTATACAACTTCCGGTCTAAGGAAACAACATTTACTCGCATTTAACTTGAGATTATACTTAGATAATCTAGTAAAAACGTTCATTAAATTTTCATTATGATGTTTCAAACTACATCCAAAAACAATTATGTCGTCCACGTATAAAAATGCTTCAGATTCCAATCCAGACAGTGCTATTGTAAGCATTCTCTGAAAGCTATTTGAAGATATCTTTAAACCAAATGGTAATCTAGTATATTGATAATGTCCATTAGGAGTTGAAAAGGCTGTAAATGGTCTTGAGTTTTCGTCAAGCTCTATCTGATGGAATGAACTTGTCATATCCAGAGTAGAAAAATATTTTGCCCTTCCTAGTTTATCCAAAATGTCGTCAATTCGTGTCAATGGAAATTTATCATTAACTATTTTGTCATTAAGTTTTCTAAAATCTACTACTAGTCTCCATTTGCTAAGATCTTTTTGTCCCTTTTTTGGAACTAATAAAAGTGGCGCATTATATGGACTTATGGATGGTTCTATTATGTCCTGTTCTAATAATTCCTTTACTTGTCTATTTATTTCCTCCGTATGTGTTTGAGGTAAGCGATAATTCTTTATGTACACTGGACTAGTGTCATTTAATCGTATTGTTTGATTATAAAAATTGTTTGTTGTCAAATTTTCATTTTCCAAATGGAAAATCGATTGATATTTCCTCAAAATCCCAATTAGTTCATTTTTCGCATTATCATCGTCGACGTTTAAATTTAGTTCATTTAGTAGCCTATCGAATCGCTCGCTACTATATTTCGTATGATCCGTAGTAGTATTGGTTTTAAAAATTTCATAGTTTTTTAATGGTATAGTCTCTATTTTCAAATTTCTTATTACTGTTGTTTTGTCTAAAACATTCAGTAATTTGATGTGTTTATAACCATTTTTCGGTACTATGGCGTTTGCCAAAAATATGCCCTCTGCAATCTCACGACTGCATACTACTCCATCCTCTTCTATATTTAATTCGAATGGTACTATCACCTCACTTCTTGGTGGAATTTTCACGAAATTTACACTGAATCTGTTATCGTGTATTGGTAATATTATCATGTCTTGTCCGGTATTTACCTTTAATATAAATTTGTCGTAATCTATGTTACAATTATATTTACAAAGGAAATCTCGACCTAATATACCATCGGTATAAATAGGAAAATTATATTTGACCAGTTGTATTTTGTGATCAATTACTGTATCACCAAATTTTATCGTAATGTTTGTCGAACCTAATGATTTTATTTCTCCTTTAGAAATACCAGTTAGGTAACAATAATCATCCGGGTCTTCTCTATGATTGTTTAACAAATCCTCCTTACACAAAGAGACATCGGCTCCTGTGTCAATCAAAAATGTTAAAGTGTTATCCGTGTCTTGCACATTTAACTTTACATAGTTTTTAAGATCGGATGAAATACTAAATATATTTTTGGTGTTTACAGGTTTTGTTCCGAAGATTCCTGGTACACTAAAATCTCCGGATCTTGGGAGTTTCCCTGTTCTCGTACGTGGTGTACATTTCGGTTTCTGTTGTCATTATTATTTCTGTTATTTCCCCTATAGTTCCCATTACTATTATGGTTACCATTGTTACTTCGGTTGTTGTAGTTGTTTTGTCTCCTGTTGTTGTTTTGGTTGTTCCTATTGTCATTTCTGTTATTGCTGTAGTTGCCGTTATTACCACCGTTTCCGCTATTTCCACTATTGTTGTTCTTAAAACACATGGATGCGAAATGGTTTCTACCACCACATTTGTTGCAACTTTTTCCTTCTGCATGGCATCTATTGCCGTGTCTACTGCCACATCTTGTGCATTTGCCGTTATTATAAGAATTATTATTATTGTTATTATTGTTTCTAGAAGAATTTGATACCTGAGCTGTCTGAAACATTATCTGACTTTGCCTTATGGTGGATGAAGCCTCTAAAGCAATTTCAATAGCCTCGTGAAGCGTTTTTATCCTACTCGCTTCTATTGTTCTTACAACTTCCCTGTTCTTCAGTCCGTTTTTGAAAGCATTGAATGCTATTATAGCATTCGTACTGCTTATCGTGTTCCTGCTTGTCTCACCAAGCGTACTTACTTGCAGTTCGTTTAACTCCATTGTCAGAGTTTCTATCCGATCTGCGAATTTTTGTATTGAGTCAGATTGTACTAAACTCGTTAGTTCGTTCAAAATGACGTTTGGTGACTTTTTTATGCCATATGCCTTTTTGATTGAACTCAAAAGCGTTTCAATGTTTGTTGGCACCGCGATTTGTCTTATTCTGTTCTGTACCTTGGTTGTTAATTTTGTTCTAAAAACAAAATTAAAAAATGAGGTATGTTTTTCCAAGGCGATTGTCTCTTTTATAATTTCCAAATTGGCTATAAATGGTTCCAATTCGTCTTTTGCTCCACTGAATGAAGGTAATAGCTTGGATATTGACGCTAATTCCGTCGTGTTTAAAATTGTGGTAGTCATACTTGTAGTTTCACTAGTTTCCTCTTCTTCCGTGATACTGTTTGTTTGCTGGCCTTTTTCTTCGTGTAATTGAAGAATATTTATAGCTTCCCTTTTCAGTTTTGAAAATTTTTCTCTATGTTTATTTTTGTCAGTTTCTACTAATTTTGATTCATTTATTATTACATTCGCCTCTGATTGCAATTTTTCTAATTCTTCTCGTTTTGCTTTTATCGTTTCTAATGAATACGGTTTATTTGCTGACTTTCTCGCATTTGTTACAATATTTTCTACTAACTTATATATTCTATCCATTAGAACAATTCAAAATTTTTCTTCATCGGAGTTCTAAAATTTCACTCGTCTAATTTCTATTTATTTAATTTACTTAAATAGTCCTTTATGGATGTAAATTTTTCCATAACTTCCAAATTTTCTATTTCTTCTACGGCAGAATTGACCTTGTTTACTAGTTCTAATTCGTTTACCTGTTCTAAAATGTATTCTTTTGCTCTTTCTACTTGGTCTAAACCTGTATCAGTAAAATAGCTTTTTACCTGCAGTACCAATAATACTATACTTATCACTATAATAATTGTTGTAATGAATATTATTGTTATTGCTTTTAACATATTAAAAAAAAGAAAATTCTTCTTTATTGATAAAAAATTTGTTTTTTTTTTTTTTTTTATTTTCTTTGTTTTTTCTTTTTTTAGTATTAAAGGCTTAGGGCCTACTAGTAATATTTCTGGTTTTTGTTTTTTAACTGCCATTGCTTTTTAGCAATGTTAATTTCTTTTATTACTTGTTCGAAAGAGTCATTGCTCATATTATGGCTTAGAAATAATCGAAGTATTTGTGCAGTGCACTCAATACAACGTTTGTTCAAAAAAAAAAATTTTTTTTTTTTTTTTATATAATACTTATTTTGTTGGTTTTCAGCTTTAACCGGATCTGGCTGCAATAATCATCAATCTGGCTGGAACAGTCATCAGTTTTCATCCTTCAGTTTGGAATGGTCATCAATTTATTTTAGCTGGATTCGGTTCCTAGTTCATCAGGATCTGTTTTCCAGGATTGGTTCCAAGGATCGCCATATAATATGTTTGTGTTTAACGGCTACTTGCTTATCATATTTAAAAGAAACAAGTCTCTTTCCTTTTTGTTTTGTGTCTATTTATTTTATTAAATTCTTGTTTTGGTTCTGTCTAGAACCGTTGCTCTTAATCTACTATTTACAATTTTTCTTATTTCTAAAACTAACGTAGTATATATAGTAATGCGTACTATGATACAAAAGAGTCGCTTACAAAGAGTCGTACAAAGAACAAACACATGACCCGCCACAATATGTGTTTGTCACAGTTTTGCTGATAACGCAAACTGTTTGTTATTAGTTGAACTTGTGCGGTCTTTTTTCAAAACAAAATATTGTTTGACATTGACAATTATGAATATGATACCCTTTGAAGTGCATTACTCACATGGGTGTTCATGGTTAATAGTAACTTTACTTTGGGTGGTCACATTCATAAGTGCTTTGTTTTCTTATTAATTTTGTCGTTCTCTTTTTGTATCCTATGTACCGTAAGTATGCACATTACAGATAACGATACATATATATAATTCCTTGTTGAGAGGAACTACACGTATATAACTATTTGGAATAGTATTTAGATGTTTAAAGAACATATGACAATCGTATGCAGAGAAGTTGTGAAAAAATACATTAATAAATTTAGGTTTAATATGAGCAGGTCCTCTATAGTTGCCTGTGAAATGACAGTAGTCTTTAACTTTTGAGAAAAAAATTTCCTTTTCGCAAATATGACAAATGTTAGAAGAATTATGAAAGTTAATATCATCTGCTGTCATTTTGATTTCAACGATTTTAAATATATCATTTTTATAAATATGTGTTAAATCGTGAACTACATCCTGAACAAAAACTTTAGGCGCAACATCACCAAAATACATTTTAAAACTATCTAAGTGTTCATCAAAGCTACATTTTATGAAATAGCTAAATGCACATGGAATGTGCTTTTGGATCTTAGTAGTTTTAGCACTAACCCCTTCATTTATGTTTCTTAAAATGGACTCAAAGTCCGCATAAACTGTAAATGGGACATCTACTTCTTTATGCACATTCGAATATTTGATAATGGCATTAGCTTCCTCGGGCATTCTAGTACAAATTTTATTACATTTTTGTTTGTGTTGCAGTAAAAGTTCCTCGCTATTTTTGTAAGTAAGGCACGCATTACATACAAATATTCTTCCATGATGTCCTGTCAAACTGTTGCGAATAAACCTATAGATAAAAATAAAAAAATTAATTAGAAATAATTTTAATAGTTATCAAAACATTAACCTTGAAATGTCATTAATTAAGACATAATGGGATCTTTTTTCCTTCGTGAGAAGAAGAAGATTTATGTGATTTTGCTTCTCCTCCTTCGTTAGATAGTAAGGTCCGACTATCCTTTTCTCTTCGTATCCGAATACATTTTGTCTTTCAAAGGCTTTCAAGTTTTTTAGACTTAGTGGAAACATAAGATTGCTAAAATTCAATTCCACATTGTTCACTGCTATTCTGTCTGCAGCTATGTTCGCAATGTTGTATGATGAGCATTGTTTTTGTTCATAATTAGATAATTCCCTTTCATCATACAGTGCGGCAATAAGACTCCATTTGAAGCAGTAGACATCTTCATTGTGAATATTTGTTAACGCTTGTTTCCTTACTAACTCAATTGGTAGAGGGATGTATTGCGATCCTCCTATAATGTTTACTTCATTAACATTAATATTAAGTAGTTTTATGGTTATAAGAGACCACCCACTATCTCTTTCTTGGAACTCAGACATTTTGTTCCGAATTTCTTCAGTTTGCTCATCATAAATAGTTTTTAAATCATCGCTTAATGTGAGCATGATCATTTTTGTTATGTGCGCAATTGTAGTTAGCATCATTTCATCATCAGCTATTTTTACATAATCACACACAAGCTCCATATTGAACTTGTATATTATGTGTTTAGCTCGACAATCTTGAAGTAATTCTGTCAAAATGACTTTCTCTTTTCCAAAAAATTCTTCAGGCATTAGAATATCCTCCTTCTCGTTTTCTAGCATATAAATTGCTAGCCTTTCACTATAATCACTGCTTCTTAGAGTGAGTCTAGGGTGGATTGTCCTCATGCTGCAGTTATTGCGATGTTGAACTGTTCGCAAGTGTTGTGCATAGTTAAATCTACTAACTAGTAGATTGCAAGGAACACATAACTTATTGGAAGAAGTTGCATTAGTCCTTTCATGCTCTCTCATCGTGGAATCATTAAGGAAAAACTTCCCACATTCAACACAATATTGTTTCTTGTTTAAAGACACATTTCTAAAACTCATTTTGTGACTTTTTTTTTTATATATTATTTCTTTATTTGTTTTATAAAAAATTTACTTCTTTTTTTTTAGTTTTGGATAAATGTTTTATTTTTAAACTCACTTATTTATTTTACAAAAATTGGAGTAACACTCTTTTTGATGGTAATAATTTAATTATCAAAACCAAATATTTTTTTTATTTGTTTTGTAAGAAATTTACTTTTTTAGTTTTGGATAAATGTTTTATTTTAAATTCACTTATTTATTTTTCAAAATTGGAGTAACTCACTTTTCGATGTAGTGTAAGATACTGAATTAAATTTTCTACGAAAATCACTTATCACTAAAAATTTATACAGTCACTTCTACTACATTATGGTGAAATTCGATCATAGCAGATAATCATCGTCACAGAAAATAAACAATTCTAAACTACACAATTTTGTGAAATTCTTGAGATCATAAAATTTATTTAATAATGAATTGGATGCAGCGTCCATGGTGGTTGCTTCTTAGACGACTTTTTTTTAATTAAATTTGTCTTTGTCTTTCACTTTACTCTGTCTACATTTCTGTATATGTTTGTTTGCAATTTGACCACACATATAAACATTTAGTTTAAATAAATAAATATTTTATTTTGTCTTTTATTTAATTAATAGACAATTATTTTCACAAGCCGGTGACAACGCAAAATTTAAGTTATTTTAATCCTCAATTTTGTTTTATGTATGAAAAACAGATACAAAAGTCTTTCATGGTTGATTTTTTTATATGTCTTATTAGAGTTGTACTTTTTAGTATCATTTTCCTCTTCTCTACTACATCTTGACATGCCGCGACATCTACTTCATTCTGCGTATATCTTTCAATATGGTTGTCGTCCACACTATTAATGTGCTTATCAGCACCATTTTTTTTTAGCAAAATTAATTAGTAAAACATTAGTATATTAGTAAAGCATTAGTATAAAACAGTTAAGTGCTGAATAAGTATAACAAAAATTTTAGCTGAAAACACGATTTTAGCAAAAAATTTTGCTAAAAAATAGTATACCTGATTTACAAGACGTTTTACTAACTTTTCTACTAACTTATTTTTTTGAGTGTGCTGCTGCTGTTGGGGTTGCATCAACAGCTGCTGTTGTGGCTGTGTTTGTTGTTGTGGTTGCAACTGAGCGGGTATAAATGCCAGAAGCTGTTTTCAGTGTCATGGCCTAAAAAGGTTTTCTCTATTCGACCTAGTCGCCACTCATTAGGGGGTAAATTATCCTGAAGAATTTACAACGAGGTCTCCTATTTCAAAATCTTTCTGGGGATATTTCCACTACACTCGCCGATGAAGTTCTTTAAGACCTCTTCTTCTTCTCTATGGTGCTTGGGCCCCGGGACTGTCGCTTCTTGGGGTTCGGGTGTCGCCGGCATTCTGGCGATTGGGGGCCTTCTTTTGGCGGTGGAGGAACGTATGGTGTCTGACTTGCACTCCACACATCGTTCCCTACTGGAACATTTGTCCCTCATGTGGGAATGAGCCAGGCAATTGAAACAATAACGGTAGCTTTATTTTTGTAAATATACGGAGGTTGAAAGCTCGTTATAAATTGAAAATAAGGTAGCGCCTTACCGTTTGCCACCGACATCTTCCTTAATTTAGGGCATTTCCGCAACGCATGCTCACTTTTGCATAAGCGACAATCCCGGAGACTTTCGTCTCGAGGGAAATTAACTCGTGGGACCGCCCCTTCGGTCCCTTCAACGGGGGAGATACAGTCGACATCTAAATAGGGGGTGGATATAGCGAGAAAGAGGAAAAAAAAAGAAATGAGCGGGTATAAATGCCAGAAGCTGTTCTCAGAGTCATGGCCTAAAAAGGTTTTCTCTATTCGACCTAGTCGCCACTCATTAGGGGGTAAATTATCCTGAAGAATTTACAACGAGGTCTCCTATTTCAAAATCTTTCTGGGGATATTTCCACTACACTCGCCGATGAAGTTCTTTAAGATATTCTTCCTTCCACCTTTGATCTGGTGATGAAAAACCTTGAGCTTTTGCCACCTATTGGCAATACCCTCTATTCGGGTTAACATAGTCAAAATCTCCTCATAGGTAAATTTCTGCACTTCAGATATTTTTCGTAAATGAGTTTGTAAGGAAATTGGATTTCCTTATTTATGTTTCTGTCATTTCCCTGGCAAATGGCAACGCTGACAGTAATAGAAATTAGAGAAACAAATAACACATGTTAAACTAAACTTATAAGTTGAAGAGTTAAATTAAAATAAAATAATTAATAGATTATTGTAAAAAGGAATTGACATTGAAATAATAAACATTAAATGTCGTTTCTTTGTTTACAGGTGAATTATAATATTAGAAAATAAGAAAAATTAAAATATCTAAATAAACTTTAAAACTTTGTTTACAGAGAAACTCAATTTCAATTTAAAAGAATACACATTATAAGTTTTTACACTGTTCACTCCGGCTTCCCATAAGCCGCCCATTTGAGGAGCTCCATTATCTGCCGACCGGCTTTCTTCTGATAAATGATACATTCTTTACAGTTATAATCACCGTACGAATAAGATTCTTTAACTTTGGGACCCAAAACTCGCCTCTTATTAAACGAAGCATTAAAGAGTGTCCGCCATGAGCAGAGCACTTGTGAACATGTTCCACAAACAAACGGGCTGAATATGGTAGAATTTTGGGGAACCTTTCATCGTACGTCAAGCCAGCTGATCGAGCTAAACGACCATTTAGTCTGACAAAACCATTAGAGTCAATAAACGGGTTCAATGTAAGTAAATTACTTTTTGATGATAAAGGGGTACCTTTCCCTAATTGTCTATATTCGGGTATACAATTTTGTTGTCATACAAGAATCAAGCGATCTCGAGTATATTTAATTTCTGATAGAGTTAAAACTAAGGTGCTGGACAAACATGTTCGGGGTTTCAAATATTGCAAACACCTGTACCAATACGAAATAATTCGCATTGCACGGGGTAAATCTGAGAAACGCTCAAGTATGTCAAACGGCTGTTCAGTTCGAATAGAAAACAATTGAACTTCTAAATGTCGGTGATCGTAACAGAATGTTGGGGCCAAGTTTCCTTATCGACCAAATCTCGAGCAAGAGTTCCACGGCTTGCCACATCAGCGGGATTGTCTCTGGAATCCACATGAGACTAATTTTCAATACCAACTTTCTTTACAATCAACGCAACTCTATTGTTTACAAAGGTTGGCCAATGGCACGGGGGTTTTTTGAGCCAAGATTAAACTATGGTAGAATCGGTCCAAAATTGAATCTTTCTCTTGTCTAGATTTAATTGACCACACAGTGATTCTACCACGTTAGCCATCAAAGTCGCTCCACAAAGTTCAAAGCGGGATCAAGTTTCGGTCTTAACAGGGGTGAAAGTTAACCCATCTTGGAATGTTATTTTTTCAATATTAGGGTGGAAACAATTGATGGGAATGGGTCAACGAATCTTCACTTGGTTAATGGTGATTATTATGGGAAAACAGATGTCTCCTAGTTCAGAGTTGACTCCAATTTCGATAGCTAGTAATGAAATATTTTTAGGGTTTCCTGGTAAATTTTCAGGGATATGAAAATTACAAGAAAACTCAGGACAATTTTAGGGATAAAGAAAGTAGAAAATAAAACCACAATTAGTTTCAATGTTTGAGAAATTAAATTTATTGTGATGCTCACCGATGCTATGTAGGAATCCAAGTAACGATACTAACGACCATTAGTATCAACATAAGCTCGGTTCGCAATCGCTTTTAAATTATAATTGTTATACTTTTGTTCTACACTTGTCTTATACTTAAATTAGGTGTAAAAAAAGGTATTAAATTTAGCGATTGAAATTTATCGATAAATCGATTTGGTTTAATTTTACGTTAGGCAATTTCAAATTTCATTTCTAATTAATTATATGATAAATTCATTTTAGATTAAATACTCGATTTTGTTTTTGTCTAAAATAAGTATTTTAGACATGCCGGCGTCTCTTTTTTATGCCTTATTAGGCCCTGGATCCGTACAACAAAGAACTTGTGCCAACGATCGGATGGCCTCAGACAGTATTTTAGCATTTGGTGTTGATATTTTAGCATCTGGTTTAGACTTACGGCGTTGTTGTTGTTTAAGTTGACGTTGTAACTTTCTTTCTTGTTGGTTTTTGGAGATTGATGAACGTTCTCGATGTTGATTTGGGTAAAGGAGAGTATGGTGAAATCGGTCGCATTTGCGACATGTATCTAATCACTGGCAATCACGTAACGTATGGCTGCGTGCAAGGCAATTCAGGCAGTATCTGTGGTCTTCTACCACCTGTTTCTTCTCCCTCACCGTCATAGCTAAGAATTTTCGGCAAAATCTTAACGGATGATAACGTTTACAGACCATACACTGGTGGACATCTGGATTTCGTTCTCCTAAGCGAATGCGAATAGTTCGGTTGTTGGTGCGGCTACTGTAATTGAGAGAAAAAGAAAGCAAAGGACATATATGTACGTGTTAGTTATGAGTTCAGTGTGAGAGTAGAAATGAATAAATGAGGTTATTAATGAAATTTATGGGTATATTAAAGCGATTAGTTATCACTAAGAAAAGGTAGGTAGCATAGTTTGACGATATGTCGGGTTATGATGCCAGTTGCAGTTCGTACATCGGCTACCCGTACGTTTCTATCAGAACCGACATGAACATTCTCTATTCTGCCCAGGCGCCATTCAGAGGGAGGTAACAGGTCGTCCATTACCACAACAAGGTCACCAGGCTTCATATTGGGAGATGAATTTTTCCATTTGTACCTCTTGTGAAGAGATTTCAGATAATCTTCTTTCCACCTTATGGAAAACTGGTGGTGAATCGCCTTGAGCTTCTCCCATCTGTTGACAACAGATATTTTCTCAAAATTCGGTTCAGGTAGAGCCATAATTGGTGCGCCTCTGAGAAAGTGGCCAGGGGTTAAAGCTGTTAAATCAGAAGGATGTTCCGACATTGCCGATATGGGACGAGAGTTTAAAACTCCTTCGATTCTCGCGAGGACGGTTGAAAACTCTTCGAAATTAAATCTCTGTGATCCAGCAATGCGTTTCAAGTGAAATTTAAAGCTTTTTACAGCGGCCTCCCATAGGCCACCCATATGAGGTGAGTGTGGCGGAATGAAGCTCCATTCAAAACCGTGAGTAACATATTTCTGGGAAATGTCTGTCGAAGCAGATTTTATGAAGGATGCAAATTCACGACTAAACTCTCTGCTGGCGCCGAGAAAATTGCGACCATTATCTGAGACTATCCTGTGAGGGAGCCCCCGCCTCCCAACGAATCGCGAGAATGCAGCTCGGAAGGCTACTGTGGATAAGTCTGAACATGCCTCAAGGTGAATAGCTTTAGTGCTAAAGCATACGAAGACACTAACGTAACCTTTAATATAAGGAGCGTTTCGTAATGTGGAGGTTTTAAGTTCAAACGGACCCGCAAAATCTATGCCGGTGGTCTCGAATGGCAACGAAAGATTACATCTTTCTGGAGGTAATGGAGCCATGATCTGCGAACACTGTTTGTGCTTGAAAATAATGCAATTTTTGCAGTAGCGAACTACTTTTTTAATTCGAGGTTTTAAACGAGAAATATTAAATTCTGTTTGAACCATTCTGCACATTTGGTTGCATTCTGCATGAGCCAGAAATATGTGCAGATGAGCTAAATATAGTTGGCAGAGTCGGGAGTTGCCAGGTAAAATTATTGGGTAGCGTTCGGCAAAGATGATTCTGACAAGCGACCATTGACACGCATGATTTTATTGGAATCTATAAATGGATTTAATGGTTTTAAGGGGCTTTTATCAGATATGGGTTGAGCTTTTGAAAGGCATGAGTATTCTATATCATAAAATGTCCTTTGTGCTAGATATATGAGTCTGTTTTTAACAAATTTAACCTCTTCTTGAGAAAGGTCGTTCGAAGATTGACTGGTGTGTGTTCTAAGTTTAGAAAGACTTTTGTGAAAAAAGCGAAAGACGTAACTTAGTACTCGCAAAGCCTTTGATATGAAGAAAAATTGTCAAGGATATCGGCTTCCTGAGTAGAAATGTGAAATGTTTGTACTGAGTGATGTGTATTTGGAGGATCTAAAGGATTTCTTGATGGCCATTCTGATGGAGGATTAATAAGCCAGAGTGGACTTATTGAGGGCGGCACCCACGTGTGCCAAGATCTGCGGGGTTATCATGGGTAGGGACATGGCGCCATGTTGCGTTCGGTAATAAGCGGTGAATTTGAGACGTGCGGTTTGCAACATACGTTTCCCAAGTAGATGGAGGCTTAGACAACCATCCCAAGACGATTGAAGAATCGGTCCACAGTATAACTTCGGATTTATTAAAATTCAGAGAAGTTATGACATAATTTACCAAGTTGGCAAGTAATACAGCACCGTTGAGCTCCAAACGTGGTAGACAAATTGTCTGCAGAGGTGCAACTTTACTTTTAGCTACAAGTAAATTGGAAAATGTCACAAATTCTGATATTTGGCATCGAATGTATACAGCCGCGCAATATGCTCCCTTGGAAGCATCTGAGAATCCGTGAATTTGAACGGTGGCGGCGGGGTTATATTGTAGCCATCTTGGAATAGTGATTGTTTCGACATTTGACAGATCAGAAACCAGATTATTCCATTTCGTGAGAGAATCTGGACTAACATTTTCATCCCAATCTAGGCCCTCTAACCATAACTGCTGCATTAGCATTTTGGCTCTGATTATAACATGGGTTATCCAACCAGCAGGGTCAAATAGTTTTGCCACCGCTGACAAAATTGTGCGTTTAGTAACGTTTGATGATTGAGAAATGGGGCTAAAGGAGTAACTGAAGGAATCAGTAAGTGCATTCCACTTTATTCCTAAAGTTTTTGTTGCACTAGCTTCATGAAAACGAAGCAAATTTGAATCGTAAAGATCTTCCGCTGGAAGATGTGTGAGAAGCTGTGCATCGTTAGCAGTGATTTTCTTTAACGGAAACCCTGCTGATTCTAGCGTAGAAATCAAATCAGATTGAGACTGAAGCGTATCTTCTATTGTATATCCGCCAGATAATATGTCGTCGACATATGTTTCTGTACGCAGAATTGACGAAGCTCTAGGGAATTGTTGTTCTGAATCAGAAGCGAGCTGAAGAAGCGTTCTGATTGCCAGAAATGGGGCACAGTTGACTCCAAAAGTAACTGTGTTTAAGTGAAAATCTTTAAATTGACCATTGCATTCATTTTGAAAAAGAATTCTTTGATAGGGTCTATCATCAGGGTGAACTAGGATTTGGCGATACATTTTTTGTATATCCCCACTGAAAACAAATCTGTATTTTCGCCAGTTGAGAATTACAGTATTGAGATCCTGCTGAAGTGTGGGACCGGTATACAAAATATCGTTTAGGGAGAAACCAGATTTTGTTTTTCTTGAGGCATTGAATACAACCCTGACTTTAGTTGTTTTATGCTCTGGACGAATAACCGCATGATGAGGCAGATAAAAGGAGTAGTATTTGTCATTAGCGATGATTTCACGAAAAAATGATTCCTCCATATGGTTGAGGGTAAGATATTCTCTAAGAACCGTATTGTATTGCTCTTGAAGTTCAGGGTCTTTAGATAGCGATTGTTTCATCCGTGAGTACTGGCCGAGGGCCAGAATGCGAGAAGAATTTAGAAATATGGTGTCAGGAAATTCTTTTTTAAAGGGAAGCCTTACAACATATCTCCCATCAGACCTTCGAGTCGTGGTCTTGCTATAAAATTCTTCACAATATTGATCCTCATCTGATATAGGAGGAGACAAGGGCAGCTCTTCTTGCTCCCAAAATTTTCTGAGAAGGTCGATTAAAGCAGTTCTTTCAGAAGGGACAAGGGTTGTTGTACATGAATGAACAATTTGAGACGGATCTACAACTTGGGCCTTAATGGGGCCACTAAGGACCCAACCAAAGATTGTTTTGTAGGCCGACGCTACACCACAAACGTTTTTCTTCATTAAACTAAGATTAATATATCTCTCATAGTCATTTCCAAATATGATATCGATTTGTGAGCGTTGATTGAAGCTTGGATCCGCCAGGTCAAGTTTGGCTATAGCGGACGAGTGTGGAATTTCAAATGAGATTGAAGGAATTTGCTTAGTGACCTTTGGCAAAACTATTGATCTAACAGAGAATTTTAAATTAGTTCTCTTAGCATAAATAATTAAATCACATTCTCCACAAGAAGATTGAGCTTGTTCGCCAATACCAAATATTTGAACATTTGATTTACGAGTAGGAATTTTAAGTCTGTTTCTAAACCTTTCAGACACAAAAGTTCTCTGAGAACCTGGATCTATGAGAGCTCTAGCATTAAAAAGTTCTCCCATATGTTCAACTTGAACTAACGCAGTTCGAAGTAGTATGAATTCACTATTAACTGAGACGTTTGCCTGGACATGAGAATCAATGAATTGACTTGAATTACGGGCTTGTTCAGACGTAGAGGGGTAAACAGGTATACTTGATAATTTTTGTGATTTATTGTGTAAAGCATTCTGAAATTGTTTTGAAGAATTAGTAAACACATTTGAAGTCTGAGAGTTATTTGATGGATGTGATGCATCTTGTGGTTTCGCGACGTGCAATAAAGTATGGTGATCTTTTTTGCAAATAAAACATGAATATTTGCTTGGGCATTTTACTCTAAGATGTGCCGGTGACAAGCAGTTATTGCAAATTTTATTAGTTGAAACGAAATCTATTCTTTGTTGGATAGTGTATTTTTTAAATTTGGGACACAGTCGTAAGTTGTGGTCACCGTTACAAACTTTACATGTAATGTTAAGTTTTTCCTGGGATGAGTATGATTGAATTCCAGTTTGAGGAATATTGGGGAGACTCATTCGTTGTTTGATATTTTTCATACTTGAAATTCTTTCAACAGCTTCGTATCTGTCTATGAGAAATTCTTCCAATTGGGACCATTTAATTAAATCGCGATGATTTTTAAGAGATTGTTCCCAAATAGGACAGAGTTTCATTGGGTAATTTTGATCGAACGAGAAATACAATAAAGAAATCGGAGTGCTCCGTATCTACGTTTAACGTTTTTAGAGTTTGTAAAACGTCACTGACTGTAGAGTGTATTTTTTGAAGAGATTTGCTGTCTTCAGAAGTGGCCACAGGAATATTGAATAGAGTTTGAAGTAGGTGGTCGACCAAATCTCTTTTATTCTCATAGCGAGCTTTGAGTGCGTTCCAAGCTAGTTCAAAGCTGTCATCGCATAGTGGAAAGCGTTTTACGATTGCACCAGCATCACGAGTTGTCTTCTTTCGGAAATGGTATAATTTAACCACTGGAGGACAATTCGAGCCATTGATATACACTGCTGTGAACATATCACGGAATGATGGCCACTTTTCGTAGCTACCTTCAAAAATTTCTGTGTCGCAAGGTGGGAGTTTGATGCTGTTGCCGGAATTTTGAACCAAGGTATTCGGAGCAGGTAGACTTAAACGGTAGGAAGTGTCGTAAGAAGAAGAACACTGGGTACCAACCCTTGCAATTCTCAGCAAATCAACAATATGTGATCTACATATGTAAAAAGATTCAGAGCAAGCATTGAAGTTTACCTTTGCATCTTCTTTTAAATTTTTAGTATTTTCAGAGGAGGGTAAGAGCATTAGATTTTCATATGACAGTTCTAGTTTCTTCCACCTATTTTCAAGATCATTTAATTTGGTTTCCAGTATGGAATCCGTTTGGTCTTGAATGTCTACGTTGCTGAAGTTGGAGCAGAACGTAAGTAGGTGATCGGAATCAAAGAGAAATTTATCCTGGGTGAAAGATTGGGTATTTTTTGCCACGTCTTTTTCGGAAACAGCGTCTTTAGTGGCCATGGTTTCGAAAATATTGTTATTTAATTTTAAATTAAAATATGAAATATCAGTCAAAAATATCAATATTTCCTCTTGTGTAATTTATACACATAAATAGGACTAAACCAATTGTCCTTTTTCTCGATCCAAATCACTACTGTTTGCAAGTGTGTTTTGAAAACCTTGCAGTTTTTAGATCTATCAAAAAACTGGTATATGTAAATTTGTATGACAATTTCAAATTGATAATGAATTTAATTCAATGTATTGCAGTTTTTTAACCCCGTGATGAATAAGGCGGTGTATAGTGTGTGAATCTACTATTGCTTTAATTTATTGGAAGCAATTAGAACAAATTTTGTTGATTATTCGAATCTACTTTTGCATAAGCAATGGGTTATGATGTAGATAACTCGCATCTACGATTGCTTACTAATTTTTGGTAGGCAATTGGAGTTTGATGTAGATTATTGAATCTACTATTGCATACAGGTAAAGTAAGCAATTGGTTGAGAAAAATTTGTGGTGTAGATAAATCTGATCTACCTTTATGTGTGTAAATAAGGCAGCAAAGAAATTATATTAGAATCTTAGCTTTAATTTGTAACACTTAAAGTTGGAAGAAATTTTATAGCAATATGTATTTTATAAAATTTTTAGTGATTTAGATGTTATTTGTGTGAATTGAGTGTGGTTAAACAATGATAAATATTGTTGTTTTTAAATGTTGTGTTTGAATCAGGATGTTTAATTCACAAACTTAAAGTATTAATTTGACTTTGGAATAAATATTAAAAAAATTTATTTGGTTTTTTTTTATTTTTTTTTTACCAATGGGTGAGCTATCGCAAGTTTAGTCTATAATTTGCTTAACTTATTTAGACTGAATTTCAGTGGCAAAAGTAATTGCAACTTATTTGTGCATTAAATATAAAATTACAACCAGAAAAACTGAAGAGAATAGTGTTTTGTTGAAAAATTTTTGTGGGTAAATTTTAAATTGTTGTAATTTTAGAAAACGTTTTTATATATTAGATTTGTTAAAATTTTATTCTTCAATAAAAAGTTCTATGCAATTTTAAATTGTTAAAAATTTTTTGAAAATGTTTTAAACATTTGAAAATTTGAAGTTTTATTGTTGGTCTATGAATCGTTTATTAATTTTTAAATTTTTATTTTGATTTGTTGATTTTATTTTTCGATAAAATATTTAAGTACCCTTTTTTTTAATTTATTAAAATTTAGTAATATAGAAGTATATTTTATTTAAAACTGTGTGAAATTGTTGTAAAATTGTGTAATTATATTTAATTATTGAGCAAATATATATGAAATGTATTCTAATTGTTTTGCATGTGGACTGTAGCTATTGGTACTTAATGGGTTAAGCAATTTTTGTTAAGTTTATTTTGACTTTAGTGCACTGAACATGATCTGATAATCCAACAAACAGAAATTATTTTTGTTAATATGCTTTTCACTTTAAAGCAATAAGAACGGTTTGATTATGAAACAAAGAGAATTGTTTCATTTTTATTGAAAATTTTATAAAAAAAATTTATTTTTCCACTGCACTCTTTTATGTTTTTTGTGTTACTAAATGCTAATGTTATGTTAATAATGTTTAACTCTTAAGAAGAGTTATTTTTGTGTAAACATGATAATTAGCTTTTAATTTGTAAAATTACCTTATTAAATCCAATATTTTAAGCCGAAACCATATAACTATTTTTAAATATGTTGCACTTGGTAATTCGTTCCGTTTTATTAATTGCAAATTGTTGAGATGATTATCATTATCTCGTTCTTTCTTTTGCGAATTAGAATTACGTTCTCTCAAGTTGATCAGAGATTTTAAATGAGAGTTGTTTTATATATTTTTTTTGATTTTCTTTTCTATATTCACCACTTTCAAGAAACGAAAGAAATTTTAAAACAATATGAAACACCGGTATTTTTTATAAATTTTGTGTAAATTTTGAGAATGCCAAAAAAATAAATTATGTATGTATAATGTTAACGGAATTTTGCAAAAAAAAATTTTTATATATGCCTTTTATGGAATTTTTTTTTGAGACAATTTCATAAGCCACGAGGTTTTTTTGTTTTTGTTTTAAATTTTTTATAGCTTTTTCCAGACTTTTCTATATATTAAACCTTCGCCATTTTGATATTTTTTTTCATTTTTTAGGTATCTGTTTTAGCACTTTGGAAAATTTCCGTGATTTTTACTTTTTTTTTTTGTGATTTTAAGGCTTTTTGATCTTTTCTACTACGATTTTAGTTTTAACGCGTTTATTTTATGGTTTTCATATTTTAATTTATTTTTCACAATTTTTTCTCGAAAAACTTTGTTATATGGCTTTTGCTCTTTTGTATAGATAGCACTTTTATATATTAGTTTTGTACTCACTTTACTTGATGATCTTTTGTTTTGTACTATTTGTTGATTATAATGCAAGTTACCTCATAATTAATTGTGGTGAGTTGATGATATGTAAAATGGTGCCAGCTCTTTCTCACTTGTCGAAGTGACCATGGAAACAATTGATGGGAATGGGTCAACGAATCTTCACTTGGTTAATGGTGATTATTATGGGAAAACAGATGTCTCCTAGTTCAGAGTTGACTCCAATTTCGATAGCTAGTAATGAAATATTTTTAGGGTTTCCTGGTAAATTTTCAGGGATATGAAAATTACAAGAAAACTCAGGACAATTTTAGGGATAAAGAAAGTAGAAAATAAAACCACAATTAGTTTCAATGTTTGAGAAATTAAATTTATTGTGATGCTCACCGATGCTATGTAGGAATCCAAGTAACGATACTAACGACCATTAGTATCAACATAAGCTAGGTTCGCAATCGCTTTTAAATTATAATTGTTATACTTTTGTTCTACACTTGTCTTATACTTAAATTAGGTGTAAAAAAAGGTATTAAATTTAGCGATTGAAATTTATCGATAAATCGATTTGGTTTAATTTTACGTTAGGCAATTTCAAATTTCATTTCTAATTAATTATATGATAAATTTATTTTAGATTAAATACTCGATTTTGTTTTTGTCTAAAATAAGTATTTTAGACAAGGGTAAAATATGTCTCTTAGTTTTGGGTTTAAATACAGCGTGATGGGTTAAGTAAAAAATAGTAGCATCTGATTTAGCGGGATCAACTGCCCCAATATATCCCATTACGAAATACTCGCGAATCACACTATCATAGTGTGATTTCAATGCGGGGTTTCTCAAAAGTCGAGTCTCATTTCGCTTAAACTGGGACAGAGCACTGTTACGAGAATCTCCTAACGATAATTAATTTAAAAATTCTCTGCGAAAAGGCAGTGAAACGACATATCGACCATCGGGGTTTCGGTAAGTTTAAGACCGGTAAAGTTCTTCACAAAGCTGTTCAGCTTCAGAAAGTTGGGCTGCTTGAGGCACTTCCTCAAGTTCCCAAAAACGAGTTAGTTGAGCATAACTTAGCTACAAAACGAAGCAACAGAGTGTAAACTTCACCTGATACTATCCAACCGAAAACGGTTCTCTGGGAGATCAGGTTGCCATCAGGATGAATTTTAACATCCGTAGTTAAAATTTTTGGATAAACATTTCCTCCAAACAGAATATCCATGCGGGTACATCTGACATCTGCCATTGTAGTTTCGGGGAAATTAGAGGATACCATACTCGAAAGGAAACACGAGGTCAACCGACCGGTTATTTTATCCACCACATGTGCAAATATCCTCATTTCAAAATCGGGGTCGATCGGCGATTCGATCGTAAGAACACACATGCTGGAATAATTACCAGCTAAGCAATCCATCATGCCAGTAACGCTAGTTGATAGCACTGAAAAATTTGGAATCGCAAGCTTCCTTTGTAACCTTCTTGAAATAAAGGTAACAGAGTGTAAACTTCACCTGATACTATCCAACCGAAAACGGTTCTCTGGGCGATCAGGTTGCCATCAGGATGAATTTTAACATCCTTAGTTAAAATTTTTGGATAAACATTTCCTCCAAACAGAATATCCATGCGGGTACATCTGACATCTGCCATTGTAGTTTCGGGGAAATTAGAGGATACCATACTCGAAAGGAAACACGAGGTCAACCGACCGGTTATTTTATCCACCACATGTACAAATATCCTCATTTCAAAATCGGGGTCGATCGGCGATTCGATCGCAAGAACACACATGCTGGAATAATTACCAGCTAAGCAATTCATCATGCCAGTAACGTTAGTTGATAGCACTGAAAAATTTGGAATCGCAAGCTTCCTTTGTAACCTTCTTGAAATAAAGGTATCTTGCGAACCAGGGTCAACCAGAGCTCGGGTCGCACATCTGATATCGTTGACAAGTTTTATACAAGTCGCCGAACCTAAAAGTTGAAGGGTTCACATTAATGGGGTTGAGTTTGATTGCTAGCTGGACTCGGGTTTGAAGTAAGCGGGAGCTGAGGTTGAGCAACAACAGAACTATGTCCTGGTTGCCTTACTTCCCTATGAAGCAAAGAGTGGTACTTTTGTTTGCACATAGAACACAAATAAATGCTCTCACAAGTTTTGAATTCGTGAGAGGTGGCTAGGCAGTTTGAAAAACACCAAAGTCGTTTCACTGTAGATAATCTCTTATCAACACTCTGATTCAAAAATGAGGGCATAGTCTCAATGGGTGTGCACCTTGACAAAGGTAACTACGATAAAGCGCTGAAAACCTGTTGCTTTTTGTCGCAAAACTCTGCACTTTGCTTGAATCGTTAGAAGCTATCTTCGGATTATTGAACCTAAGTTTCTTCGCGGGGTATTAAAACCCGCGTTTTTGTTCTGGTTTTGAACGTGGTGTGGTGAGATCCTCTAATATCAGAAATCGATTCAAGCGTTTTGAAATGAGCAGTCAAAAATGTGTCCATATCCTCCCACCTCAGAGTTTTTGCACAAAGTTTTTTCAACTGTTCCCAGAGACTCAGAGTTTTATCGGTTAATTTAGTAACGCAAATGTACACTAACTTCACGTGCTAAAAACTTCAGGGGTTACCTCGAGCAGAGAGATATTCGTTTTATACAATCGTTTATGGTTCGTTGTAAACTCTTTATATTCGGACCAGTTTCAAGGGTAATGTGTTTAATACTCAAAAGAGTTCGAAGCTGCTCATTAATGAGCACCCCTTTGTTCTCATATGTGCCAACTAATTTTTTCCATGCAATTGCAATTCCATAGGTCACTGGTTCATATCCGGTTCGAAGGACCAAAAAATGTTTCCTAGAAATATTTTGTCCGAAAATGTAGAAAATTAAAAACGGGGTTAATTATTATGTTTTCAAAAACGTTATAATTAGGTTTTATTAAATAATTAAAATGGGGGTTTATTCAACTTACGTTGTGTATGGGGGTTACAAGAGTAATGACCAAAAAGAGCGTGAAGCGCTAACAACTTAAAACCATAGAACAGCCCACTGAACAGTAACAGAGAGAGATTCGTTATACAATCGTTTATGGTTCGTTGTAAACTCTTTATATTCGGACCAGTTTCAAGGGTAATGGGTTTAATACTCAAAAGAGTTCGAAGCTGTTCATTTATGAGAACCCCTTTGTTCTTATATGTGTCAACTAATTTTTTCCATGCAATTGCAATTCCATAGGTCACTGGTTCATATCGGGTTCGAAGGACCAAAAAATGTTTTGTCCGAAAATGTAGCAAATGAAAAACGGGGTTAATTATTATGTTTTCAAAAACGTTATAATTAGGTTTTATTAAATAATTAAAATGGGGGTTTATTCAACTTACGTCGTGTATGGGGTTACAAGAGTAATGACCAAAAAGAGCGTGAAGCGCTAACAACTTAAAACCATAGAACAGCCCACTGAACAGTAACTGAAGACGGCGTGTCTACATTAGAACTGTCAGCCCAGATTACACTATGCGCATAAACACAGATATTATTACTGAAATGGGTGACAAATTTTTATATTCCGTATCTACCACCAGTTTTTTAGTTCTTTCTGTATCTTCCTTAATATATTCGAATCGAATTGGCCGACATAATATTTTTCACCCAGGTGTTGAATTTATCCACACATCTTGAAAAGTTGATGATGATGACGACGATTCTTTAATAAGCGCATTCTTAACGATACTAGCTTTGTTTTTTATATTCTGAAAATCCAGATGATCCATCACATCCCCATTTGCATATCAATGTTACCTCTGAGTTTTTGTATTTGTCTATTTCTTCTTTAGAAAAGGTGGATATGATTCTCGAAGCTGTATTCTCAAGAAGATGAGATAAACTAACACTTCCACCTTTATCACTTATTTAATAAATAGGTGGCAACATATTTTCCTTTGCTGCATTTAATGAATAAGTAGAAGGAATTGAACCAAATTCTTTTTCAATAAGAGCCTTTCTTAATTGATCGTACTTATTCTTACTAAAATTCATATTAAGCATCTTCATCCGTGAACTCAGTATCCGATTTTGCAGTTGGAATAATTTCTATCATTCGTTTTAGTCTTTTTGGAGAGGCACTGGGTAGGACATCCACAACTTTGGCAGCTTCTTTCGGCTGAGTTTTTGTTAATACCAACATAAACAAGTCTTTTTTTTGATTAGCAGGATGATTGCTAATAAGTTCTTCTTGAGCTGTCTTTTGTGTCCTTAGTTGTGCCTCATCGTAGTTCTTACTAGGGCGTCCAGATTTTTTTATTTTCTATTTCAGTATTTATCTCCGTGTTCAATCAATCTTCGGTGTTTTTGTTGGATATGGATAATGCGTTCCTGCATTTTTCTTTCGTAGCCTGTAAAAAAGTTCTATTCTGATGACAGCATCCTGATTTAGTTTAAAACCATATGTATGATGACACATACAAGTTGCGCAACCGTTTCTTTTAGAGTTACGACACCCGTTATATGTTAGTTAAGCTTACAGAGCGAATAATATTTTAATGTTTTCTCCATTATAACGCTTAAAGCCCATTTTTTTTAAAACGGTTAAAAAATAATAATAATTATTAAAAAAGTTCTGAAAAAAACTTAAATAAATTAAGGTAAATTTTCGGAAACAAATTGCCGATTTTTAAGTTTTTTTTTTTTAAATATTGTCTTTGAGGACTTTTCTGAAGTTTGTTTCTGAATGTGTTAGTAATCTTCCAAATTAAATTTTTTTTAATTACCACTTTTTTTAAGAACACACCACTGTTTGTACTGTTTTTCGCAGTACATGAACTGTTTTTTTTATAAAAAGTACTGTTTTATGCATAGTACCTAAAACAGTACGCAAAAGTACTGTTTGTTGGTTGCGTACTGATTTTTACGTTTTTTCTTAATTTTTAAAATGTGTGTTGGAGACAATTCATATTTTTAAAAAATTAAATCTTAGCACGATTTTGTTCTTAGAAAATTACATCTGAATTTTGGAGAACTGAATCCAGAGATACGAAGTATAGAAAGACCTTTAAAAACATAATTCCATTTTTAAATCTCATTCGATTTTCAATGAATCGATTCGCAAAATTTTATTTTATTGAAAAGAGTCAATTTGAATTTTCTTGATTATTTAACAAATAATTTCTACCAAAAATGGTTCTTTTGATTTATTCTTGTCGAATTAAATCATAAAACTACCAAATATTTGTATAATGGATTCATTTCGATTTAGGAAAACATTTTTTTAAATCTTACCGTCCGGAAGAAAAGCATTATACCTCAATTATACTACAACCAAAAACTAGTATTTCAAAACTATTTGTGTTTAATCCATGCAAATTTTTAATCAAAAACTAAAAGTTTTTAAAAACTACTTGTTTTTGGGTACAGGTATAAATGAGGCATTAGATTGCTTTCCAACTGAAAAAAACTTACATTATTTATATGTGTTTGTTTTGGAATTTCTATGTTAAAAAGTGTATTGTTTTAACTGAATGTTTTTAGTGTATATTTTTCGTTTTTATCTGTACTTTGTTGGCGCATATTTTCGGCTTTTAGGAATAGAAGGGAAGCACTATTTACGACTGCTTAAGACCCGATAATCACTAAATTTCAAAAGCTCTCAGATTCGTGTTTAATGTCCCAAATTAATTAGAAAACATATATTGCAATTTTTGTTTTTGGTTAGTTTGGATTTTTAAGATATCCTTTTTTTTGTCAATTCAAGAATTTTGTGTAATAATATGAAAAATATTTAAAAACAACTTGTAATTGATTTCAGCGCACAACTCCACTTTAAAGTTCTAAACAAGTACAATATTGAATTTAGCAAATCGAAATTTTTCAAAATACTTTTTCTATAATACACTCTAACAAATGTTCATGTAAATTTACCCTTTTTATAGTTGGTATCTCTGCTCCTACTATAATTCGGGTAAAAATACATGATGTGTGGTAACTTTGATACGTATTTACGTTCATTGTATCTAATTAAAATAGACACAGAACATGTAAATCTGCTAATTCAAGTATGTACGAAATGTTTATCAACATTCCAAATTCCTGTAACTTTACATTTTTTGTGCGTTGAAATGCATTTTGAAATTTGTGATGCTAGAGGTTAAACGCTTAAAATGGCAAATGAAATGTTCATGTACAACGAATATTGAGCCGCTAAAAAATGTGTTCTGTACATTTTAATTTTTATTAAAAAATTAACAAAATATATCTTAAGTTTTACATACATAAGGCTAAAATATTAAATTTATATGAAAAAAAAATTTTATATTGTGTAGAATATTTGATTGAAATGTAAATGTAGTTTCCAATTTTCAAAAGCATTTTTTTAAAATGTACTTGCTTTTCAAAATCTTAATATTAAATAAAATTAAAACGCTTTTTTATAGATTTAAATAACTAAAAACGGTGGAGCATAAAATAAATAGATAAATTAACAAAATCAAATTAAAAACGTAGGAACAGTAGGAAAAGGTAGGAACAGTATCTGGCAGAGAAAACCTTGTATTCTCATTAAAAAATCGGCCATTAAAGTTTCCAGAGTAATTAAAAACATGAGCTTAGAAGCACTTCAGAATTAAAAGCCTGCAATAAACATTAAACTAAGTGCTTCTAAAGTAGGCAACAACATACACAACATATGTATTTGAACAATTTCCCGTGGCTGCATAAAATTCCATTATTGGCTTCAATATCTGCAAATTACAGAATTTTCTATGTTTTTTATTTAAATATACATTTATTAACTTACCTCTAATTTAAACAAATAGACCGATTTCTTTCAATTTTCAAGGCTTTATAGTAATATTGGACATTGACCATATACGAAATGGATCTCCGCACAATGGCTGAAAATTAGATTTCACTGGCCAAAAGCCCAATTTTCTTTTGTCACCGATTTTTAAAATTTTAACGTCATTTTGAAGCTAGTAAGTCCCTTCCCGGAGAAAGGTGAAAGTGTCCTCTTTAACCCTATATATACTTTTGCACACGCCACGACCCGCCGGTAGAACACTTTTTTCATTTTAATAAAATATCTCAAACAAATTCAAATGACGGTAGTTTAAACAGCCGTATAAGTAAACAATGGTGTGTTAAATTTGTGCTTTATGTATTTTATAGCATCAAATAGTCATTATTTATTATTTTACCAGTAATAATATCTGCTTACAAAATACACCACCCTTTTTATATATTTGTAAGTAAGAATGAAAATACACAGAGGAGGTAATTCATTTCTAACCTGGATTTTTTATTAATCCTTTTTATACCATTTTTTTACCTAGCAATGCACTAAGGAAAGTAATAAAAAACACACACTGTGTTTTTATTAACCCTTTTCATTACTAGCAATGCACTAATAAAGTAGTAAGGAAAACACACAAAGGTAATTCATTTGTACAGTGAGTTTTTTAATACATTATTTTACCTAGCAATGCACTAAAGAATGTAATAAAGAGTTTGTGCCAAGACGGAATTTATACGATGGGGCGTTTTTTTTACCTTTTTATTTTACCTAGAAACATAGTATGATGGCTTATGAAAAAGCATATAAGAAAGTGAAATTTGAACACAAACTCAATTGGTATAAAATATTTCTGCAATAACAGTCGAAAATAAAAATATTCAGAAAAACATGGAGAGCTTAAGTTGTAAAGAACTGGCCGAAGAGTATTTTAGAAAAAAAAAACCAGGAAGATGTTCTTAGTTACGTTAAAATAAAATTAAACTTAAATTCGTGTAGCACCGAAATACAAGAGCAATTATCTAATTTCGTCGAAGCACTAAAAAACGCTACAAAGAGCAGCAATTACGATCAGAGAAACAATTGATAAAAGCGGTCCATTTTACCACTGCTAAAATGGACTGTTTGCCATCAAAGAACACTATTACAATCACACCAATTTCGGCAGAGGTACAACTACAATTTCTGCTGTATCACACAGCTGAACGCTTGCTACAATCAATAAAAGGAAATGAACTAAAGAAATATGGAAACATAAAGTTAATTCTTTTTGTAAATGGGGATGTGATGGTTCTTCCGGACAAAAACAATACAAACAAGTAGTATCTGAAAATACTTCAGACTGAGATATGTTCATGGTATCATTTGTACCATTGCGATTGAAAAAGATTTTAGAAGATCCAGAGCCTTCGACTAGTACAACGCAAACAAATGATATTTGGAAAAATGAGACACCATCTTCTACGAAATACTGCAGGCCAATCAAATTTGAATTCAAAAAAGAAACTCAGATGCCATTAACAAAGAAGTTAAAACTACCAACGACCAAATCAAAACACTACAGCCATTACAATTACAGTTAAATGGACAGCAAATTGAAGTAAGCTACGATTTAAAGCTAACAATGATAGATGGAAAAGTAGGCCAGGTTTGACTAATACGAAGGCTGCATCCAACTGCATCATACGCCAAGCAACATCAAGCCAATTAAACCAAGTCCCGACAAAATCATTATGTAGTACTGATGCATATGAATACGATTTATGGAACACATACTTAAAATCAGTTATGATTTGGATTTCGGATCTTCAGGAACAATAAGAAACAATGAAACTAACAAGGAGTTAAGAAGTTCAAAAAAGAAACATGTTCAAGATGAATATCGCAAATTTGGATTGATTATAGATCAGCCAAAACAAGGGTCAGGCAATACTAATGATGGCAATACTGCAAGAAGATTCTTTTCAAATCCAGAAACAGCATCTGAAATAACAGGAGTGGATTTAAAACTTATTTTGGGATTTAAAATAATCCTAGAAGTACTTGCTTGCAATGAACAAATTGACTCCAGAAAATTTGGAGATTATTGTGATGTATCGTGTTTGGTAGTTCAATAAGAAGTAATTTATTTTTATTTCTTTTACGTTTACATACTTCTCCTTAAAACTAGTTTGACATATCATAACTAAGATTAAATATAATAATACAAAGATGGTGTTGTGATAATCATGACACTTAGATGGCGCAACATCACAACTCCCATCCCAAGTTTAATAATACATATAAAATTAAATCTTTCAGAAAATTCATTACTCTCTTTTTTTTTACAAAATATGGGATTCAAGAAATAATATTTAAGAATAATATTATTATTATTCTAAATTAAAAACATTTTATTTTTATTTTTTACAACAAAAACTATTCCTTATAGTTACGACGTTCTAACCGTCTTAAACCTCGAGATCTAATCTCTTCCTGTTCTTGTGAAACGCTCTGCTGTCCATAGCCCTCCTCAACTGTTGAGTTGTCGGGAGTCGGTATATCTTTAATTAATTTACTCGGTGATGTTTGTTCGTTAAGATCGGCTTTTTCTTTTCTGTTAGACGTACCACAAATCATCTGATTAACGTGTCTTTTAATACTTTTGTTATTGCGAGTTAATATACAACGATAAGAATGAGGACCTATGCGTTCCTTAACCATAGCTTCTTGCCAAGAAGCTTTATTTGGATTTGAATAATCACGAACAAAAACGTTTCTACCGTTGTCAAAATTTACGTTTCGTTTACCTTTATGATTTTAACGTTTGAAAATTGGCCTTTAATAATTTTGTGCTTAACCAAAGGTGGACTAAGCATACTGAAACGAGTTTTGATTTCCCTACCCAATAACAACGTCCAAAAATTTCCTTAAACTTAGTGATAGTGAAACTTGATGTTATGTTTTTCGTTTTAAAAATTTCAACCCATTTAGAAAACGAATCAATAATTATAAGAAAATGAAAATCCTTTATAGGACCCGCATAATCAACATGAAGCCTGGACCAAGCCGAATCCGTGGGTACCCATGGAACCAAGAAACTTTTTTCCGGACTTGGTTGGCTAACCCTACATGAAATACAATTCGAAACTAATTTTTCAATATCGTGGTCTATTCTAGGCCACCACATATACGAACGTGCAAGAGCTTTAGTTTTGACTATTCCAAAATGAGAATAGTGAAGTTGTGCCAAAACTCTACTACGTAACTTCGGAGGTATTACCACACGAAAACCCCATAAAATACACTCATATTCGACCGAAAGCTCATGTTTTCGGTTAACAAAAGGAACAAATTCGTCTCCATTTAAAGATTCAATTTTACCAGTCTGAATAGCCTCTTTTAATTTAGAAAAAATAGGATCACGTCTAGTGTCCCTGGCAATATCTTTAAAATTTAAATTCAATTTATTATCCCCACTGATATAATTAACAAAACCAAAATCCTCTTTGTCCCCGATAACCACTCGCTGGGGAAAACGAGATAAATGATCTGCAGAATTTTCGGTGCCCTTAACAAAACGCATTGTATAATTAAAACCAGACAAAATAAATGCCCATCTTTGAATACGCGCTGCTGCCATCACTGGTAGCCCTTTATTTTCACCAAAAATGGATAAAAGGGGCTTATGGTCTGATTCCAAGGTGAAGTGAACACCTAATAAATATTGTTTAAGTTTTGTTACGCAAAAAACAATCGCTAAAGCCTCCTTTTGAATAGTGCTGTAATTCTTTTCCGTGTTAGTTAGTGCCCTTGAAACAAAGGCTATTGGCTTTTTTGACCCATCCGCACACATATGGGACAATATACCAGCGACTGCGTTATTTGAAGCATCCGTTGAAAGTAATATAGGAAGTCTAGGGTTAAAATGAACCAATATTTTGTCGGATGTAAGTTCTTCCTTCAACGTTTCAAACGCTTTTTGACAACTTTCCGACCATTTAAATCTGACATCCTTTCTAAGAAGCTCATAGAGAGGAGACATTTTGCGAGCAAAACTTGGAATAAATTTTGAATAATAATTCAGTATGCCAACAAACGCTCTAAGCTCTGAAACGTTCTGAGGAACAGGAGCTTCTAAAACAGAAGAAATCCGGTCCTTATTCATACTCAACCCATTACGATCAATGTTAAATCCCAAGTAGGACACCTTATCTTTAAAAAATTCACACTTGTCTGCATTAAGACGCAACCCAACTGCTTCGAGTTTAGACAACACTAACTCAATGGTTTTTACATGATCACTTAAATCACGACCAGTGATGATAATATCATCTAAATAATTAACAACGTGAGGAATACCGCGTAAAACATTTTCTATTGTTTTTTGAAAAATAGCAGCCGCAGGCTTAACGCCAAACGGTAAACGTGTCATCTTGAAAATACCCAAGTGGGTACTCCATGCGCACAACAACTGTGACTCCTCATCGAGTACTAATTGATTATAAGCGTTAGAGAGATCTAACTTTGTAAATAATTCTCCTCGTAGTGATGCAAACAATTCATCTATTAAGGGCAGAGGATATTTTACGTCCTCCAAATACTTATTAATGGTAGATTTGTAATCCCCGCATATACGGATCTGACCATTAGGTTTGACAATAGGCACCAATGGTGTACCCCACTCGGAATTATCAACGTGTACTAAAACACCTCTATCCACTAAATCGTTCAATTGAAATTCAATTTTAGATCTCCATGCCAGTGGCACAGGTCTAGGCTTACAAAAAATGGGCTTAACGTTTTCCATTAAATTTAATTTAACCGAACCGCCTGTGTATAAGCCTAAATCTTCCTTAAATACGTTACAAAAACGTTTCTTAATGCTTAGTACACATTCATTTAAATCCCTGACATTATTGACATTTGTTAGGCCTATACCGTATAAATCCATAAAATCTTGGCCTAGAAGAGGGGAGTCGCGACCGTTTGTAACTACAATTCGCAATTTTTCGGTTTTGCAACGATATCTTACCGTTGCCAAAAACTCACCAACAACCTTGATACCCAGTTCACCGTATGCCCAATATTTTTCAGAGCAAGGTTCCAAAATATCCTCTTCGAAATAACGATCAAATGTTGCCTTTGACATCAACGAACAAATAGCACCAGAGTCCACTAGAAAATCAATAGCCACATTGTTTACCTCAACTGAAATTGTAAATTTTCCAGCAGAACGTTTATTAGTAACATTATAAATAGAATACTCATCGCTACTAATATCATTTAATGAACCAACTTTTTTATCTAAATTAATATTTGATACCTGAACCATATTTACTTGATTACTATTGCAAACACTTGCTAAATGTCCAACTTTGTGACATTTGTGACAAACACTATTTTTGTATTTGCATTTTTCGCTATCATGATTCTTCCAACCGCAATGAGAACATTTTTTTTTCTTCCGTTATTCATCGCATTGTCTTTAAAATTACTGTTGTTGTTGTTTTTGCTGTTGCCCGTAGCCTCTTCTCTGTTGTTGCCGTTGTTGTATTTTTTTTGTCCACGTGAATATCTTTTTGATACATAATTAACCTCACTTTGTATACCTTGTTGTACACACAACTTTGCCTCCATTGTAAGTGCCTTTTTTAATGCACATTGCAAAGTTAGGGTTTCATCTTCTTCACACAGCCTTTCAAAAACTTTGCCATCGAAGCCAGTGACAAATTTATTTAAAACAAAGTTCTCCAGCTGCTGCCCAATCTTGCACTCCATCGCCAATTTTTTAAGACGTGCATACCATGCCGCTACACTTTCGCTTTCTTTTTTCTTTGCTTCAAAGAAATTTCTTCGTTCCCGAAATATTATTACGGGAGGTGAATAATGCTGGTCTAACATTTCACATAATTCTTTGTATTTCTTCTTTGCGGGTAGATCAGGAAAACACAACTCTCTTAGTAAGCCATATGCCTCAAGGCCCACAGCCTTTAATAATGTTGACGTTTTTATGCGGTCCTCTTCTATAGCCGCTTCCACAAAATGTGAATCCAACACTTCTTGCCAATTGCGCCACTTATCAACTTCTGGACGGAAATCCCTTATGCCAGTTGTCACTGATGTTGCAAACATACTTTCGTTGTGACCAATTGTAGTATCCTCATTTTTTTTCATTTTTAGGCTTAATAAAAAAACCACCAAAATTCACACGATTTTTTTTTTTTATACAGAAAATCTGCTTTTGTTTTAATTTATATTAATAAATTTTTTATTTTGCACCACACGCTTTAATTTGTAACAAAAATAACAGTACTTTTATTATTTTTGTTGTTTACTGTGTATGTTGCTAATCTTCTTGTTTTTTTTGTTTTAATCAACTCGTCGCCACTGTGATGTATCGTGTTTGGTAGTTCAATAAGAAGTAATTTATTTTTATTTCTTTTACGTTTACATACTTCTCCTTAAAACTAGTTTGACAGATCATAACTAAGATTAAATATAATAATACAAAGATGGTGTTGTGATAATCATGACACTTAGATGGCGCAACATCACAATTATGCTAAGGAAAAATATATACAACCAAGTACCCATGGAAAAATATCTCTGCAACAGCTCACAAAATTCTTTATCATGGACAATATGTCATTAAATATCAGATCCGTTCATCTCCAGTATTCGAAATCAATGGAAAGTGGAGCATCGAGATTTAGATGAGGAAGTCAAAAAACTACTACAGCACAGAAATAACAGAACAGAATGTGGAATATTTGCAATCAATATTTGAATCAGTGCATAATAATTATAATTGCCTTTCATTGTTATTTAAGTACGAAAAACATAGAATTAGTAAAAATATTAATAAACATAAACCTCCCATTCTTGCAAATATTTTAAAATCTATTGCAGTTTTTATTTTTAAAAGGTTTTTTACTTATTTATTTGTCTTTTTTTCATTATTAGAACCTTAAGAATAAAATTCTTTTGTGGTTCAATTGGGATTACATAAGTAAAGTCATTATTTAACACTTAAAGATAAGTAAATTATTTTTTAAAGTATAAAAGTCAGACAATAGTTTAACAAATTGAGAAAAATATTTAGTTAACTGGCTTTATAGTTTAGAGGAGAGTAAAGGGCTAAAATAAATATAAACTTAAGAGGATGAAATTATCGAAAATATTTTAAAGAAAAAGAGAAAAAGAAGGAGAAAGAAAATTAAAAGTACATTGTGAGCTAATTGTTGGAAACTATATGTTGAAATAGCGATTTTTTGAAACTGTTTATTCCCGAAATAGGTTTAATGTTAATAGGTAGGTCATTCCATAACTTAATTGCGTTAACGAAAAAAATCTGCTTG
Organism: Delia radicum; assembly: GCA_021234595.1. Lineage (NCBI taxonomy): Eukaryota > Metazoa > Arthropoda > Insecta > Diptera > Anthomyiidae > Delia > Delia radicum. The sequence continues at coordinate 427,890 of CM037856.1, forward strand.
TATTGAGAAAGTTGTGTCTGGGTATTATTAAAGTAATGTATCTTGTAGATCTAGCAAATGTAAGTTTTTCAAACAGATAAGCAGGAGTCTTCTGATGCAAAAGCTTGTGCAAAAATATAAACAACCAAGGATCATATTTTTAAAAGATGATATACTATCAAACCGTGCTAGACCATATACATATCGCGTTGCATTGTTAAAAGACACCTGTAATTTGTGCATTGAGTGTGAATCTAATTTACTATACACCTCAGCTGAATAGGTTATCAGTGGAAGAATTAACTGAACAACAAGCTTTCGCTTAATTTCGACTGGTGTAAATTAAGACGACATTTGCATATTACGTGGTACAAGAAAAACATTTCGCACAACATTGTTTATGTGGTCTGTACATGAAAAGTGGAGTTAATGTAAAATCCCAGATATTTCGCTCTGTCGACATACATCAGAGAGGTGGAACCAAGATATAATGTTGGAAAATAACAACGATCCAGTGAAAATTTTCTGATTGGTAAAACGAAGGATTTTTTAGGATTTAGTATCAAATTATTGGTTTCAGCCCAAATTTATATAGCATCTAAGTCCTCATTAAGTTTGTAACATAAGTCTTTTATCAAACCAAGGTTGAATATCATCAGCATAACCGTGCATCCGAGCATACTTACAGACACTAAACACGTCATTAATAAAAATGCTAAATAACAGAGGACCTAGAATGGATCCTTGCGGTAAACCAGAAGTTATACATCTTAAACCAGATTGCATATTTTCTACAATCACCTTCTGAGCACGCCCAGTCAAATAGTTTTTCATAAGAAACAAAGCTGCATCAGTAAAACCAAAATAGTGCTTTAATTTTTGACAAAGAATAGCATGATTTACTTTATCGAATGCCTTAGAAAAATCTAACAAACACATGAATGTCAAATTTCCCAAATCATACTCAGGTCTGACATCATCCATTACCTTTAAGGCGGCAGTGGTACAGCTATGAGCAGCACGGAATCCAGATTGCAATGGAGATAAAAGTTTGTTCAGATTTAGATAAGATGTGATTTGCTCATCCATAAGGACTCAAAAACTTTCGCAAAAACTGAAAGAATACTTATCGGTAGGTAATCACTTGCGTTAACAGCAGTAGATACTTTTGCTATGGGAATCACTCTGCCTATTTTCCATAATTTGGGAAAGATGGACGTTGTTATGCAGTGATTAAATAAATGAGTTAGTGGCCCAACAACACACGGCACTATTAATTTCACAAACTTAATAGACACTCCATCTTCACCAATAGCAGTAGAACGAATTTTCAAAACGTTCCTGATCACTTCAGCCTCAGACACTGTAGAAAACGTAAAGCTATTATTGCAATAAAGGGAGGACTAAAATTATGGTTTTCCATTATAGCACTATCACAAAAAAATCATTAAGTTCATTTGGGATTAACTTGCACTCAGATAAACTACTGGAATGAACACCTAAAGTCTTAATGTTTTTCCAGAGTTGGCCAGTAGGTAAATTCACGTTAAGTATTTTAGCAAAATATGACTTTTTAGACTGTCTGACTAAAAGATTAGCGTGATTTCTAGCTCTTTTATACGCAGCTCTATTTATATATGTTGGCTTTTTCTTCCAAACGTTATAGCAATGATTACGATTGTTTTACACTTGTTGTGTACCAAGGGCAAGAACAATTTTTTATATAAAAACTACGTTCAGGTACATGACGATTACATACTTGCTGCAATGTTGTAAGAAAAACATCTAACTTTCCATCTACGGATGGTTGATACCAACAATCATACCAGTTTAACCCCGAGATCTCACCAAATAACGACGGAAAATCAACTGAATTGTAATCTCTATATGTTATGCGCCTTAAATTTTCATCCTTGTCTAGGTTTATATTCAACGTGCTCATTATTAACAATAGTCATGCCAACGGAGCTGACAAGATCAAGTAGTTCATCACCAACATTATCCTCTAAAAACAAGTTAGCATTAAAGTCACCACAGGTTATAAAAAAGTCATAATCGATAGCATGGTTCTTAAAATCAATAAAAAAAAAGTCTCAATCCATTACATATTTAATGCCTAATATGAAAATTTAGGCATAACGTGCGTAATTGTATAGAGTAAACACTATATTTTGTGTTTATTTTTGTAAACAAATGTATGTAATTTAGTTTTTTTACATACATTGTGCATAAATTTACGCATTTTCTGTAATTTTACATAAAAATTTACATGTTTTACAACATTAATTGTACAAGCATTTTGTAGAGTGTAGGAGTTACGATAGCACCAAATAGAATAATAATATAAACATTATTATTCTAATTTTACCTAAAGAAAAAATAAAATTATAAGTTGTACATAATTTTATTTTTCAGACTGTTGTTATTTTGCAATCTCTGCTTTTTACAAAATTACTAATAATATTTCTTTGTCAACAAATTCCGACTAAAATAATTTAATATGCAAAATAACAACATTTAGCAATTAAGCATATTTTTTATTGTAAACTACTTATTTATAAGTAATGTTAAGTTTTTTTGAATAAAGAAAAATCAGTTGAGAACAAACACAGAAAAACAAAACATCGTTTTTTATTTTTCAACGGCACCTCAACATAATTTGTAGGCTTGAAATTATAAAACTATTTGCCTAATTTTGCAAAAAAAAAAACCTAATATTAGTTTCATCATTGGTGCCGTAGTTGATCCGCCATTTTGAATTTCTTAATACCTATTTCAGATTCGTGACCAGCAGGAGTCTAAGCCCTCTAGGATATTTTTTAGACCTTTATCCTACATATTCTAGTGTTGGTATAAAAGTGGTTTTAAATAAAAATAATCCATTTTCTTATTATCCTTATTTTGTGTTTTTTGCGAAAACTGTAGAGGCTAACTAATAAACTTTTACGCCGTATTCATAAAAAATCTTAATTCAGATTTCAAATATATTTTAAGCCTTAAAACAGTATTCATAAACGAATATTAGCTTAAAATACCTATTTTGAACAAAAATGTATTTGAAATGCTGTTTTTATGAATTCGGGGGTTAATGTATTGAACTAAAGGATATTCACTAACAAAAAAAATGTATGTTTCAATGTACTCTTTTTTTTTTTTACTTTATGTACTGATTTTTAATATTTTAAATCGGAGGTCTATTCAAAAATCAGGTCCATTGTTGCCTTCCAGAATTTAATACAGCACACCAATGTTTATTAAACAAAGATGAATTACAACCGGAGGCACATCAAATGGGCGAAATAGATACGAAAGAATAATTACCCATATAAAACTAACATTTTAATTTCAGATTTTTATTTAAAACTGCAACGAACATAGTTTCAGAGAACCAACATTTTTGTCAGTCTCCTTACCTTAAAATTTCCAATGCTATCAAAATTCATTTAAATGCCTTTACATAAGTGAAATCCTAAACCCCTACTGTAAATGTAAAAAATCAGGAATGTTTTAAGAGCATTATTTTCTATTTTACTTAACCTTTGTAAATAATTTTATTATTTATTGTTGTTTTATTGTTATTATATATAATGTATATATAAATATGTATATGAATTGTTCTAATATTATCATTATAATTATTAGTATGGTTATTATTATTAGGAGATACTGGATCTATTTTTTCCTCAAGTTCAGTTTGATTTGGAAAATGTTTGCTGGGTATTTAACTAATACCAGTTTACTTCCAATCGAATATCGGGTATCTAATTACCTTTATTAGTTTATACATGCACTATGTGTAGGTAAGGAGCTCTCACAAGTTGGAGTATGCGTCCTAGTTTTCTAGTCACCTCATTCGATGTGATCGATGCCAGCTTTCTTGGCTTCGTTTACTACCGATGTAATTGTTGGTGTTGTTAAAACTGTGTTGATTACGGTGCTGTTGCAAGTTTGTGTGAAATAAATATTTATGTGGCAATTCGTTATAAACTGAAATTAAATTAGAAACTTGTGATATGGTTGAATAGTGCCATGCTGCTATGGAAAATATGCAGACTGTCACAATGGCCAAGTGGGCATTGTTCATAATTCCAATGCCTTTACTAGTTTGCATAGCGGCAGGTTGTTCGCCTAAAAAATAAAGAAAAAGAAATTTGTTTGTGAAAATACAATTTTTTCTACTTGAAAAAAATTTTTATTTTGACTATTTTTTACACATTAGGGTCGCCAAAATAAAATAAAGATTTGTCGATTTTCGTTCATTTTCTTTCTTTCTTTGTTTTTTGTTGTAACTGTGTCCCGTTACTTTTTTGCCTACATTCATTGGTTAATCATAGGGACGGACAACTGTTGCCGGACCTGTTTGGCAGAAGCAAAATTTATCGAATCGCAAATCTCGCCAGTTATGAAGGGACATCTACATTTTTGGGCGATCCCAAAGTCCCTGCTGGCACAGGAGAAAAAATGGCCAAGGTCGTTCATGATGCACTCATCAAATGGCATATTTTTAATAAAGTTTCCGCCATGGGTTTCGATACCACTTTATCAAATACAGGCCAAAACACTGCATGCATTTTGTTGCAGCACAAACTCGATCGGAAGTTAATCAAGTTCACATGTCGGCATCACATGTTGGAAATCTCGACCACAAATCGTTTAAAAGTGGACTCGAAGAGTCAATTGTACGCTCAAAAATTAGTAATGCTGACTGCGAAGCCATTAGGAATTTCTGCAACCAACAGCTACAATAAACACAAATCCGCGCGGATTACAAGGAACTACTACAATTAACAATAACGTTCCTTGGTGATGTCGGCTTTCGTAAACCTGGTCCAACATCCCACGAAAGGTTCATGGGAAAAGGCATATACACCTTGAAAATATACCTGTTTCGGGAGCAGTTCACTTTGACACAACGAGAATTGAATGGACTACGCGATACATGTATTTTTCTCGTGCGACTGTATGTCAAAGTGTGGTTTACATGCACAAATGCAATACGAGCTCCAAATCAAGATATACATTTTTTGAAAGACTCCATCGCATATGCAGAAACCGACCCAGATGTGTCTGAAGCGGTTATATGTAAATGGAAAAGTCATTTGCGGTATTTGGCACCGGAAACAATGGCTTTAGTGTTTTTCGATTCGGATGTTTCAGACGAAGAGAAACGAATCATGATTATGCGATGATGATGATCGAAAATTCTCCGACCCAAAACTATTGTTGTACAATAATTTGAGCCATTTCGTGTCATACAAAACCAAAAATTTTTTCGATGCCTTCCGATTGACCACTGAATTCTTGAAGCATGATCCATCCATTTGGAAAACGAAAGAAGATTATCAAGATGCTCTCGATGTGTGTCGTGATCTGTTTGTTGTTAACGATGCTGCTGTACGCGGTGTACAATTTATGAATGATTACAACAGGATCCTTACGAAAGACGAAGAATAAAATCAATTTATGTAACAGTGCGTATCGTCGAAATTTATGTTACAGTGCGTATCGTCGAAAATATCTCTCACACAACAAGTGGGATCTAATATAATCTTCAAATTGTTGTACCTTTTTTGTTTCTCTAACGATTTTGATCATTTATGGCTTGTTAGAATAGAAACTGTATTTAAAATCGATGTCAAGTCTTGTTGCTTAAACATACGTATTTTGATTAAAAATCCCATATTTCACCATATAAAGTGTGTTTTAATTTTTCAATGAACTTTGGGTAGACCTTAGCGTTATCCGGTCGGCGCAAATTTTTTGTTTGAGGCTTGTAGGCCAAATGGAAACTTTTTCGGACCGGCAATCAAGGATCGCAGCAACTTTCAGTTTCTGCCTCGTATGCTATAAACGGTCTAGTGTACAAGCATATGACAACAGCACTTTTTGGCGTATGGCGGCAAAAAAATAAAGCAATGTTAAAAGATTTTAAACATAAAATCAGCTGTTCTAAACAAGCGGAGGCTATGTCAGTCGCAACATATATGCTTTTGAATGTGTAAATTATGTAAAGCGCCAATTTTGACATACATACATTTTTACACACATGTCTCAAATCTGATATGTCGCGTGACAAAAACATGTCGTGTAGAAGTAGCTTAAAAAAAGTGTATTTGTGTAAAAATATTAATTAACGTTAATTTATTAGAAACAAATTTTTTATAAAAGAGAATTTGTGTAAAAAATTATTACATTACTTATTTTGAGCTCAGTGGAACTGTTTTTTTTTTTGACGGCGATGAAGAGGTCTTGAACGTGGCACCCATTAGACGGCACTTGAGGGACAACTCTAATCCCTTATTACATAACTAAGATTTCTCCAAATTTAATCCACACCTGGTCAGTGCCTGCTTTTGTCTATCGAAAAGCCCAGACTCCACAAATAATGTTCGAGTACATTTCCATTTGTTCGATCAACAACTCAAATTAGTGTCTATGGCTTAAGTAGGGTTTAGTGGCCATAAAAAAATTAGGGTAAAATAGTATTTCTGAAGCTGATTTAAAAAAAAAAATTTTTGTTGCTTGCGACGTCCCCTTACGGCTAAGCAAGGCATTAAAGATGGAAACGATTTCTTTAATTCTGTCAAAATGTATGTTTCCAATCACATAAATATGTATATCATATGGAAGCACTTTCAAATATATTTCCAAGGAGGTACCATATGTCCCCATAAATCAACCCATTACAGCCCAATTTTAGGGTTTTGTATTTTTAACTCTAGTTTTTTGTAGAAAAGTACTCCCCATTCAAAAAAAAGTCTAGGTATATAAAAAAAGTGCATCAAAATTTATAGCCAATTCCTCAAGCTTGCATTAAATTTATAATATGCCACCATATCTGATGAAATAAAAAAGTTATTAAAGGTTAAAATTGGACAATGCTGATTTTTTAAGGTTTTTGGTTAATATTTAACAAGTTTTTTACATTATTGCACACTTATATTTACATTTACACACACGTACACGGAACAAGCTTCCTCAGCGTACCCGTTTTTTGTTTTTTAGAGATGTTGCTTTCTTTGGAAAGGGTATGGAGGAGAGATGAAAGTTGAGGAAAGAAGGGCTTCAGACATGACAACACTGTAATTGCGCGAGATGATAAGTCTTAAAACAGTTGCTGCTCGCCACCTAATGGAGAGTTTTCGAACTTATTGAAGCTTTTTGGTTCATAGCCCCGATTCATTATTTTACTTCACTATGGGAACACCGAAGGTGGGCGCTGCGATACAACGCGCAAGCCATTACACCACAGCGCCCTCACAACGCCCACACTTTGCATACCAATCAGAGTTCAACTTTAACATTTACTATCTTTTTAATTTAATTAAAGCTTGAGAAATTGGCTATCAATTTTTATACACTTTTTATATATACTTACATAGGCGTTTTTATTAACGGGAGTCCTTTTCTCTAAAAAACTACATTAAAAATACAAAAAATTGGGTTGTAATGGGTTAATTCATGGGTACATATTTTGTCGTGATCGGAAACGTACTTTTCGATAGAGTTAAAAAAATCTTTTCCAACGTGAATGCCTTGCACAGACGTAAGGGGGCGCCACCGACAAAAAAAAATATTTATTTGAAATCAGATCAAAAGGTACTACTTAGGGTAAAAAATGGGGGATATGCCACTAAACTCCACCTACAGCAACCTCAAATTCGTGGTTGGAATATATCCTCTATTTGGCAACTGAAATTGACAGCCGTCAGTTGTCAGTTGTCATACAAAAATGTCAATACGTCTCTTTTTAAAATTATTTTTAAAGACTTTTTAAAATGCCTAATTTGGAGATTTCGATTGATATTTTTATAACATTATGGTTGTTATTGAAGAAAAAAAAATAAATTGGAAAAATTATAATTCGAGTTTGTGTTTGGAGCGACTCTTTTCCAGAACATTTTGTGAAAATTGAATATTTTGTCAAAACTTGAACAAAATTTGATTGTTTTTATTAAAGTTTGCATAATTTTCCGAAAACTATCACTTAAATTGGATAAGACAATAATTAGCTATGCTTCTGATGACTAAATTATTTTTCTTTAAACTTTGTTATTTTATTCAAAATTTTATATTTCATGGGATTAAAATAAATCCAGTTTAATCTTAAAATATCTTGTTCGATCCACCAAAAATTACTGTTTTTTTGGATCCAATTAGATCTCAATTAATCACATGGAATATTTTCGGATCTATCATGATTTAAGAAGATATTGTTGGATCTCCTAATTTCGATCTAATTTAATCAAGTAGTATATTTTAGGGATATAATACTGGATACCCCAATTTGTAGATGAAGTTGAATTAGATAAAATATCGGTCGATATATTTCAGATGTAACTTTTTTTTTGATCGGGAAAATAATAAGTTATTTGTATCCTTATAAGCATTTACAAAAATGTGGTTACAAGTTTTTAAATGATAATTTTTCCTATCAGTAATCAAAAAATATGTAGTTCCAAATATCACATTATTTTTGTAATTAAATAAATAGTAGCGCGTGAATTTCAATTGTAATAGACACATTACTTCATATTTTATAAAAAACGAAACAAATTAGAAAAATAAGATTAATCTAAAATAAAACATTTTTTCAATTAATCGACTAACAGTGTTCGAGTTATTCGTTAATCGAAATCGGTAATTTTAAATTACTTTAACAATTATTTGATAAAAATTCATCAATTAATCTAGTAACGGTTAACTGATTGAATTCCGTAGTACTTACCGGTCAAAACATGAACCCGTACTGATGCTGGTATTGCACCAACTGGTAGACATGTGTAGTTACCAGAATCTCTCAGTGATGCTCTGGTTAGCATAAGGCGACTCGTAGTGCCAGTGTCGGTTTTTTCCGTCTCTAAGCTTATGCCTCCACGCAGTGAATCAAAATCCACTACTGAAGATCCATGGTACCTAGTGAATATAAAATATGCATATGCAAATATATATTACAAATATTTAATATACAAACTAGTGCTGTTAAATTCGGTTACTTCGCAATACTCGGTACTACACTGAGAGAATTATCTTTCATGATATAATGAAATAATTTCATAGATTTTTCTTCGTAGATTCAATGAAGAATTTCATTATATCCAAGAAATTGTATTAATATTAATAAATTTTTCGTAAAACTATTTTTATAGCGTAAAGAGGTTTTACACGTCATATAATGACAGTCGTAATTTAATTAATTTTACAATTTCATAGTTTCATAAAAAAATTCATTTGATTTCATAAGTTATCTATTCATTAATTCAAGAAAAATTAAATTATTTCAAAGACTTATTTTTTATTTTTTCATAAAATTTCATAATTTAATTAATTTTCATACATTTCAAACATTAGATTTAAGATTTAATTTTCAAGAGTTCAACATATATTTATTATAAAGTGCTTTATTATTTCAATGTAGCCTTGTATTAATTTTGGACTTCTATAAAATAGTTTAAAAAATCATATGAAGCGGTGTTCATTAAACCTAACAAGAAAATCATTAAGATAATTTTCTTAGTGTAGCTATTGCTTATATTTTTTAAATATTCCTACAAAATACAACCCTAAAAATAGCGGATACTTGATACCTACTGAGCTTTTTATTTACCAGCACTAATAAATCATATTTTGAGACTTAGGTCGCCCATCTGCATCTAAATTCTGAAGTTCTGATATTCCCCATGAATATGAATTTTAAGAAAATATATTTATTAGAATTAACTTTATGCGATTTATTAATTAAAAATTAAACGTCTGAATATTACGTGGTGAAAATCGAAATCCCAGGACTTCGATGCAGATGTTAACGGGCGAGTTATAGTGTAATATTTACCACAATACTGAGGATGCATGTATATTCACTGAGCAAGCTAACGCTATCGTACTATCACGTTTTACATGAATCTCTGTTGAACCCAAAATTTTTGCTCTGGCCGCTGCTTAAACGTGAGGAAATATAAAACAGTATTAATAAAATAAATTATTGTTATACTCATTACGCCGTCAGACGAAATAGAACGTAATTTGGCCCATTAAATAAACTTACAGATTCTGAAAATTGGCATTGAAAAATTATACGTTTCTAAGAAATTACTGTCTAAAAAGTTCCTTTTAATGGGATTACTAAAAAAGTTACCTATCAGACCTAAGCTTCTTGCAAAAAGTTGATGCTTTTTTTAACTTCAAGGTAAACTATTGCAAAAACTATTGACAACACGCAGAAAAAACTGGAGAATATTATCGAGGTGCTTAGTAATTAAACTACATAAGTTTCAAATTAGTTTTACAAAGTTCTAGTAAAATATTTACAAATTTTTGTAAATTATATACAACTCTAGTAAAAAATTTCTAAAAAAATTCATATATTTTACAAGAAATTTGTAAAACTAACTTGAAACTTATGTGGTTGTATAATTAATGATTTCTGCGTGAAGACAGGTATCCCAGTGCGTAAACGCAAAAAAAAAGGTGTATCATTTACAAAATTTTTAGTAATAGTTTACTAAGTTTCGTGGTAACTATGCAATTACATAAAATTAACGAACGTTGTGGTGTAATGGTTAGCGCGTTGGACTGTTACACATATGGCCCCGGTTCGATTCGCGGTGACGACAACATCAATTTAGAAAAATAATATGTATGAGTTTTCTATCACTTATATGTATCGCTGCGCCCACCTTCGGTGTTCCCATAGTGAAGTAAAATAATGAATCAGGGCTATGAAACAAAAAGCTTCAATAAATTCGCCAACTCTACAACAGGTAGCGACCAACAACTGTCCTAAGACTTATCATCTCGCGCAATTACAGTGTTGCCATGTTTGAAGCCCTTCATCTTTCACCACCTTTCATCTCTCCACTATCCCCTTTCAAAAGAAAGCAACACATTAATTAATAGGAAGAATTTTCTGAATGTTGGTTCTCTTAAAAAAAAAAGAAAGTTTCGTGTTAACTATGCAACTACATAAAATTAACGACAATTTTGTCCAAACGCTTAGGTAAATGTTCGAAGTGATATATATATATATACCAATGGCATGACCCAAGGACTGGACCACCCATATGTGCAAAAGTTATACTTTTACCGCTCCCCTCACATTTTCCGGTACATTGGGGATAAAAAATAATTTCCGTGCAAACATTTTTTTGACGCGCCATGATGTATTAAGCGATGAAAGCCGAAATCTGTGTCAGCTTTTATTTAAACGGCTCCTGTATATTGATTTATAAATTTATTTCAGTTTCAGGTTTCGCCAAATTGTATGGTATTACAACTAGTTTTAATAATCCAACAACATTTGAAAAATAAAACATATTATTCCTTGGCAGACTTACCATAATATAAATTTAAATTTTTTATATTTGTGAACGTGTTTAGTTTTTTTTATATTGTAATCGATTAAAAAATTATTCGGGTTCTAGACTTTACTACATAAACGAAAAAACATGGAAAACAATAACAATTGCAAGACTGTACAACTTTTAACGTAAGCAGGTAATAGTATTATCAGGCAATACTGCTAAAACACTGTTAACGATAAAAAAAGCTTTTAGTTGTCTACCTTTGCTTTTAAAATGTCGTAACCAAAACACGGTTATCCTAAATAACTGAAATACCATTATGCTTGTAATACCTAAATCAAAATAAATAAATAGATGATATAAAGGGTCCGCCAAATAACTTTTTTTTTTTGAAAATGCTATAAAAAAACTACTGAATATTTTCTCAAATTACTTTTTTTATTTGAAAGTACAATACTTCCGGTTAATAATGAAAAATAATTTCATTCAAATGGCTGCCTCGGCTGGCCATGCAGTAGCCTACACGATCGGTCCAATTTTTAAGCACATTATCGATTGTGTGCAGCTGTATTTCACCAATGGCTTCACGAATATTGTCCTTTAAAGCGTCAATTGTCTCTGGCTTGTTGGCGTAATACTTATCTTTGACGGCACCCCACAAATAATAGTCCAACGGTGTCAAATCGCAGCTCAAAATGAGCTTCATCTGAAAAGATGTTTTTTTTCGGCAAAAATCGGCATCTTCTGCAAGTCGATCGCAGGCCCACTTAGCGAAGCGAAAACGCATTGGATGGTCAGTTGGCTTCAACTCCTGAACCAATTGGACTTTGTATGGCGTCATACCAAGGTCTTTATGCAAAATTCGTCTCAATGATGTCTCCGAAATGTTCAATTGTTGAGAACGACGGTGAATTGATGTTGATGGCGCTTCACGCACACTTTCCGCCCAGCGTTGTTCAAGCGTATACACAACCATATTCGTTCAGCGGAAGGATAAAACTAATTATCTGTCAAATCAGACATGAGCTAAGTGTTACCTTTCACGAAATAAGCACTAGTTGAAAAAAAAACGTTAGATGGCGGACCCTTTAGTTAATAAAACACCGTTACCGAAATAATTTAAATTATTTGAATGATTTGTTTACAATTGAATCAAAAAGCCTATTGAAAGGTCGTCAGCAATTTCGTCGCATGCTGATAATTTTTTACAAAATTAAAAAAACAAAGCCAACTAAATGTATGTAAAATACTAAATAACCACATGCAATTAAAAAATATTTATTATGAACTAAATGTATGTAAAATACTAAATAACCACATGCAATTAAAAAATATTTATTTATACACAGAACAACAAGTGGGATGCTAGCACAATTAAGTTCTGGGTATTGTTTTCGACTTATTTGTTATTGGTCTATGGAGTTTAAAACTTTTTACACCGGCTTCCCAAAGCCCGCTCATATGAGGAGCCCCAGCCGGGATAAAACTCCACGACAAAACCTAAACGTTGTAAGTCAAAGACGAAAGCTGACCTTCTTTAATAAAAGCCTTGAAATCTCGCTCTATTTCATGCGAAGCACCGACGAAATTCGTTCCATTGTCAGAAAATATCGTATTTGGACAACCTCTCCTCGAAACGTATCTATGAAAAACTGCTAAAAAGGTAGCCGTAGACAAGTCAGATGTTGCTTCTAAATGAGCTCCCATTATCTGATTACAAGATCTTTTTCGGTCAATAATACACCGTTTACAACGACTTATAACTCCACGAATTTTAGATTTTAAGCGGTATACCCAATATTTAATGCAACATATTTGCAACATAAACTGATTTCCACCGTGAATGGAAATCGAATTAGCATATTACTAGAATATGGCGGAATTATTGGATGTTTCTCTGTGTAAGATAAAGACGGCGATTTCAAGAAAAGGATTTAAAGGGACAAGATAACTTTTCGAACATAATGGTTTTTTCTCTAAGAGACATTCGTATTCATCAGCTACAATGGCTAAGCGCAATTTGGTCTTTTTTTATTTCAAGACTACAGAGAGTGGTACTAACATATTACATACATTACGACCTGATTTATGAGCTGGGTGAGCATTATTAATAAATCTCAAGGCATACGAGAGAACGCGAAGTGTTCTATCAAGGCTTAAATAATTCTGCCCGTAGAGTAGGACCGAAATATAGACAATCATTCAGTAGTTTTCCTTTCAGGTTTAATGACCGGGTGATGAGGCAGCTAACAAGAAAAGTTAGGATCCAAATTAGGGTTCGAAACTGGTTTCATTTGACGGAGATTTAAATATTCCCTAACGACGCTGTCATACATCTCCCTAATTTTAGGTTTTGGCGGAAGAGATGATTCCGTCCTAAGATACTGCCCCATGACTCTTAACCTAGACGGTCCTGGCGAAAGCGTTTTAGAAAATTCGAGTTCAAACCCTCATAATAATCCATGCTAAAAATACGAAAATAATGTCAAAACAACAAAAACTTCCGTAAAATGAAAAAATATTGGGTTTATTTTACAAAAGATTTTGTTATTTTGACATTTATTGGTATTTTTATGCATAGATTATTATCAGTGAAAGGTCAAGAATATTGTAACTACCTTCGGGGGGAGCGACGAGTATACGCCTTGTAATTTTGTTCACAATATTTGTCGGAAGGAGAAAAATTTTTCCGTTTAGGAGCTTTCTCAAGTTCCCAGAGGCGAAGAAGATTTTTATTTAGGAGAGCCGATTTCAACCGAGCAAAGCTTTTTCGCAAAGTCGAAGTCAATTCCATACCTGAAACGCCAACCTTCGTAGAATGAGACGGAAGTTTCAAACGATTTACCAAACGTTCCGAAATAAGCGAACTTTCAGAGATCAATAAGTGCACGGGCGGGGTACGTAATACCCTGGTGAGCGATATTTAGCTTTCCCTAAAAACACATCTTTGTTTACCGATGCCTGAAACACCTGCCTATTCGAAGGCAATGTGGGATTGGCACTATTAGAAGTGAACTTTATATTCGGATCAGCTGGTGCATTATTGGGAAGACACTCTCGATTCTTTCAGCCAGAAAGCGGTCTAAATCACTCCAGAGTGCCAAAGGTTTTTTATCCCTAACAGACTGCTAACAAAAATTAACGGTGATTGCATGTAGAAGTTGGATACACATAAAAACTATCATCCCCGGACGCGGATATGTCTAAAGTAGACATGGCGGAAAGAAACCCGTTAATAACGCGCTGTAAAGTTTTTAGACCATCCTCAGTTTCCTTGCCAAGGTAAGGAAGATCAAAAATCAAAATAAGTTGGTGGTTTACCAGTCGACGCAAATTTTCATATTTATCCGTTAAACTTTTCCAGGCAACGTCGAAGCCTTTATTAGTTAACGGCGCTTTAGAAACAAGGTCGCGAACATCGCCACTAGTTTTCTTTAATAAAGCGAATAGTCAAGCATCTGGACTAACACGCTGTGAAAAGATCCCTAAAAGTGGGCCACGAAGTAACTTTACTTTCGAAAACTGGAATATTACACGGCGGAACATTAAAACTGTGACATAAATCATCCAATTTAACCGGTGCAGCCGGTTTCTGTTCATTTCAATGAAACGCTGTCTCGCGGTTTCAGGTTAGACAATTTTTTATTAATTGCGGCCAAACAACGGAGGTACTCGTTAAAAGTCACCTCATATTTTGCTGCGGTAGCGTCTACATCTTTCGGCTCGGTGTTGTCCGCATTTTCCAAAAAACTTAAACACGATCGGTGACATGATCTAACATTATCCCATAAAACATTAAGTTCTTTTCCTCGAATCTCAAGAGTAAATACCGCACGAACATCATCGCGGATTTCATTAAAATTTGGTTCGTATCTAAGAAGAGCGTAGGACACTCTAATAAAAATATCTAATGCATTATCAGACATTTTGTTAATATGCGGTTGAAAGAAAAGAAAAAAATAAAAAACTTAAAAATAAATATGAAAATACCGAAAATCCGAAAAAAAAAAATAATTAAATTCGTGAAATTTAATATAAGTTTTCAATAAATTTAAAGAAAAAATGTCGAAAAAATCATTTGTGTAAGTTTAAGACAGACTGTAGGGTGCATATATTCAGTTAAATAAAACAATCACAACAATATAGTATGTATGTAAACATGGCTAATATAAAAAAAATTTAAACAATGATAGTGATGTTTGCTAGTATACAAGCACTTGTCTATATGTAGGAATGTACTTATGTTTGTGTAAAAGCAACGTAATATTCATATTTAAATCAATGTAAAAAATAAATCACTTTATCGCCATGATAACAAACCGACGGCTTTTTCAAAATATAACAAATGGTAAAACAAATTTAAATATTAATTTAGTTTCTCTTAAAGTAATTTAAATATTTATTTTAATGCTTTAATTTAAAGTTTTTACACACATGATATAAAATTGTTTATGGAAAAAAATTAATTTTGTCCTTCCACGTAAACAATAGAATAGTTGTTAAAAAGGGTATTAACAAAAATTAATCGAAAACTAAAAGAAAAGTACTCCATAAAATTTTTTTTTCGAGCAGGTTTGTAAAACGATCTTAAACAACATAAAATAAAAAAGGTATAAAAAATACTTTTTTATGTTGTATATGTGATTTTAATAAATTAATATTTTTTAATTTTGCACTTTTTTTCTTCAATATTTGATTTATTTATTTATCATTAGAAAAGCTCACATAAAAACTGAACTATACGCACCTTGTATTAAATAAAATAATTTGTTGAAACCAAAAAATTCAAGTTGTTGTTGCTGACGATGATTAAGCACCAAGATGGAGGCTGTGAGAAAGTTAATGTAGAAAACTAAATCCAACTTTTCCAAATATTTAGGACAACATCCGGTTTGAAGGACCAAATGTTTGCGTGAGGGCAAAATATAAAATTAAATAAGAAATAAAAAAAATCGATATTTTCTGAGAAAAAATCTCCAATTTATTAATAAAATTAATGAATAATATTACCAGCGGTAACGCCATACTGTAGATATCCAAAAACAGCCATACTGTAGATATCCAAAAAACGAATCATATAAAAAAGAGCAACTTTACCGACGAGCAACAATGCTTAAGTACCGTTAACGGTTATACTCGTAAGAATCTGTGTAAAAACTCCCTACAAAGTTGTACCAAAAGGGGAGTAAAAGAAAGATCCCAATCGACAATAAACCCATTAAAGGCAAAGGTGCAAAAAATGTAGTTATAAGCGAAATTAATGACTTGTACTTAAACAGGACACATGTGTATTTTAGTCGCCCAGAATAGTATGTTTATGCTGGTTCTGGGCCAGAGAAAGAGTGTTTTTTTGAGAAAGAACTTTTTTAAAAAGAACGTTTTTTTTTTAGTAAAGATTGTTTTTGTTTTAGTAAAGATTGTTTTATTTTTGAGGAAGAATGTTTTTATGGGGAAGAGTGTTTTTATGAGAAAGGTTGTTTTTTATTTTAACAAAGATTGATTTTTTTTTTTTTTGCTCTCAACAGCGAAGTATTCACATTTTTCTTTTAACTTTTTTCTTGCAATAAAATTAACAAACAAATAAACTTACGTACATATATACACACATTTCATTTTTATAGTGATATTGTATGCTTGGAAACTGTAAAAAAACTGAATTGCAATTTAACATAGCCACAAAAAAATATTGCAATCGGATTTTTAAAAGTATAAAGATCAGTGTAAAAAATAAAACCATAAATTTTAAGGTCAAAATTTACAACCATTATTTTAAAAAAACATAGAAATCAAATAAAAATAACTGTCGTCGTAGCATATATTTTTTAATAACCTTGCCAATTCATATATATCGACCTGCATTCAATTCAGCTTGCTTTAAAATATTTTTGTTTTATCTTTGCTAGGGGATATACAGGGAAGGCCAAATAAGACCTACCAATGTTAAACCCAAATAATTTTTTTGTTTTCTAATATAATTGTGTTTTTTTCTTTGCAGGTTATAATTGAGTTCTTGGAAATTTATAATGGATAGATACAGTACACAACAACGTGTTAAAATTATGGAATTTTTTTATTCTTATCAAAAATCAATAGTTATGACGCTGTGAAAGTATCGTCAACATTTTAATTCAAAATTAGCTCCCACGGCCTTCATGATAAGGAATTCGATCAGCCGGTTTGAGGGACGGGTTTCAGTGGCCGACTGTCCTGGAAGAGGTTACCATCGATATATTCGTAATGAAGACAACGTGGAAAAGGATCCATCTGTCCCAACTCGTCGTCATTCCAGCCAGTTGTGCATTTTCCGAACAATATTGAGGACAATTTTAAAGTTAAATCTTAAGATGCACCCATACAAAAATCAATTTGTGCAAGCTCTGCTTCCGTAAGACCACCAACGACTGAAATACGCTATTCGTTTTACAGAATTAGCAACACAAAATTATCTTTTAAATAATCTTTTGATGTCGGATGAACCGCATTTCCATTTAAGCGGTTATGGCAATAAGCAAACCTGTAGATTGTGGGGCTCTGAAAAT
This sequence comes from Delia radicum, assembly GCA_021234595.1. Taxonomy (NCBI): domain Eukaryota; kingdom Metazoa; phylum Arthropoda; class Insecta; order Diptera; family Anthomyiidae; genus Delia; species Delia radicum. The sequence continues at coordinate 445,708 of CM037856.1, forward strand.
CCAAGGGCAACACGCCAGCATCAGTTACATCCATTCAGATGCACTGTTTGGTGTGGTGTTATGGTCGATAAATATATCGCTCCATATTTTTTAGAGAATGGGGATGAAACGCCAGAAACGATTTTCGGGGCTTCTTACAGAACAATGATTGACAACTTTTTGTGGCCAATGGTGGAGCAGCATCCTAATTTGTGGTTCCAACAAGATGGAGCGACTGCGCACACTGCAAGGCAAACTATGGATTTGTTGCGAGAAATTTTTGGCGAACGTTTGATTTCAAAAAATTTTGATTTCCCTTGGCCACCTCGTACACCAGATTTAACTGCGCCCTACTTTTTTTTATGGGGATATTTAAAAGACAAAGTTTATGTCCATAAGCCAGAGACAATTAGACAGCTAAATCAGAATATTCGAGACGAAATACTGAGCCTGCAATCAGAAACATTACGTGGTGTTATGGAAAACGCACTTAAAAGAGTCAATGGTGGACATTTGTCTGATGTCATATTTCATACATAGTCCCGCTAAATTTCCCTGTAATGTATTTAATATATAAAAAAAACTATTATTACAAGAGTTATACGTATTTTAATTTTCTTTTTTTTGCATATTTTGTAATATTTTCTTATTTTTTATTTTATTTTGCCATTATTTCTCAATTATATATTTTTTTAAATAATTTTTTTTAACTTGTTCTTTGAAAATACATGTATAACTAATTTTAATTTTATTTATTGTTTCGTCAAATAAATCTTAAAAACATACATACATATAATATATAAATATTATATACTTAATATGTTTTTTATAAACTATTTAGAATCGAAAAGCACCAGCGGATCTGGATCATGTTGTCTAGTTTAGTCTATAATTACATAGTATATCTTGATTTTTTTCAACATCTATAAATTTCTTTTTTATGAATAAAAAAAGGTGCTTTCAAAGCAAAAGTTTAAAAAACTTGATGTTTGGTTACAAATAGTTGGTCATTATGGGGGGGGGGGGGGGGGGGGGGGGTATTAAACCAGATATCAGAAATCTCAACTAGAATTTGACGTCGGAGTCAAAAATCGCAAAAGAGAGAAATGTAGCTCTTGTCAATCCATGAACCACGATATGCATTATGTTACGATCGGACTTCAAATGGCGACACAGTGCACAAAAAACAAAAAGGGCGGTATTTAGGGGCGTGTAAAAAAAAATATGTTTCTAGAATCGTGTTTAACTTATCTTTAATCCTATTGGGTGACTGACTCAACTGTTTTTTCGACCCACCCAAATGACCAAGCCCCCTACCACGTCCGCCTCTTCTTGAAAGAAATAAAAAAAAATTTAAAAAAAAAACAATTAATTTAGAAAAATCAAAAAAATTAATTAAAAATACTTGCTCTTAAAAAATTTTCACCATCCATATCTTTGACCGTTTTTAAGGGAGATTTTAATGGCATGTCTTTTGTTAGAAATTTTCGATACATTTTAAAGAGTTAAATCATTTTTAAATATTTTCACAAATCAAATATGTATTTTTTTATAAGTTTGACGGTATAACGAACACCCAATAAAAACAATTCCCTGTTCAACGAATGTCAAACATTTCATACTGAAGTACCGCATTAACAAACAAGTCAAACAAAAAATATATATTGGCAATAACGCTGCGAAAGTTGTCCTAAAAGTGGTCAATCGTATTGGGCTTATCTGTGTAGACTAGCGACTTCACATATCCCCACAGAAAATAGTCCAGCGGTGTTAAATCGCACGATCTTGGAGGCCAATTCACGGGTCCGAAACGTGACACTATGCGGTTACTAAACGTTTCATTCAATAAATCAATTGTGGCACAGCTGTGTGACATGTTACGCCGTCTTATTGAAACCACAGCTCCTGGACATTATCATTGTTCAATTGATGAACGAAAACTTCAGTAACCATGGCTCTATAGCGGTCACCATTGACTCTAACGTACTAAACCGCATCGTTTTTAAAGAAGTACGGACCAATGATTAAACCAGCCGATAAAGCACAGTTTTTCTGGATGTAACGGTGTCTCAACATACACTTGAGTATTATCATACGTCAATAAACAGTTTTGTTTATTGACGTATCCATTTAACCAAAAGTGAGCTTCATCGCTAAACAAAACTCGCTTATGAAATCGGGATCAACGGCAATCTTGTTTTGGGGCCATTCTCGGAATCTACGCCTTGGTAGGTAATCGTGTGGCTTCAATTGCTGCACAAGTTGGAGTTTGTAAGCACGCAAACCAAGATCTTTCAGCAAAATCTTCCATAAAGTGGATGGGCACATATCCAATTCCTGTGCACGATGGCGGATAGACTGATTGGGGTCTTCCTCTACGCTACGCTCTACAACAGCAATGACTTCTTCTGTACGCACTGTACGACGTCTCTGTGGATGCATATTATTATTTCGAGTAAACGTGGTGCGAAAACGTTCCATAGTTAATTGAATTAATTGTTGTGATTCACGATTATGTTGACCGTAAAATGTATGTAGTGCGCGATACGTATTTCTTAAATAACCATGATTTTTAAAATAAATTTGCACAATTTGGAAGCGTTGTTCAGGTGTCAGTCTATTCATGTTGAAATGCCAAACTAAACATAAATCACTTGACAGTTGACAAAAAAAAAAAAAAAATTATTAAGAAAACATTATTCCTGACAATTTAAATTTTTGTTTTTTATTTTTTATTGTTTATTCTTTATTGTTCTTTAAATTAAAAATTATTTTTCTTTATACTTATATAATATTATTAATTTAAATATTGTTTCTCAAATTAGTGTACTAAATTATACTCTAACTTGTCAGATTCTAATACTGTAATTTATAAGATACTGTATCTTGTTGTATTAGAAAATCAAATACTTTAATAAATACAAATACAAATACAGTTAAAAAAGTGTTGCCAACTTAAAGTTCTATACCTGTTTATTTTACCTAATGATTTTATAAATAAAATCCTTGGAAGGGACGAAACTGCGGCAGTCTGGCATATCCATTTTGTTCGTTAAATTTTTCTTCTTCCTCTAAAAATCTAACTAAAAAAAATCCTGTTATAATGAATATTTTAACCATATAAAAATCACTCAAAATCAATATTTTCTTTCTCAATACATTTTTTGTAATAATTGTTCTTGACTACTCTCAATTTTAAATAAGATTAAATATTTAAATAAGAAAAATATTTCAAAGCAAGCAAAATTAAATGCAATTTGATATATGTGCATATGCATTTTAAGGTGCATGTATTTTTCCGTATAAATAAAATAGTTTTAAAAAGCATCTTTGAAGCAAAACCTTTATCCTTATAGGGACGTGCAATAGAATTTTTAATCATTTAAAAATTTAAATAGCTCAAAATCAATATTTACTTTCTCAATACATTATAGAATAGGAATTGCTTACTTGCACTTTTCGAATAATTTTATTATTCAAATAAACAAGATATCTAGCAAAGATAAAACAAAAATATTTTAAAGCAAGCTGAATTAAATGCAGATCGAAATACAGTGGCCGACAAAAGTACGACCCCTATTTCCACAACTTATGCATTTTGAAACCATAATAAACAAAAATAATGATACAGTTTTGTTTCAAATGTATTTTTGTTAACATATAACAAAAAAAAAACTAAATATGTTTCAAACTTAAACTTTTATTCACTAAAAAAATGGTTGACAAAGTCTAAATACGATATGTGCACTACCATAAAGAACCTTGTTCCAGTATTAAAAGTTATTACTTTTCATTGAAATTAATATTTCTTTGGGCCACCACTGTCATCTAACACTGGCTGTAATCGTCTGGGCATCGAATCAACTAAATTTTCAAGCTCTGCGGACGTAATGTTTTGCCATTCTTCTTGAAGCCTCTCTTTCAGCATTGGGGCACTAGTAATATGATTTTTTCGGATTTTTCGTTCTAGAATCTCCCACACGTGCTCAATTACATTTAAGTCCGGGCTTTGAGGTGGTGTGTGCAGCTTTCGTGGGGCATGGTAGAGCAGCCAATCTTTGACGATTTGAGCCGTGTGCTCGTTGTCTTGCTGAAAAATGTAACTCTGGCCAAGATTTAAAATGTCAACCGATGGTTTTAAATTTTGTTCCAAAATGGATTTGTACAAATAACGATCCATATTAAACTCAATAAATACTAACTTTCCTACTCCAGAAGCAGTGACAGCGCCCCAAACCATCACGCTGCCTCCACCATGCTTAACAGTGGCGGCTAAGTTCTTCGGATCCATTGCTCGATTGCCATACTCTATATCTACCATCACTTCCAAATATGTTATATTTCGACTTGTCAGTGAACAAAGCTCTCTTCCATGTCCTTTTCAATATGGTTTTTTTGGCGAATTCCAATCGGAGTTTTCGATTTTTGTAGCTTTTTGCGAGGAGTTCTGCAACGGTAAACATTATTATTTAAAGTTCTTTGTATGGTTTGTGGATGTACAATTGCTTCCGATCTTGTTGCGATGTCTTAGGCCAATATTGTGGCATTTGCTTTTGAATTTTTGTCCACTTCTTTTAAAAGGGAGCTAACGTTTCTACGACTTAGTTTTTTTGGGCGTCCACTACGCGGTTTGTTTTCAGCTGTACCATTGTTTTCAAATTTACTAAATATTTTTTGAACTGTAGACTTACGTAAATTAAGAACTTTGATATTTCACCAAAAGATTTTCCTTCATTTCGGCACTTTAAAACTAAATCCATTGAAATTTCTTTACGAGAAGCCATTACTACAATTAAATATTAATTGAATCTGCATAAACTTCAACTGAATACTATTTTAAGCAAACATTTAACACAAAAAAAAACAAGGGAACTTTTCCATTAGTAATAAATAACGGCTTTTTTGATTAATATTCAATAACAAAAGTCAATGCTTGCTGGTCATATGTAGACTTTTGTCAATGCTTTTTTAATGTTTTTCATGAATAATTTTTTAAGTTTACAAAGTTTGAAAATGTTAAGTTTTCTTCGATCTTCTTTTATTTTATTCTTTTTAGTTTAAACGAGCTTAAGATCATTTATTTATTAATTATTTATTTCCAATATTTCGTCTCCACATTGGGTGACTTCTTCCGGGAACAAATATTACAATTTGAAGAAACTAGTTTTAATAATTAAAAAATTTATATACATATAATAACATTTTTTTAAAAAATGGGGGAAATCAAAAAATATTTTCTGTCAATATGAAAAAATAAAAATATCCCAGAAATCAAAATTAAATAAAAATAAAAATATCACAGAAAACAAAAATAATTATAATAATATTTAAAATCTTCACTAGTATATTGAAATACATATATTATTAAACATATATTATTGATGATGTTTAATAATATATGTATTTCAATATACTAGTTAAGATTTTAAATATTATTATAATTATTTTTGTTTTCTGTGATATTTTTATTTTTATATAATTTTGATTTCTGGGATATTTTTATTTTTTCATATTGACTGAAAATATTTTTTTTTATTTCCCGTCTTTTTTAAAAAAATTTATTATATGTATATAAATATATTAATTATTAAAACTAGTTTTTTCAAATTGTAATATTTGTTCCCTGAAGAAGTCACCCAATGTGGAGACGAAATATTGGAAATAAATAATTAATAAATAAATGATCTTCAGCTCGCTTAAACTAAAAAGAATTGTATTTGTATTGTATTGTATTTATTAAATTGATTTTCTAATACAACAAGACACAATATCTTATAAATTATAGTATTAGAATCAGACAAGTTAACTTAGACAATATAGCAAAATCTATAATAATAAAAGATTTACATTTATAATGAAAAGAAAAAATAATATAAATAATATAAATAATAAATATAATAATTAAATTTTAACTTAATAAATATAAAGTCAAAGGTAAAATTAAAATTAAAAATTTATGAAAAATATTCCCTAAGTAAGCTTCTAAAAATTATTGCGTTGCTAGCTGTTTGCAAATTATTTGGAAGATATTTCCAGAGACGTATGGTTAATATAAAGAATTGGCATTCTGAAGCATGGTCACGATGCCGAAATTGAATTATATCTTTTCCTCTGCTTGATCTTGAAAACTGTAAACGTTCATAAAGATATTTAGGCTCATTTATAGTAATTAAATGTGCTAAAGTCCCAAAACTTATTTAACAAATTGTGAAAAGCAATCTGATGTAGGCGTGTCCCTATCCGGATTTCATTCCTGCCTAAGGAAATCTTCAGGGGACTTTGTTATTAGAATTTCTAGAGATATTTGTTATGTTAAATCACAAACTCAATGAGAATTTCTTGTCCTCGTCTAGGAGCGAGATTCAAAATTTAAAATATCAAAGAAAAAACCAAAACAACAACAAAAAATTGTCACAATTGGCTTTGTCATCTTCCAAATACTACTCTGTTTTTTTGACAGACCTAGCAATGTAGTGACGTTTATTCAAGTAAATCAACAATAGAAAATCATATGTTTTCTATTAGTGTCAGTTACATTTAAATTTGCACAAGCACCTGCATATTTGTTACTTAAATTTATTTTCATCGGGATAAACATTAATTGCATTTATAGTAATTAAATGTGCTAAAGTCCCAAAACTTATTTAACAAATTGTGAAAAGCAATCTGATGTAGGCGTGTCCCTATCCGGATTTCATTCCTGCCTAAGGAAATCTTCAGGGGACTTTGTTATTAGAATTTCTAGAGATATTTGTTATGTTAAATCACAAACTCAATGAGAATTTCTTGTCCTCGTCTAGGAGCGAGATTCAAAATTTAAAATATCAAAGAAAAAACCAAAACAACAACAAAAAATTGTCACAATTGGCTTTGTCATCTTCCAAATACTACTCTGTTTTTTTGACAGACCTAGCAATGTAGTGACGTTTATTCAAGTAAATCAACAATAGAAAATCATATGTTTTCTATTAGTGTCAGTTACATTTAAATTTGCACAAGCACCTGCATATTTGTTATTTAAATTTATTTTCATCGGGATAAACATTAATTGCATTTATAGTAATTAAATGTGCTAAAGTCCCTCTTTTGTCATAACAATTTTGAAAAGAAAAATAACGTTTTTAAACTTAAGGTAGTTTGAAAAAGACATGTTCAGTACACGATAAGAATACTGCGATACATTATCAAACCTTTTCAAAGAAAATATATAACGGACGATGTTATTGTACGTTACGGTAAGCTTTCTCATATCATGTGAGTTGCATCCAGTAAAAATTTCGGATGAATATAAAAGTGTCGGTAAAAGATACGTTTTTGCCAGTAATATTCTAATACTCAGAGGGGTAAAGTGTTGAGTGGCCCATAAGCTTCGCAGCATACCGTATACTTTGCCACATGCGTGGGTAATATGATTAGTCCAGGTTAGACTTTTGTTAAATGTTACTCCTAAGTTTTTAGCAGAATCGACAATATCAATTTTTGAACCACCAAGTAATATATTTAGTTCATTATTTATTTGAAATGATTTTTTTCGTATTATTATACATTTTGATTTGTTAGGATTGAGTCGCAAACCATTGGCCGAAGCCCATAAACTAATTTTATCAAGATCGTGATTCAATTCTTGTATTTTAGTTGTAATTAATTCCTTGGAGCAACTAAGATATAACTGAACGTCGTCGGCATATATTTGTATATTGGAGTAACAAAGTTGTTGAGGAAGATCGTTAGAATATAACGAGTATAACAGGGGCCCAAGAATTGAACCCTGCGGGACACCTCTAGTAACCAGCAAAGGCCGCGAAACAGACCCACCGTTGGTAACTGATTGAGATCTATTTGAGAGGTACGACGACATCAATTTGACAGCAAATGTAGAGAAATTAAATAATTTTAACAATTTTTTACATAATAATGAATGGTGCACAGTATCAAAAGCCTTTGAATGGTCTAATAATACCAAAAACGTTATTTTCCTCTCATCTAAATTTCTTCTAATTTCCTCTATAACATCAGTTAATGCTGTAATGCAGCTACGGTGAGGTCTAAATCCTGATTGACGATCAGTTAATAAGTTGTTGTCATTAACATGCTTATAAATTTGTTTGTGTAATAAATTTTCAAAAACTTTGGATAAATAGGGGAGGATCGCAATTGGACGATATTCATTTCCAGTTTTTGGCACCGGAACAATTTTGGCATGTTTCCACTCCATAGGAAAAGTATTAGTCATTATTATTGTATTAAAAAGGTGTGTGATGTAACGAATTATCCATGGTAGAATCATTTTTATAAATTTAGGATTAATGTTATCTAATCCTTCTGAATTAGATTTAATCGCTTTAAACGCTTCAGCTACTTCAATCATATTTAGAAATTGAAAATTGAATACACTACTTGAAATATTAGTTGAAATTTCGTCATAAAAGTGAGACTGAATCACCGGAGAAGGAATATTGGTAAAGTTTTCATTTAACAAGTTAACATCAACTTCTAACGAACGGTCCACTGACTTTCCAATGCCAATATCGTGTATATGTTTCCATTTACTTTTACTGTCAACTGCTCTATTAAACTTATTAAAATAATATAAAGATTTTTCATGTTTAATCTTTGAGACAACAGCTTTTCGTGCTAAACGATATTCCAGTTTAAATTCAGGTGTTCTGTAGCGTTTCCAATTATGGTATAGATTGTCTCGATGAACTATTAACAATTTAATTTCATTTGTGAACCATGGCCTAACTCTATTCCCAATTGTTTTTGTCTTTATTGGTACATGAATGTTATAAATCTGCAGTATTAATGTATTAAGAAAAGTAAGCTGCTCGTCAACCGTTGGTAAGTAGTAAATTCGGTCCCACTCTGTGTTATTTAGAGCACGCTGTAATTCTGTGGAATTAACACTGTTAAAATCCCGATAGCTGTACGTTTGAACCATATTTAAAGATGTAAAATTATATGATATAAAGATTAAATCATGCTTGGAAAATGTAGACACTGCCAACTGCTCATAATGTAATATTTTTTGCTTGTTACTTACAAAAATCAAATCAAGCAATGTGCTTGTTGTAGTTGAGAAATGTGTAGGCCTAGTAGTGTTGACAGCGGATAAATTAAGAGTGGACATAATGGTAGTAAGATTTTCATCTTCAAGCAGATTACAATTAAAATCACCAGTTATAATAACCTCAGAGTATGTTACAGAAAGATGTTCCAATTTTTCAATTAGCGTATCCCATTTTATATATTTATTTGGCCTATAAACACACCCAAGGAGCATTTTATCACCATGATAATTTAATTCAATAAAAATGAGTTCGACATCGCCGGGTTCATTATATGAAGATATAAGTTTACACGTGATGTTATTTCTTATGTAAATTGCAACACCTCCACCATTACTTAATCTGTCAGATATTTCTTTTGTATATCAATAAAAATAGATTTCAAAGAAAACTGCTTCATTACTTTTTTGTTTAACGCTTTTGATCTAAAATTGTGGCCACAATTGTGGTCGTACGTAGACTTTTGTCGGCCACTGTATATGCATTCCCAAGAAACAACTTTACGGACTGTCCCTTACAAACGGATTCATGAATCCGGCATTGACGGTACGAAAACGGACCGGAATTGACGTATCCGTCGAAGCTTGTACAAAAACGGACCATTAACGTACAGTAAAGTAAAATTGGATTACTCAAATTTTCGAAAATTATCCGTTTTAACTCCGTTTTGCTGTATCCGTTTCGGTGCCGTTTAACCGGACTACACCGATTTTCATCAGTTAAAACTCCGTTACAACCGTTATCGTTTTTCTTCCGGTATTACCGGAGTGTGTTTTGTTAAAAAAAAATCAAACAGTTTTATTTATTAATAAAGTTAAATATTAATAAAATAATATAATAAAATAGAAATAACCACGGAATAACTTTGATACATTAACTTGATACAGGTAAGATGACAAATCTTAAATAGTTTTTAATCTAGTAATAGTATATAATTCATTTATTAGCTTTTCATTAATTGTTATACTTATATCATAATATTAATTAATATCTTCATTAAGGGTACTCATGAAGGGCATTTGCTTACAATGTAAAAAAACACATATGCATCGTCGTTAAAGCTCAAGGCTGAGAGAATGTTAATAACGATCGTGAATACCCTCATTGTATATAATTTAATTTTTTTCTTATTTTTATTTCAAACATATCTTGTTTTTCTAGTGTATTTTTAATGTAATTGTTAATCGATTTTTGTTAATCTCTTTATAAATGAAAAAATTTAAAAATAAAACCAAAGTTTTGTTTAAAATTAAAAAAAGGAGAAATCATTTAGATAAAATAAATAAAAAAAAACAAAAATGGACCATTTAAAAAAAAAAAACGGTACGAATACGGACCATATTCGGACCGTATACGGTATATTAAAAACGTTTTTAAAATAAATGACCGACAGTTTACGGTATGTTTTGAACGTACACTCAATACAGCATGATGGTACGAAAACGGTCCGTTTTAGCGTGCTTTATACTGTTTCGAATCCGTATTCGATGTTCCTTTTATTCCGTTTTCCGGTCCGTATACTGATCCGGAAAACGGTACGGAAACGGACTTTGGATCCGTATATGCTGTACCAAAAACGGCACATAAACGGACCGGATTGTTTGCTGGGTTGGCAAGGTTATTGGAAAATATATGCTACGACGACAATTATTTTTATTTGATTTACATGTTTTTTTTTTAAATAATGTTTGTTAATTTTGACCTTGAAATTTATGCTTTTATTTCTTACACTAAATGTCATTGATCTTTATAATTTTATAGATCCGATTGCAATATTTTTTTGTGGCTATGTTAAATTGCAATTCAGTTTTTTTTACAGTTTCCAAGCATACAATATCACTATAAAAATGAAATGTGTGTATATGTATGTATGTTAATTTGTTTGTTATTTTAGTAAAAGAAAATGGTAAAAAGAAAATTTTGAACACCTCGCTATAAAGAGCAAAAAAAAAACAATCTTTCTCCCAAAAAAAAAACGTTCTTTCTAAAAAAAAAAAACAAACACTCGTTCCCTGGCGCAGAACACCTCGCTATAAAGAGCAAAAGAAACAATCTTTGTTAAAATAAAAAAACAATCTTTTTCATGAAAACGTTCTTCCAATCTTTACTTAAATAAAAAACAATCTTTCCCTCCCCCCCCCCCAAAAAAAAACGTTCTTTCTAAAAAAAAAGCAAACACAAGTTCCCTGACGCAGAACCTGCATTAACATACTACTGCTCAGGGTTTCAAATTGGGATAAAAACTTACCCCATTTTTCTTGGCATATTTATTTCAAAGTGACCATGAGCAATTGTGTTTATTTGGGAAATTTTTCTTAAGATTAGATCTGCATAAATGTTTTGCGAAACATTCTTTTGTGTGCTCTGATGCCTGTTTTATACTTAAGAGTAGAGATACAACCTTGAGGAGGCGCATTCCAATTTAAACACTGTCGTTTAAATTGCTTAACGGCTGTTTTTACTTAATTATTGATTCGATCGATTTTTTTACTCGTTTTAATTAAAAAACATACCGTAGCACTCACAAAAAACCATTGACAATTTAAAAAAAGTTAAAAATAATCTTTAATATTATAATAAATTTGAGCTCATTGTATTTCAATTTTGATTTCAAAAAATTTATGAATTTTGATATTTAATTATTTTGTATTATTAATTTCAAAAAAATCTAAAACTAATAACTATTTTCAGTAAAGTTTATCAATCAACTTAGGAAAACGATTTGTACAAAAATATAACTACAAAAATTTGCTAATTCTAATTTATGACAGTTAAGCAGAAAATCGTAATAAAGTTATCCATTCTATTTCACAAGAATCCCTAGATATGGGCACGTAGATAGGAGGGGCAAAGGGGCTAGATATTATAGTTTTATTTATGTCTATTAAAAATTTAATTGAATATTGTTTTTTATTTCAAAGTAGATGATATTAAAACATCGCCAAAATTAAAAAAAATCGAAAACATTTGAAAAAACCGCCAAATTTAAAAAAAATTCCCAAAATTAAAAAAAAAAAACTTCAAAAATTAAAACAAAATTTCTAAAATTGAAAAAAATCGCCAAAATTAAAAAAACCCGAATTTTTTACTTTAATCTATTTTTTAAGTTTTTTTTTTTTTAATTTTTGTATTTGTTTTTTATGTTGTAACTTTTTTTTAATCCCAATTTCAGTTTCAATTAAACAGTTAATACATATTATTAAACATTTAATTGAAAGTGAGTTTGAAATCGAACAAAACTTTAATTGAAATTTTTTTGACAATAATTTTTTCTGTGTATTTATACATAATCTTTTAAAACGGAGATACCACTTCGACCCAAACTTAAGTTTACGTGTGCCGTAGTGTGTCATTTCAAAAATTTATACTTTACTAACAGTGCAATATTTTTATTTTTATTTGGTTTGCTACGCACGCATCTGTTAACATAGTTTTTGGCATTTTTTTTACGATATCTCAAAATCAATTAAAGCAACTTTTGTTCAGCACACAGAGTTTGGTTTTTATTTAAAAAATTGATTAAAAAAATTTAAATTTTTACAGTTTTGTTAGTTTTTTGGTTTTATATACATCGAGATTATTTAGTAATTATTGGCAAAAATTTAAAAAAGCATCAGGAATCGTCCAAAATATAAATCAAAGTGAATTAAAAATACACACATAGTTTAGTATAAATAAGACCTGGGCGATATCAGGTATATTTTTAAATTTTCCAATTGTATATTTTTTCTTATTATTTATTTCAGACTACAATCACACTAGTGACCTTAAACACTTCCTTGGAAAATTTACGATTTTGTTAATACAAGACATGGAGTATAGCCCGATGGGCTCCCTCCGATTTTAAAAAAGTCAGATATATGGAAAAGGACAAAAAATAGTGAATAATTTGTTCACCAACATTTAAAATAATTCAAATAAGTGGCAGTCTTTTAACGCTGTTTTTGAATAAGTCTAAATTTTCTGAATTTAAAACATATGTTCATGCAAAGATATGTTAAATTTCACCACCACTTTTAAAAACCAAAACATGGGATTTTCACCTATCCGAATATTATTAAGTTCAAAGGGAACCCATCAGATAAGCTTCCTTGTAAGTATCAGGCAATTTATATAGGATATTTACCTGCAAAATCTGAAACTATTGAGTTCGCAAATAAAAAATTCGTAGTTTTTTGGATGGTTATATTTCTTTGATTTCCCGAGTTTAAATATTTGCATAAAATAATACATTATTTAAACACACTTATAAGTTTTTGTCTGCCAGTGTATTTAACCGGACATAATTACATAAATTCATTTATAAAATTAATTTCGTCGATAAATTTTAATATGATGTCATATATAGTTGCGTCTTACCGCATCTTGCTCAATATACAATTGTATATTGAATTAACAATACGCTAAAACTAATCCAATTAATAATGACGTTATATATACCTAGACAATGTGTTTGAGTACAAATCATTAATTTCGTTTATAAGTTCATTTTTGGTACCTTTGCCTTTCATGGGTTAATTGTCGATTGGGATCTTTCTTTAACTCCCCTTTTTGTACAACTTTGTAGAGAGTTTTTACACAGATTCTAACGAGTATAACCGTTAACGGTACTTAAGCATTGTTGCTCATCGTTTTAGTATAAGTTGCTCTTTTTTTATACTATTCGTTTTTTGGATACCTACCACCGCACACATAACCGACGGTAATATATATTAATTTTCTTATTAAATTAGAGATTTCTTTTTCTCAACAAAAAATCTATTTTTTGTCTATTTATTTATTAATTTTGCCCTCACGCAAACATTTGGTCCTTCGAACCGGATTTGTGCTAAATATTTGGAAAAGTTGGAATTAATTCTCTATTTTCTCGCAGCCTCCATCTTGGTGCTTAATCATCGTCAGCAACAACAACTTTATTTTTTGGTTTTCAACAAATTATTTTTTTTTCATACATGGTGCGTATAGTTCAGTTTTTATGTGAGCTTTTCTAGTGATAACTCAATAAATCAAATAGTGAAAAACAAGTGCATAATTAAAAAATATTAAATTTATTAATTTATTAAAATCACTAATACAACATAAAAAAGTATTTTTTTTATATACCTTTTTTATTTTATGTTGTTTAAGATCGTTTTACAACCCTGCTCGAAAAACAATTTTTATACAGTATTTTTCTTTTCGTTTTCGATTAATTTTCGTAATACCCTTTTTAACAATCTTTCGTTTGTTTATGTGGACGGACAAAATTAATTTTTTTTCTATAAAAAATTTTATAATCAAGTGTGTAAAAACTTTAAAGTAAAGCATTAATTAAAATAAATAATTAAATTACGGTGAGATAAACTGCATTGATATTTAAATTTGTTTTACCATTTATTATAATTTGAAAAAGCCGTCGGGTTGTTACAAAGTGTTATAAAGGAAAATAAAGTGATTTTTTTACATTGATTTACAAAGGAATCCCAAGAAACAACTTTACGGACTGTCCGTTACAAACGGATTCATGAATCCGGCATTGACGGTACGAAAACGGACCGGAATTGACGTATCCGTCGAAGCTTGTACGAAAACGGACCATTAACGTACAGTAAAATTGGATTACTCAAATTTTCGAAAATTATCCGTTTTAACTCCGTTTTGCTGTATCCGTTTCGTTGCCGTTTAACCGGACTACACCGATTTTCATCAGTTAAAATTCCGTTACAACCGTTATCGTTTTTCTTCCGGTATTACCGGAGTGTGTTTTCTTTAAAAAAAATCAAACAGTTTTATCTATCTATGTATATAAAAAGAAGTGTACATTTTGATTGTCACTCCATAACTCGAGAACGGCTGCATAAAATAAAAACTGGCTGAATACGTTTTGTAGAACATGCAATGAGAATGGTTTTAAAAAAAAATTGTTTAAAAATATTTTCGTTTGGTCGAGGTGTGGTGATTTTTCTGAACATTATAAATTGTGTGAATATGAAAAATGTTTGCTTTGTTACACAGCATTGCTTGGATACGGGTACAAAAATAAAAAATGGCTGAATACGTGTAGCACATGCAATGAGGATGGTTTTTAATCCAACCTAATACACAAACAAAATTTGAAGGCAAAACAACGTTTGTCGGGTCAGCTAGTTTATTAATAAAATTAAATATTAATAAAATAATATAATAAAATATAATAGAAATAACCACGGAATAATATATAATATAATTTAATTTTTTTCTAATTTTTAATTCATACATATCTTGTTTTTCTAGTTTATTTTTAATGTAATTGTTAATCCATTTTTGTTAATAAATTTACAAATGAAAAAATTTTAAAATAAAACCAAACTTTTGTTTAAAATTAAAAAAAAGTGAAATTTTTTAGATAAAATAAATAAAAAAAAAAAAAAAGTGGACCATTAAAAAAAAACGGTACGAATACGGACCATATTCGGACCGTATACGGTATATTAAAAAGGGAGTCCACACCTGTCTATTCAAAGGCAATCCCACATTGCCTTTGAATAGACAGGTTTTTCATGCCTCGGTAAACAAAAATGTGTTTTTAGGGACCGCTATGGTAAATATCGTTCACCAGGGTATTACGTACCCCGCCCGTGCACTTATTGATCCCGCCTCCGAGAGTTCGTTTATTTCGGAACGTTTGGTAAATCGTTTGAAACTTCCGTCTCATTCTACGAAGGTTTGCGTTTCAGGTGTGGAATTGATTTCGACTTCGTCGAAAAAACTTTGCTCGGTTGAAATCGGTTCTCCTATTGATTCGGCGTTTTCTGTTGAAGCCTTACTTCTAGTGCTAACAAATATTTCTGGAAATATTCCCTCCTTTAAAGTACCTTGACATCTAAGGGATAATTTGCCAAATCTTCGTTTGTCCGATTCGAATTTCTATGATAGCTTACCTGTTGATCTCTTGCTCGGTTCTGAATTATATCCTAAAATTCTGATTAGGGAAGCTCCTCGGGATATTTTGGGGTCTTTAATAGCTCAGAACACTGTTTTGGTTGGATTATTTCTGGTCCAATTGTGCAACTACGCATTCAGGTATATTCTACTCATGTAGGCTTTTCGGAAGACGATAACCTAAATAAAAATCTTCTTCGCTTCTGGGAACTTGAGGAAGCGCCAAAACGGAAAAAATTTGTCTCCTTCTGACAAATATTGTGAACAAAATTACAAGGCGACTACTCGTCGCTCCCCCGAAGGTAGATATATTGTTACTTTACCTTTTAAACCAGAATTTTCTAAAACGCTTTCGCTAGGATCGTCTAGGTTGAGCGTCTTGGGGCAGTATCTTAGGACTGAATCATCTCTTCAGCGAAAACCTGAAATTAGGGAGATGTATGACATGAAACCAGTTTCGAACCCTAATTTGGATCCTAACTCTTCTTGTTACCTGCCTCATCACCCGGTCATTAAACCTGAAAGGAAAACTACAAAGCTACGAGTTGTTTTCAACGCTTCAAATAAAACTTCGAATGGAAATAGTCTAAATGATTGTCTATGTGTTGGGCCGACTCTACAGGCAGATTTAGTCCTCTTAATTCTACGATGGCGTCTTTTTAAGTTTGTTTTTAACTGCGATATTACTCAGATGTATAGGCAAATTTTGGTCGATTCTTCTCATACTCCATTTCAGCGTATTTTGTTTCGGAATTCTCCGACGGAGGACGTTAAGGAATATGAGTTGCAGACTGTGACCTTTGGGTCAATTGCGCTCCATATCTTGCGATTCGCACTTTACTGCAGTTAGCGGATGATTCTGAAGCTGAGTTCCCTATGGCATCACACATTCTTCGAAGGTGTATGTACGTTGACGACGTTTTGACAGGAACTCACGATATTCCTACTGCTTTGATCGCTCGTGATCAGCTTATGGCGGCCATGGCTTCTGCTAGGTTCGAACTTAGGAAATGGACATCAAACGAACGTATGATTTTAGATGGATTCCCTTCGGGACATTTAGTTGACGAGAAGTTATTCACTTTTGAGGAATCCAGTAGCTCAAAGACTTTCTGAATCCAATGGAACGCTCAACTGGACTCTTTTTATTTTAATGTTAATCCTATAGCCCATAAGGTAGGATACACGAAGAGGGAAGTTTTATCAATTATAGCAAAGTTGTTCGATCCTGTGGGTTGGTTAAGTTCGGTAATTGTTGCCGCGAAAATTATCATGCAAAGGATTTGGCTTCATAATATAAATTGGGTAGATTTGCTTCCACTCTCGACAGAAAATGATTGGCAGAAATTTATTGCTTCATATCATGAAGTGAATATTATACGAATTCCGCGGTGGGTTCATTACGCCCCAGAAACTTCAGCTGAACTACATGTTTTTTCTGATGCCTCGGAAAAGGCATACGCGGGGGTGATTTACATTCGGATTGAGACCTCTACGGGGGAAATTCGTCAAAAACTAAGGTGGCTCCTATTAAATCAATTTCTTTACCGCGACTTGAACTTTGTGGTGCAGTATTGGCCCCTGACCTTTTGAGAACATTGCTGAGCGAAATTGACATTCAGCTAAACCAGATATATTGTTGGACTGATTCTACGATAGTCCTCTCCTGGTTAAGAATGGCACCCTGTTCCTGGACTACTTTTGTTGCAAATAGAGTTTGTCGTATTCAGGAAAATGTAGGAAACCACAATTGGTACCATGTTCGGTCTGAGGAAAATCCTGCTGATTTAGGCAGTCGGAGTACATCTCCTTCTGAGCTGGCAGCTAGTGAGCTTTGGTGGCACGGCCCACAATGGCTTCGTCATGATAAGACTAAGTGGAATATTTTCGATCTTTCGTGCCTCAATACGGACATTGAATGCAAAGTTGTTTGAACGCATGCTTCGTTTTTTAAAGTACATCTCCTTCTGAGCTGGCAGCTAGTGAGCTTTGGTGGCACGGCCCACAATGGCTTCGTCATGATAAGACTAAGTGGAATATTTTCGATCTTTCGTGCCTCAATACGGACATTGAATGCAAAGTTGTTCGAACGCATGCTTCGTTTTTTAAAGGGATCAGCGGCGCTGAAGTGAAGATCTTCTTGCGAATTATTCAAGTCTTGATAGAGCACTTCGCGTTCTCTCGTATGCTTTGAGATTTATTAATAATACTCACCCAGCTCATAAATCAGGTCGTAGTCAATATGTTAGTACTACTCTTTGTAGCCTTGAAATAAAAAGGACCAAATTGCGCTTAGCCATTGTGGCTCAGAAATACTACTTCGCAGATGAATACGAATGTCTCTTAGAGAAAAACCCCTTATGTTCTAAAAGTTCTCTAGTTCCTTTAAATCCTTTTCTTGACAAGGATGGTGTTATTAGAATGAATGGTCGATTACACAGAGAAACATCCAATAATCCAATGACAGAATATGCTCATTTGATTTCAATTCACGGTGGAAATCAGTTGATGTTGCTAATACTTCGCGTTGAATATTGGGTCCCTCGCTTAAAATCTAAAATTCGTGTAGTTATAAGTCGTTGTAAACGGTGTATTATTGACCGAAAAAGATCTTGTAATCAGATAATGGCAGCTCTTCCTCCTGAACGCACCATTCTCGATAGACCTTTTACTACTATTGGTGTTGACTTCGCAGGCCCTTTTGATATAAAAAGTTTTACTGGTAGGGCTTGTAAAATTACTAAAGGCTACGTTTATGTTTTTGTTTGCTTTTCTACAAAAGCAATTCATTTAGAAGCAACCTCTGACTTGTCTACGGCTACCTTTTTAGCAGCTTTTGATAGATTTGTTTCGAGGAGAGGTTGCCCAAATACGATATTTTCAGACAATGGAACGAATTTCGTCGGCGCTTCGCGTGAAATAGAGAGAGATTTCAAGGCTTTTATTAAAGAAGGTCATTCAGTATTGTCTTTGACTTACAACGTTCAGGGTTTGTCGTGGCGTTTTATCCCGGCTGGAGCTCCTCATATGGGCGGGCTCTGGGAAGCCGGCGTAAAAAGTTTTAAACGCCATTTTCGGAAAGAGGCTCAAGCTTTTAAATATACTTTTGAAGAGTTCTCTACGGTTCTTTCCCGAATTGAAGCTTGTTTGAATTCCCGTAATCTTTGTCCTATGACCGACAATCCTCATGAACCGGTTGCTCTGACTCCGGGCCATTTCTTGATTGGTTCTCCGATTCTTGCGCCTTCCGAGCCTGCGATACACGACTCTCCTTTGAGTTTAATAAATCGATTTCGGAAAATGAAAGCGCTTTCTCAACTCTTCTGCCGTCGGTGGAAAGAAGAGTATTTAACGAGTTAACATAAAAGATATAAATGGCGAAATCCAGAACGCGATCTTCAAGTAAATGATTTAGTTGTGGTTCGGCATGAACAATTACCTCCGACGTCTTGGCGATTAGGCAGGGTTTTTAAAGTTTACCCTGGAAGTGACGGGCATGTCCGGGTCGCTCATATATTTACGGCAAACGGGGTTGTGAAACGACCGATCACTAAACTGGTCATTCTGACCAACTAATTTACTTTCTTGCTATTTTACCTTAATCTCTGTTATCTCATAGCGACATGGATGCACTACCAACATTTTTCGACGATGCTCTGCTCGATTATGAAGAGGCAATGGAGACCGCAGATACCGTGCCCTCTAATTTAAATGCACAGGTGTCGCTTTTAACACCACCACCTACTACTCCAACAACCGTACCCACCTTACAGGAGGTAACACCTGCCTTGGAAACGGCTCCTCCTGCGACGGTAGTATCTTCCGAAGCTCACGCACCCAAATCTACGTCGGGTGATATGGAAGCCTCGGGCTCGAAATCCTCAACCATTTCAGCGTCGACTGTTCGTGCTGATGACTTGGGTCGCTGCAGAATTTGCCAGCGACTTCACCCGTTACGGTTTTGCCGGGTTTTCCGTGGCATGAGTTATGAGCGCCGCCTTCGCATGGTTGTCATGCATCGCTACTGCTCATGTTGTTTGGCACATTCCCACGTGGCCAAAAATTGCCCGAGCATTTCTAAGTGCCGGCACTGTCAGGGTGATCATCACTCTATTTTGCACGCGGCATCTCCGTATTCGGCTTTTGCGAAGAAGTCCCATCAGAGGCGTGAAAACCGTCCGAGTTCGTCCGTATCTCGTCCTTGTTCACTGCCTATACGGCACGTTATACCTTTTCCCCCCACCCTTCAGGTTAAACTCTATTTACCGGGCAGAACAGATTCTGTACGAGCCGTTCTTGACCCCTGCTGCAGTGCGAGTTATTTGTGCGAGTCGTTGGCTCACCAACTCCCTCTCCCCATTGCTCAAATGGATAACCACAGGGTTTGTCGTTTGACGATCGGGTCAATATACGACCCAGACCAAAAGATTACGGTCACCGCTAGGGTTCAGGAGATGAAAGGGGTTAGGACTCCTTCCGAGTCAGTCTCCAACGTGGTTAGGGAGAATTTCGAGGGGTTCGAACTGGCGGATCCCACTTTTAATCACTCCGGGCAGGTCGCAATGGTTTTGGGTCCCGAGGTCAATCCCCAGGTTATGTGGAATCGCATACTTTCGAGTCCGGGTCTTCCTATGGCCCAATACACCATATTCGGATGGGTCATTTCTGGCCTATCTCCGATCTATGGTCCTTAAGGGCTCAATTTCATGTACTCGGTCCTTACTGGCCGCTTCGGGTCCTTCCTGACCTACTATACATTTTATTATTTTTTTTAATTCTACGGGGTCCCTACTGGCCCATTTAACACAAAATTATTTTTGTACATGTACTAACAGGGTCCCTCATGTCCCATTTAAACAATGAATTCTAATGAATTTTTTCGTCGTGGTCCCTACCGGCCAAATTAGTTTGTAAGTGTTTTTCGAAAATAAATTATTTTAATTCAAGCTCACATTCTTTTATTTATAAACTGAACTATACCTCTTTTTATTATTTTTTATTTTTATCATAGCCCTGATATTTAATTGCAACACACCTGGATGTTGCAAGGTGGCCGGCAATGTTTAAGTACAAATCATTAATTTCGTTTATAAGTACATTTTTGGTACCTTTGCCTTTCATGGGTTAATTGTCGATTGGGATCTTTCGCTAACTCCCCTTTTTGTACAACTTTGTAGGGAGTTTTTACACAGATTCTAACGAGTATAACCGTTAACGGTACTTAAGCATTGTTGCTCATCGTTTTAGTATAAGTTGCTCTTTTTTTATACTATTCGTTTTTTGGATACCTACCACCGCACACATAACCGACGGTAATATATATTAATTTTCTTAATAAATCAGAGATTTCTTTTTCTCAACAAAAAATCTATTTTTTGTCTTTTTATTTATTAATTTTGCCCTCACGCAAAATACAAAATAATATATATTTAGATATTATATCATATTTAAATAACCAAAATTAAATTTTGGATAAAATTGTATATTAACCCATGCAGAGTCACACTAGAAAATTTGTCAATCATATTTTGGATGTAAATATGAATTACTTTAATACAATAGTACAATTAATTGCCTATATCATTCTGTATATAATTTTTTACACAAAATTTACCCCAATTGTTGTCATTTGTATTGATTTCTTTTTGGTTCTTTAATTTCTGCACCTTATACACAAAAGACGTGGGAACCCTAAAAAAAATAATTTGTTTCATTTGTAACATTAGGAGTTTTTAATTTAGTTTTAAGTTTTTTTCAATGTAAAAAAGCTAAATTAAGTTCCAACGTTTTCTCCGTGTTTGTTATTTAATGGTGTAACCCAGCAAAACTTTGGTAATGGGTAGGACTTATTTCAGACCTTCCAAAGTAATGACTATCCATTCCAGTTTTTGTTATTTTGAAGGTCCGAAATAATACCTTACTAATATGAATATATGTAACTGCTTATTTGTAATATAAAAAACAACGCCTTACTAATATTGTGTTAAATATCTGCTTATTTGGAATAGCAAAAATAATAAGTTACTTATTATCACTTATTTCAGACCTTTCGTAGTAATGACTATCCATTACATTTGTTGTTATTTTGAAGGTCTGAAATAATACCTTACTGATATGAACATACATCACTACTTATTTTGGAAGCTAAGCAATTATGTCTTACTAATATTGTGTTATATACCTGCTTATTAGGAAGGGCCAAAGAAATAAGGTACTTGTAAGGTAATAAGTAACTACTTTTTTGTAAGGTATATTTATAAAGATTCATAATATATCATAATTAATAATTTAAATGCAATTTATTTAAGCAAACAAATATATAGTTATACATAAACGACTCTCACAAAACAAAAGCTTATTTAGTAAATAACAAAATTAAGAAATTAAGAAATAAAAATCCTCGTTGGTTCTCATTTCGCCGGCTGTTGTGGAAAAAGTTGTGACATAGTCCATTCTCTGACCGATTTGCTGACATTTTGGGCATCCATTTAGAGCCATATGCCCCATTATGCCACACACAAAGGACTTGGCAGGAGCGTCACAAATAAATGCACGTATTTTCAGTTGAATTAGTTTGGTTTTAACCAAAAATCCGTTATACTTCAAGTCAGAAAAGTCATTTACAAAATCATGTAAATAGCAATTTATGTCGATTGGTTTTTTTGGACCTACATAGCATCCAATTATAAAAACTGCACTATTTGGAATATTAACTATTTGTCCCAAAATCGGCCACAATCCATCACCAGAACTTTTAAATATTGGCAAGCCATCTATTCCAACATCAATAAAAAGTTCTTCCAACGATGAATTTTCTATAAGTGTTATTTTATTTTCCAGATGATGCTTTAATCCAATATGGACATATTTACCTGGGGAAACTGTGCGCTCTTGGCAACGAGGTTTTTTTCCCACAAGCCCATTAACTGATATAGGTACATCTAGCTTTTCATGTTTTAAAATCTTTAAAAGGCTGTTGGCAATTCTAAACCATTCTTTAGGTTTCAATTGTAGTTATTTTAGGACCTATTAATAACTAGTTATAATTGTCCTTATTAATAACTAGTTATTTTATTGCCTATTAATACCTTCTTATTTAGGTACATGTTAATACGTACTTATTTTTGCACCTATAAATAACTACTTATTAACATCCTTACAAGTAATACGTCATATAATGGCTTTAAGCATTACTTTTGATGCTACAAATAAGAAATAAAATAAGTACTTATGTCCACGCCTGATCGTTAATCTATTAAGACGTGTTATAATGGATACGGTGCCAAAACCTCTTTGTGCAAAGTGTTTTAATTCGGCAAAAACAAACTTTATTGTCTGCCATGTTTGCAGAGCTAGATATCATTTAATTTGTGCAAATTTAAATGAAAAATTTAGTGAAGAATTTATTAAAAATAAAAACGTTGTCTATAATTGCAATGTTTGTTTACATGTTTCATCCAGTTTACTTTTACATATCTCTTCTTTGTCAAATGAAGTAAGAGAGCTTAAAGAATTAATAAAGAACTCTTTTAATATTGAACTACGTGATCTCACAAAAAATAAACAAAATTTAAAACCGCCAAAAAAACAACAAAAAGCTAAACATCAAAATAAAGCAAAAAATCAACAAAAAGTAAGAAATAACATTGATATGCATAATGCTAATGCAATTGGTGCCACTAGTGTTGTTGTTGCTGAGCCTACTACAAGTGCGCGTGCTGCTACTGCTATATCAAACAGTCAACCTTTTTTGTCTGCTGCTTCGTCTGTTTCTTTATTACCTAGTGAGTATGAAGTACAAAGGAATAATGCCAATATGGTTGATGACGACACACAACAATCACATACAACATATGATTGGGTTGATGTACAGAGGCGTAGACGAAGAAAGGGGCCTGTGGTAATGGGGGTAAACTCATCAGTAGATCTAGATGTTGTTGTCCAAAAGAAATGGGTGCATCTTTCATCATTCAAGCCAACAGTAACAACTGATCAAATTAAAAGCTATGTTGAAAAAAACGCTGGTATCAATAAAGAACTTATTGATTGCTATTTACTGGTCAAAAAAGATATTGATCTAAATGTTTTAAAACGAGTCAACTTTAAGCTTGGTGTATCTCCCAGATTGTATAATGAACTATTAAAGCCTGATCTTTGGCCAGCAAATATTAAGGTTCGTCCTTTTGTAAATTTTCGAAGAAAACCAGCCCCAGCAGTGGAATCATAGACTCTGTTAAGTCTGGCTTTCAAGTTTATTATCAGAATTTATCTGGTATGCGTTCAAAATCTAAAATTATATATGATTTTTCTTCTCAATGTCAATATGATGTCATAGTCTTGGTTGAAACTTGGTTGAATGCTGATTTCTGTGATGGTGAATATTTCGATACTAAGCTGTATAATATATATCGTAAGGATAGAATTGCTGAACGTACTGGACTTTTAAAGGGTGGTGGTGTTTTAGTTGCTGTAAGAAGTCATTATAAGTCTTCTTTAATTGCTATTGATGACGATAAAGGTTTGCTTGATCAACTTATTGTATCAATATCTGGATTTAATATTACATTATATTTATGTGTCTCTTACATTCCGCCGCGTAGTCCGGATTCACTATATTCTAAACATGTTTCTAATATTTTAACAGTAAATGAGAACTTGACAGTAAACTCTCGTTTTTGTGTAATGGGTGATTTTAACCTCCCCGATGTTTTTTGGTCTCAACTATATGATAATGCTTTTTTACTACCTTCAAATGTTAATAAATTTCATGAAATTGAGGTTATTGATAGCTTGTTTAGTTTAAATTTAATTCAAATTAATCATATTTCTAATCAATTAAACCGATTTTTAGATCTAATTTTTGTTCCTCATGATTGTAAATTTAATTTATACGAGTGTTTACTGCCAATATCACGTTCTGATGTTCATCATATGCCTTTAGTTGTTGAAATTGATTCATATAACTTTTTTAAATTCCATGAATCTTTACATTGTTTAAATTTTAATTTTAATTATTATAATTTTGATGCACTAAACTCAATTTTTAATCAAATTAATTGGCTTGAGATTTTTTCCGGGCATATAGCATCAAATTGTTATTCTGAGTTTTTGGATAAAACCTTGAACATTTGCAGGGAAAATATTCCGCTTAAAAGGCCAAAGCCTTACAAGTTGCCGTGGTACACTAGTGGTCTCAAAAAACTTAAAAATCTTCGTAATAAATTTGATAAACTGTTTAGGGAGTCTGCATCAGCTGATTCTCAAACTAAATTTATTCATTATCAACGTGAGTTTAATTGTTTAAATAAGTTTCTGTATAGACAATATCTTCTTCAAAAGGAGGATGAGATTAAAAGTAATCCTAAATCTTTTTGGACTTTTATAAAGTCTAAGAAACAAGTGTCTGATATACCCTCTACTGTTAAATATGCTGATAGAGTTTCTCGATCGTGTAATGAGTCTGTAAATATGTTTGCAGACTACTTTAAATCCAATTTTGAGCCTTCAAATGGTAGTCATTTTAACTTATCTAGTTATTTGTCTGTGCTAGATATTGGTTATATGGTTATCTCGGAGGATGAGGTTTTAAACGCAATTTTTCAGATCAATAATAGTTATAAATCAGACGCTGATGGTTTGTGTGCGTACTTACTTAAAAAGTGTGCATCCTCCGTAACTTTTGCCTTGACATATATTTTTAATTTGTCTTTAAAGGAAGGTGTTTTTATTGATCAATGGAAGTTGGCGACAATCACACCGGTGTTTAAAGATGGAAGGAGGGATGACGTAACTTGTTACCGACCGATTTCCAAGTTGACCTGTGTGTCGAAAATATTTGAGCGCGTTGTCTATAATAGGCTTTTTTTTATAACTAAATCATGGATTTGCCCTAATCAACATGGATTTTTTTCAGGTAGATCTACAACGACTAATTTATCAGTTTTTAGTGAATACTGTATATCAGCCTTAGAACAGGGTAGTCAAGTTGAAACGGTATATACCGATTTTTCTAAAGCCTTTGATAAAGTGGATCACTTTATTCTTCTTGCTAAGCTCCGTCAAATGGGCTTTCATTCTAATTTTTTAAATTGGATAAAATCATATTTATCCAATAGAATTTGTAAGGTTAACATTGAAAACTATTTTTCAGAACCTTATATTCAGACTTCAGGAGTACCACAAGGTAGTATCTTGGGGCCACTTCTTTTTAATTTATTTATTAATGACATTTCGTCGTGTTTTAATAAAACCAAATTTCTTTTATATGCTGATGATTTAAAAGTATTTTATAGAATTTCCACATTTCTTGATGTTTTTGATTTACAAGCGGATTTAAATAATCTTCTTGTATGGTGCAATTTAAATAGGCTTTATTTAAATCTTAGTAAATGCCTCCATATGTCGTTTTTTAGGTCATTAAATCCAATTCATGCTACTTTTTATATTGGTGATTATAATTTGGAATCTGTGGATTCAACTCTTGATCTGGGTGTTGTTTTTGACTCAAAGTTGTCGTTTGGGCTTCATGTGGACTATATTGTTCCAAAAGCTTACTCTATGTTAGCTTTCCTGAAAAGAAATTGTGCTGACTTTTCCGATCCAACTACATTAAAGCTAATTTATTCTGCCTTTGTCAGATCAAAACTGGAGTATGCTGCCATAATATGGGCTCCTCATTGTGGTACTCACATCGCTCGTATTGAAAGGGTGCAAAGGAAATTTGTCAAATTTGCAACCTCGTCGTTTAGGTTTACTGATCCTATACCCTCTTATAGATCTAGATAATAGGTTTAGAAACCCTTGAATTTCGTAGGTTACTGCAATCTGCTTTATTCGTTTTTGATATTATAAGTGGTGCTATTGATTGTTCTGAGTTGCTTTCCCGTATTAATTTTCATGTTCCACCAAGAAGATTAAGGTTTAATTCTATTTTTGATGTACCACTACATCGTACCAATTATGGGCTTAATAGCATTTTAACCCGTACTTTTATTCAAATGAATGAGATTAATAATAAACAGCTAATTACTTTAAAGCAACAAATTGAGTTTTGGACATCAAAAACTAGCTTTAAACAACAATTATATTCCATTATGATGGATTTAGGTATTTAAATAAATAATGTAAATATTAAGATTATTATAAAATTGTTATATCATAGTCTGTAAGGATTTATGTATCCATAGACTGAATAAATTGAAATTGAAATTGAAATTTCACTACATATTTTGTAACGTCTTATTTTTGTCCCTATATGTAAGCACAAGGCAAGGCCTTGCCTGCTATGACACCCCCATGTTAAAATCAGGTGTTCTTGGCCTCAACTATAAGTACTTCTGATTCTTGTTTTCTTCTTCCATTTCCCATTCTATGGTAATAGCAAGTTTTCCTGGGAAGTTACTAAATTCAATAAAATCTTCATTTTCATTGTATCTTTTCAAAGTTTTTTCCTCAAAAAACTTATTTTTTATGCAATTTCAAGAGAATTTTTTGAATAAAATAAAATGTCCAAATGGAAAGGAATTTGCTATAAGTTATAAAGTTGTAAACTTTTTGCAAGTGGCTAAAGTCTAAAAGGATTAGTAACGTTGAAGCAAAACCCGTATTTGACGGTAATTATTTCTGTAAATATTTCGGATTTTAATGAAGTTTTAAAATCAAAAACCGGATACAACTATAGCTTATTTGGTATATATTAGTATCAGTTCAGATATAAATTTATACCGCTATGTAAAATCGGATTAAATTGTATCGCGCTATTATTCGGATGTATTTAATCTGATATAATTAAATTAAAATTATCCATTTCTCGGATAAAACTGTGTTAAGACTCATATTAAATTTCGTATGATTATGTAAAGCATCATATTATTTTTTTTTAATCGGGGTATTAGAAGTCCAATGTTTCTGTGGGCAATAGGGTTATAACTTTTGACTTTTTTTTTTCAATTGTCAAATTTTAGCTACCCTAGCCATATATTAGTCCATAAAAATATAAAGTAACGAATTTTTATTTTTTCGCGGTTTTCAAAAAGGTTTCCGCATAATCCTCTTTTTGTTTAATGAAACTAAAAATTAATATTTAGCTAAAATTTTAACGTAATTACACAATAACGATGCAAATACAACTTAAAGGACTTAAAGTTTTCAAATTTGACGGGTTTTACGGATTTTAATAAAACAGATTAAAGCGTTGTTTCGCGATCAAAAATTTTCATCAAAATTTTCCAAAATAACGAACACAATACGTAAACATTTATTTAAAATAGGTTGTGCAGTATTATTGGTTAACTAGTACAACATTAATGTTAAAAACTAGGAAAATAATGTATTTTAAGGAAATGCACTTTATGCGGAGGTTTTTCTTTAAAAAGCGATTTCTATTATTAATACATTATTGCCCATTACATGCTGATAGGTAAAATTTAGCAAAAAAAAAAGTTCAAGTTGTGCACATATCTTTATTAGTTTCCCCGGGTTACAAAAATCGAATTGAGTTTTATATTTTCTTTTTTGTTGTCGAACAAAGTATTTCTCACGTTTAACACCTATGTACAAGAAATGAGCTATTATATTTAATGTTTGTCCATATTTATTTTGTTACATTTTACCTAGTAATGCTTGATTAAAATATGTAAACAGATATTGCATACGTATAACATTTTATAGGTATGCAACATATGTTTGACATTGAGATGATTCAGCATTATAGGAACAGTTGTAGAAATACGTAAAAGTGCTAAGTCATTGTTGATAATCTACGAAATGACTTGTCACTTGCAAAGTATTTTAAGAAAATCGTATTAGTACGTAGACAAAATTAACAAAATGGGATACATAATTTAAACAAAACTTGAAAAAATCCACATAATATGAACGAAAAATTTTTACCAAGTATGCATTTATCATATTCCCTCTTGTGTGTAGGGTTAAAAACCACTTTTAAAACATTTTTTGATTTCAAAGTAAAAATCTCACTTTCCATCCCGGATGTATGTGTAGAGAGCACGTCACATATTAAATGAACACCATCAAAAAGTGGAATTATTTCATGAAAATATGGCAGCACTAAAGAGAGTATTAGAGAAAACGCAATAAACTTAAATTAAGTTTTAATTTAGTGCGTTTTTTGTTGTCAAATCTAGATATAAAAAAAACGCCGCCGCAGCCGCAAGGTGGTATCTCTACTTTAAAGTAGCCAAAAACTTAATATTTTGTTTAAAAAAATAGTTTTATGTTTTCATGGAATACATAAATTTTGATCAAGTTTTCATAATTTTCAACATTTTCTATTGGAGCAAAAACATAGATGTTGTTGTATAACAAAATGTTTTGCGAATATTTTGCAAGACGTTAACACCATGGTTTATAAACAAGACTACACAGAAAAAACTAAAAACAGATTTCAATTAAAAAATTTATAAAATAAATTAATATTTTAATTGATTTTGCACCTATCACGGCAATGATAATATCAATAAAAACTTTTATTAAAATTAAAAAGGAAAAAAGTTATAATTAGCTTCTACAAAAAAAAAATTATACTCACAAAAAAGTGTGTGTATGATACGTTACGTTAGTGTGTGTATTTTTGTTAATGCTGCATCTATTTGTGTGTATGCTTGTGTTGTTTGCAAACTTCAAATGTATTTGGTATTGTATACTAAAAATTTTCTATTTAAGCATACAGTGTATGAAAAAACAAATTGAGAATTACGTCTAAAATAAAATATGTGTTTATATATTCAAAAGTCAATTAACATAGTAATTGATTCAATTAAATATTTGTTTAGAAACAAATTTAATTCAAATCAATTCATTAATTAGATATTTTAGGTTGATAATTTTTTCTTTGTAGATATAGGTTTTTTGAGGCGTAAGATATTTTTTTTTAATTTTCGTACACAGTCTTCGCTTTGTTAATGTATTGCAGATTTGGAAATTTTTTCTTATTGGGCAACTTGTCACTTAATTAAATTTAATTAAATTGTTTTTGGTAGCCCTATTTTCAGAATCTGTTATAGATTTTAATACGTCCATACTTTGTCGGACGGTGATATATAAATAAACCCTACACACCACATCACAAGACTAACGGATACGCTAAGCATTTTTTTAAATCCTAGTTGATACATGTTGGTAGTTAGTACAACCCTATGAGGAGTCAATTGCCCTAAAGGACTTATCCGGGACTGGTGAAAGCAGGAACTTTTGCTGTGGGTTGTGTTGTCAATTATATTTAATGAACTGGTCCCCTGACTGATGAAAAGGAGATATGCGACTTAACAACAGTGCTTGTGCCTTAGTTTATCTATGCAATATTTAAAAAAGCGTGTTTTTAATCAAATTTTTATACCACATTTTTACTACAGCCAAAACTAGTAGCTTTTGAAAAGTATTTGTATTTAATTTTCAAATTCCAAACAAAATTTAAAAGAAAAACAAAAGATTTCAAAGTTGCATTACGTGAGGTAACTAATTTTATTTTTTTTTTGAAGATTTAGTTAATCTTTTTTTTAATTTTTGTTATTATTGTTTAACTTTCCCACTAAAACTAACTAAAAGTCAATTTCCCTTAAAGGAAATATTCCGGGACTTGTTAAATCAGGACCTATTGTAGAACTGTTTTTTTCACTTCCTCTTTTTTTAAGTTTTGTATTTACGGGCAGAACTATACTTCAACTATATTTTGTTGTTGTAGTGTGTTTTTTGGATTATATGCTTATGTTGTAATATTGTTTGTTTTATTCTATTTTTGTTTTTCTTTTGTATTAAAACATCCACACATAAACGAATACTGGCTTGTTTGCCACCAAGAACGCACAAGCACAATTGGCTGAGACGTTAGCGCGCTTATTTTGTAAGCAGTATGTTGTGGGATCGAGCCTCGACGTCGGCAATTCATAAACGGTTTTTTTAAATTCTTAATATTTTTAAGTTACATAAAAATCAATTTTTAGACATATCACCTAATACGCACCAGTGAAAATTTTCCTAATGTGATGAAACTTTTCAAAACACAAAAACTAATAAAATGTTCATATCTTTGGAATACATCCTTACATATCTTTCTTTTGATACTCAATCCCTATTACAACGAAGGCTCGACGAAATTAATTTTTTTTATTCAGAGGGAATGGCTCTGTCATTGTAAATGCAGCTAAATACATTAGTTTTGTGGTGTGTAAAGTGTTCATTAGAGTGAATCGATTTAGGGCTTTATATGAATACTAGAACTAGGCGAGATAACAATTTTTAAATATGTTAAAAAAAGTTATGATGTGAGCAAAATTATTTATGTTCAAGATCATTTGTTTTTTGTTGAACAAAAACCGTGCAATGTTTATTTTTTAATCAAACAAAAAACAAATGATCTTGAATTTGAATAATTTTGCTCATATCATAATTTATGCTAAAAGATCGAAAAATGAACTTCTGGTTTTAATTTTTTAAAATTTAAAAGTAAAACATTATATTAAAAAAGTTTCAGAAAAATCGAAAATCAACTTAAGGTTCCGCTTTTCAGTTAAAATTCTTAATCTTTTTCAATAAATTAATGGGTCGATTATGGATAGCAACCGAACTTCAGTTGCGTTGCCAAATACATATTACGTATGGCAACTGGCAACTGAAGCTGGCAAATTCAGTTGCCAAATAGTGATTATATTGGCAACCGAAAAGTTCTGGTTGCTGTAGAATTTTTAGCAACAAAAAAGGCGGGCACATTAAAAATTAAGTATATTTTATTGTTAAATTATTTGTAATATAGATATAAATAATATTTTATACATATTTTACATCATATATTTCATATAACAAATATTTGAAATAATTTTATTTGTACCTGTAGATTTTAAAATGGTAAAAATCGCAACCCGAAAACAATTTGAGCTGTTGGTCCAACAACTCGAAAAATAATCATTTACATACAACATTTTTAATTAAATAATTTTTTTACACAACACTTTTATTAATATATTTTTTATACAAATTCACATTTGTCAACCTTTTTTTTATTTGTTTACATTTTTTCAGTTGCTGAACTGTCAAAATAAGATTATCGATAACTTTTTGGCAACTGGCGAAGGTTGCCGTACATAATACCAATTTTTATTTCAGTTGCGTTGCCAGTTGACAACGCAACTGAAGTTCGGTTGCTATCCATAATCGACCCATAAATAGGATGAGAAAAACCAAAATTTGTGATTCTTATAAGTAAACTGATTTAATTTTTTTTTTTTTAAATATGTTGTTTTTAACTTTTTTAAAGTCGTCATATGACACTTGTGTCATATGATTTGTGTTATTTCCAAGAAATCTTACTGTTATTTGTGTTTTAATAGAAACAAAGTACATTTTCTACTGTTTTTTTTGTAGTCGGGAAATGTATATTCGGAATGGTAAAATTTTTAAGGAATATAAAAAAATATGTATTCGGCAACGTTAAAAAACTAATGGGTCGATTATGGATAGCAACTGGCAACGCAACTGAAGTTCGGTTGCTATCCATAATCGACCCATAAATTTTACTATTTTTCCATTAAAATTTGATTTCACATTGAAATAATTACTTTTAGCGATGTTAATGAAAAAATTTCATAAAATTTTTTTTCGTAGATTCAATGAAGAATTTCATTATATACAAGAAATTTTATTAATTAAAGTTTGATTTCACACTGAAATAATTACTTTTAGCGATGTTAATGAAAAAATTTCATAGAATTTTTTTCGTAGATTCAATGAAGAATTTCATTATATACAAGAAATTTTATTAATATTATGAAATTTTTTAAAACTTCACTTCATAGTTTCATAAAAAAATTCATTCGATTTAATGAACATTTTCTTTCGAGCTAGGAAATTCTTTTAAAGACTAAACTTTTAAATTATTTCATAATTTTCAAACTTTTTTGGTTTTTTACTTCCATGAAATTGTTTCATATATTATATGAAGCGTTTCGTTGGCTTAATTCCAATGCATTTTTTCAAGATATTAATGAAGAGTTTCATTAATTCAATGAAACTTTTTAATATTTCTATGAACGTTTCATTGTCGAATGATTCATTAGTTTTATGAGGATTTTCATTATTTATACAAAGCATTTCATACACATTAACTTTAATGAAACCTGTTTCATAGATACTATGAAAAGTTTCAATGCATGAGTTAATGTGAGAATTTTTATTAATGCTATTAAACAATTAATAAGTGAAGTTAAGATAATTCTCTTAGTGCAGGACGTTAAATTATTCTGATGTTTTAAAATTAATCCTATAAAAAGATACAACATTTCTAACAGTACTAGACGGATAAAGAAACAATGTTACCAATATGTGATAGTACACGATTTTATAAGCTAGAATTCTTAAGTTTTGATTTTGAAAAAAGATTTAAGATTTTACTGAAACATTCTAAAACTAATCTTTAATGCCAATCTTAAAAGTTTTCACACCCGCAGTTTTCGATATTCCACCCTCACTCGATCCATCCGATTGACATATATAAAGTAAAAGTATATAAAATACAACCTTTGGCGTCATAGTATTGAGGCTCAGAAACTTGATCTCTAACAACGGCCACTGCTGAAATTAAAATAGATATTTTTAACAATTTAATTTTTTTAAATAAAACAGAGATTATTAAAACCAGTAATGTGGTATGTAAACAAAAAACTTCACGGATTTGAAACAAAGATCAAGTCGGAAACTTACACATTTTTTTTTAAATATTTGATTATCTTTTTATTAGAATTTCCAATACCTATTCGGTTATAGCGAAATTTTCACAGTTCAATGGTTTTCTGTCAACATAAAAACCAGAGCCTACGGTTGTCCCTTAATCCCAGGTTCCAGTGATAATTAAGCTTCAAGTAACTATATTTCGTATAAGTAAATATATTATGGTGGTCATGAAAAATCAATTTTAGGTTTTCGTTAATACCCGTCGGAATACTGTGTACACTGAGGAAATTATTTTCACTTTAGTAATGAATTTCTTCATAGATTAGATGAAAATTGTCACTGGAACTCGTCCATTGAAACTTTTCATAAAATCTATGAAAGTCTATTTTAATGAAATGTTTGTAGAATTAGTGAAAATCTTCATAAGACTAATGAATCATTCCGACAAGGAAGCCTTCACAGTATTTATGAAACAGTTTCATAACATTTTATAATATTAGGTAGTTTTATTGAATTAATAAAACTGTTCATGTATGTATGTCTTAAAAATGCATTGGAACTAAGCAAAATGAACCGCTTTATATAATTTTGAAACAATTTCATAGAAGTCCAAAATTAACAAAAGGTTACATTGAATTAATAAATAACTTTTCAAAATACGTTGAACGCATGAGAATTAAATCTTAAAACTTAAGTTTGAAATGTGTGAAAAGTATGAAAAAATAAAAAAGTTATATCTTTGAAATAATTTGATAGCTATTAAGAAAATGTTCATTAAACTTATGAAGAGATAATTTATGAAATCGAATGATTTGTTTATGAAACTATGAAATTATATGAAAAAACTTTAAGACAATTTTCAAGCAAAACTGCACTTTATTTGGCGTTCCCAAAAACCGGTATGCGTAGAAACATATAAGTGTGGGTACTCAAATGAAAGGAAATTTCCTCAAGATTTTAAAAATGATATTATTTTTATGATCCATGTGGAATTAACAAATATGATAATTTTAGTAAAAATTACGAAAATTCTTTAAAAAGTTTATGTTTCGAAAGCACTAAAGAACATTTTGTTTATTTAGTTCAAAATGTTATCATATTATGTATTCAAATAAATTTCAAGCATTTTAACCCACATAAATATGTTCGTGCGAATGAGTAATTTTCTGTTCTACTCGAAATCAAAATTCATAGTTTTTAAATAAATTTCACAGGTATTGCATCTTTGTGTTATTACTAAATAATTTAGATGTATTATTGAAGAGCTTATTGTAAAAACTTGATAAGCCACATTTATTGTTTTATGGTTTTTCGCTGTTTTCTAGACATTTATTAATATTTGATAGAAGTCTTGCTTAAACACTTATTACAAGAACCTGGAGTATAAACGTACTGATAAATTCATATTGTTTGCATGTTTTAACAAATTAAAAATAAAATATGGCTTATCATGTTTTTACAACAAGCCCTCCAATTATAAAATCATGCGAAAAAAACTTTAAAATTTGTTTTAAATAGATTTATCGCCATTGCTCCAAACCCTTAACTACTATTTTTTGCTCGTATAATAGTGGCTAATGTTGCAGAAAATTTATGCAGTCTCTGGGAAATCAAAGTATTTTGAACAAAAATTTAAGCAGATGTAAAGCTAACCGAGTCCGTAGCTATAAAATGTATTTAAAAATTAGACTAAATTCGATTTATTTTAAAGAATTTAGCACTTGCGCAAAAATGTATTAGGTACTGCTATTGTATTGAACGCAACTGTTTATATCAGTGACGGTCCGTGAAGTTGCGCTGCCTTTTTCAAAATGTTGAAATTACACAATAACAAAGTTTAGATTTAATTAATTTTCTATTTCTTAAATAGATATGCAATTAAAATTTTATGTAAAACGCGATTTTTTAAAGTACCCCTTACACGATCAATAAAAAGCTGAACAAAAAACAAAGTGCGCGTAAAAATAGAAACATATAATTTTTCTTTGTTAACTATTATTTCTGTAGACAAGCAAAGCATTTCTTCTATTGAAAAATTTAAAAAGCTTAAGATTATGATTTCAAAACTACCAATCGGTATAGCTGTTTAAGACACGTGGTTCTCTTTAGACTTGGCTAAAATTTATAACATTTTTAGATATAATGTTGTACATTGCTGTAGATCAGATGGATATGGGGAACGTCAACTTTTATACTCAACAGTGTATGGTTGAAACTTACGAAAGCAAAGATATTATTAAAAGAATAACAATATCGTTAGAAAGCTAGAAAATTAATGGTAAATCCTTAAAATTTACATCGTTTTATAGATCCCGAAAGTGCAGTTTTACTAAATTTTCAAGTTTTGTTGAAAGTTTATTAATTAGTTGTGGTACACATCCGAGCATAGTTGTTTGTGATTCAAATATTGACTTTTTACAAAACCCGATATCATTTGATTTGTGTGAGCTCTAATTGAGCTTTAATTACAAATATTGTCATACTTTGAAAACACGTCCTGAATCTGGTACATGCATTGACAATGTGTATAGTAACATTACAGAAGATATTTTTATAGATACGATTGCGTGTGTTTGACAGATCACAACATATTATCATATAAAATTAAAAATTTTGCTAATAATTCCGAATATGTTAAAACAATTCGGCAAGTTTGTGATTATGATCGACCAAGGCAGATTCTTTAAAATCATTTGCAATCTTATCAAGAAACCGGTAATCCATGAGAAGATTCTTCACAAATAATAACACATATTTCAAATGCAGCTAAAATTTATGCTATATAGAAGAGTGAAACAAGGTTCATAAAGAACGAAATGACTCCTTGGTTAAATAAAAATCTACTGGAATTAATTCATTATAAGAAAAATTTATTAAATGCACCTCAAAAGAAGCAGATTATCTAGATAATACAGTTCCAAAAAACCTTGCTGAGTACATGTTTATTGAGGTTAATAGTGAGGGAAGAAAGTTGCTTGTTGGAAGTGTTTATAAGCCTAATCGAAATATACCAATAATTCGTTTTAATAAAACTCTGGAAAAATTAACGGCTTTATATGAGGACGTCATAATTGCACACCCAAAAAAATAAGTTAGTAGAAAAGTTAGTAAAACGTCTTGTAAATCAGGTATACTATTTTTTAGCAAAATATTTTGCTAAAATCGTGTTTTCAGCTAAAATTTTTGTTATACTTATTCAGCACTTAACTGTTTTATACTAATGCTTTACTAATATACTAATGTTTTACTAATTAATTTTGCTAAAAAAAATTGTGCTGATAAGCACATTAATAGTGTGGACGACAACCAGATTGAAAGATATACGCAGAATGAAGTAGATGTCGCGGCATGTCAAGATGTAGTAGAGAAGAGGAAAATGATACAAAAAGTACAACTCTAATAAGACATATAAAAATATCAACCATGGAAGACTTTTGTATCTGTTTTTCATACATAAAACAAAATTGAGGATTAAAATAACTTAAATTTTGCGTTGTCACCGGCTTGTGAAAATAATTGTCTATTAATTAAATAAAAGACAAAATAAAATATTTATTTATTTAAACTAAATGTTTATATGTGTGTTCAAATTGCAAACAAACATATACAGAAATGTAGAGAGAGTAAAGTGAAAGACAAAGACACACATCTTAGGTAGATTTTTTTTATGGTTCCTTTTTCTTATTGCAAAAAGGGTTGTTTTTTCGTTTCGTTTGTTTTTGTTTATTTTTTCGTTTCTATAATTATCTTCGGCAGTTGCGATAGCATCATTTAGACAACCATTGATGTAAGTAATTGAAAGATAATTTTTGTTATGTTATATATATATTAATTTCTATATATTTTCAGATATTAAATAATCTACTAAGTGTTAGCAAAACTTTAGCTGAATCTACAAATTTTGTTGCTAGCAACTTTTTTGCAAGCATCCTCCTGACTAAAATTTTGCTGACTCAGCAAAATTTTTTGCTGACTTTACAAACTTTTTTTTTTGAGTGTAGTAGACTTTGCGGAAGAAATAAGAAAAGAGCTTGATAAAGGTAATATTACGTTTTTAGTTCTGTTGGATTATTACAAAGCATTTGATACTGTTGACCACGACCTTTTATGCCGCAAATTAAGAAGTATGTTTAATTTCTCTTCAACCGTAACCTCTATTTTGTCAACATATCTTAAAATCAGATATCAATTTGTTGAAACTACAACTGAAAGATCACAATCACTACCTGTTCGAAGAGGTGTTCCACAGGGATCAATATTAGGCCCACTTTTGTTCTCGTTGTATTCTAATGATCTACCGAGTATAATAACACGCTGTAGAGTTAGAATGTATGCAGATAACGTCTAACTTTACATCAGTTACAAAGTTCATCTCTAGTTCAATGCGTCAAAACTTTAAATCAGGAACTTCATCAAATTTATCTGTGGGCAAAGGCGAATGGTCTAGGGATCAATCCAAAAGAAATCAAAGTGTCTTATAATTCAAAAACGAATAGACAAAATCAACTATATACCTAATATTTCCATAAATAATCAACGTATCGAAATTGTAGAAACTGCTAAGAATCTCGGAATATTTTTCAGCAGCTCTCTCGCATGATTTGATCACATAAAATATGCTTGTGGTCGAACTTTTTCCATGATTAGAACACTTTGGCGAACTCAACATTGTACACAGCTTAAAACAAGAATTCTGCTTAATAAAACTTATTTAGTACATATTTTGCAGTATGGCTGCGAAATCTTTGCCAGCTGTGACTCAATAAGCGAAAATAAATTAAACGTAGCTTTCAATAATATTGCTCGATATGTATATGGCTTAAAAAGACGTTCACGACGTCAATTTAACTATATGGTATTAGCTTTGACAATCTTGTTAAAATGATAACTTTAATTTTTCTGCACAAAATAATTTATACGCATCAGCCGGGCCACCACTATTCTCTCGAATGATATTTTCAGAGGAAAAACATTATAATCGTTTTGCTACAAAATCCTCATATCAACGTAGCAATTCTTTATCCGACTCTGTAACTCAATCCCTTTAAGTTGGCAACACTTTTTTAACTGGCGGCCATTTTGTCAGCTGTCAAGTGATTTATGTTTAGTTTGGCATTTCAACATGAATACACTGACGCCTGAACAACGCTTCTAAATTGTGCAAATTTATTTTGAAAATCGTGGTTCTGTTCGAAATACGTATCGCGCACTACTTCCGAATTTTGTTTAGCGATGAAGCTCACTGTTGGTTTAATGGATTCAATAAACAAAACTGCCGTATTTGAAGTGATGATAATCCTCAAGTGTATGTTGAGACACCGTTACATCCAGAAAAACTGACTGCTTGGTTTATGGGCTGGTGGAATCATTGGTCCGTACTTCTTTAAAAACGATGCTGGTCAGAACGTTACAGTCAATGGTGACCGCTATAGAGCCATGATTACTGACTTTTTCGTTCATCAATTGAATAACCATGATGTGCAGGAGCTGTGGTTTCAACAAGACGCCGCAACATGTCACACAGCTCGTGCCACAATTGATTTATTGAAGGAAACGTTTGGTAACGCATAGTTTCCCGTTTCGGACCCGTGAATTAGCCTCCAATATCGTGCAATTTAACGCCGCTGGACCATTTTCTGTGGGAATATGTGAAGTCGGTAGTCTACGCCGATAAGCCCGAAACGATTGAAGACAGCATTCGCCGCGTTATTGCCAATATACGGCCACAAATGTTGGAAAAAGTCATCGAAAAAAAACACCCTTTAGTTGCCAACTTTTAAGTAACGCACTTCATTTCAAGAAAAGCTTAATTAACTTATTTTCAATTTAATTTGATTTTTTTTGTTAAAATTTGATAAACGATTAATTTTGTCATAGTATTTATTTATATTTTTGTTAAACAATTAAATAAGAAGTATAATGACCACTGTTCTGAAAGTGCCAAAAAGTTCTAAATTTTAGCTGTGATCTTTTTATTCGACTTTTATAGTTAAACAAATTTTATATCGATATTATAAGTGTGATTATTGTTATTTGCCTGCTGCTTCATTGTTATTTGTTGGATTACATAAATTTTGAAAAAGTTTTTAAAATTATTTTAACAATTGCATCTACGATTGGTTGTCTTGTTTTTTGTATCATTATTGTTGTTGGTACATATTGTAATTATAACAGCTGGTTAATCAGTACCCATTTGATAAGTTATAAACGTAAAAGACAGTTCAAAAATTCTTGTAATATATTGGATTTAAAGTTGCAAGATGTTGCTAAAAAAGATGACCTTGGAAAAATAGTAGCCGAAATAATAGAACTAAGACAAAAAAGCCAAAAATTAAAAAACGAAAGTGTGAAGTTTACATCCCGCATCGAACAAATTGACCATAAGACACGATCTGCAAACATTATTGTTAATGGTATAAAAAGTAAAAATATAACTACCGCTAAAACTGATTTTACTCAACTGTGTTCTAATGTGCTTGGTGTAAATGCAAATGTGGTTACTGCTCGTAAGGTTCCAAACGAAAATACGTACTTATTTTCATTAGAATCCAATTTCCAAGCAGTCAATGTTTTAGCTGCCACGGAAAAAGTTGAAGATAAGATATATTTATACAAAGGGATTATACGAAGAATGAACAAAATGTTCGATAAAATCTAAGAAAACTAAATAGAAATATTTCGAAGCTTAAAAAGAATTTCAAGGTCAGGATGGATGAATTTTGTATTTTTATAAACGACAAGAAATACGCATGGGCGATGGATAAAGAAATCTGTTAGTTACCCTATTGATGTCATTGTCTGATATGGGTACCCTGCTAATGGTAATTGATCAAAAATCTCCTGAAAATACAAAACCGACTTCTGCCTTTAAATCGATTACTATGCTGAAACCCTCGCTTTTGTTATACGATATATAGAAACACTTCCTTGCTATTCTTCTCTTTCCTTATAAAAAATATATACACAATAAGTGTGTTCGATTACTTTCCCAGTAAAGTCCAGTAAAAATTACTCAGTAACAAAATTACAGAGAGTAAGACAAATTTACAAAAAAGTAAACGAACGAAAAATTTGTAACATTTGGTAAAATATATAAAACAGCTGATTTTAAATAACAAATATTAAAAAAAATCAACTGGTCATTATGGAAAAAGATAAAAGTTAATGGAAATTGTCGACCAGAAATAATTTAGAATGTTTTTTTAATTTCTTCCATAGTTAATTCTTTAATATTTTGCACTTTGAATCCATAGACAATTAAAATTTAATTTAATATTTTTTTTGTTTACTAAAAATACAAGCATATTTTTTCAATCATATGTTTTTTTTTTCTTACAAATTCTTACTGGCAAAAATTTATCCAGTAAGAACTTGTAAGTTTTTTGTCAACAACCTGTCATTTTACTCTCTCTTCTTACTATTTTTTTACTGAGTATTTGTGATAACTGAACACCTTCCAGTAAAAACTTTTACAAATTTTTAAAAATTTTTGTGTTATCGAACACACTTAATGTCACAAACAGTATTTTTTTCACTTTTAAAAAATTATTTTTCTCACTTGATTGAAGCTAAAAAAGTTAAATTGACAGAAAACTGAAATTAATAAATTTAAATAAAATTCTTGAATTGAATCCTGAAATTTAAAAAATTTATCAGTTATAAAGCTATAGTAATAGACGCGATAAAAACGAATATTATTGCTAACGTTAAATTAACACAAATTTTAATTTTAATTTTTTAAAATATAGGTTTTGTAAAAAACTTGTAAATCTTTTAATCAGCTATAAAATTTTCAATCTGGCTTACAACAACAAGTTATGCCATATATAGATATATTTTATATATTAATATTATATTTTAATATTAAAAATGTATTTAATATGTCTATTAAATAAATAAATAATAAGTATAATTGTTTTTTTTTTTCTTTTTTCTTTGTGATCTGTTGTAATTAGGTTTTAAGTAATTATTTATTTAATTACATTAAAATCTTTCTTTTTTTTCAAATACTCAGTTCTGTACTGCAATATAAGACTTTTAGTCTTGTGTATAGAACACCAAAATAAAATAAATAAATAAAAAAATGCGAAGAAGAGGAAGTTCTGATGTCGTAAGTAGATTGAAAAGACTCAATAATGTTATCAGGAAGGCCTGCAGCTAATGTATGAATAGCTATTACTATAATAATTTGAATAAAATTCAGAAAGAACCAAAGTGTTGGAAGTTTTTAAACAAAAACCTTGGTCGAAACAGAAAAAACGAAATCTGATTACAAAATATCAAACTGTAGCAACAAATAGAATGCAAACAAATGACTCTTGTAATAGACTACGAACACTAAATCAATGCCAATATGCTTTTAGTTTTTCGCATACAATTGATTTGGTCATCTCGGAAATTATTTCGAAATTGGATCTGACTAAAAGTTGTGGATGCGATGAAGTTTCACCAAAAATGCTATTTCAATGCAATTTCTACTCATTTTTCAAGGATTTTCAACAGTATAATTAATATTTCAGAGTAACCTGATAATTTGTTACAAAATAGCTAAAATTGCTCCAATACGCAAAGAAAATAATGCTACACTTGTCGAATAGTTTAGACAAATAGCACTGCTGCCTTTAATTGATAAAGTTTTTTAAAAAAAATGTTTACAAACAATTATCTTGTTATTTAAATGAGAACAATTTACTATATGGATGCCAATATGTATTCAAAAAAGGATGTGGAAAAGTAATGTAATAAGTAACATATGTCAAGGTTTAGATAATGGTTTTAGCTGCGTGGGTGGTATTTTTTATGATTTTTTTTGTTTGTAGATTATGATATTATGATTGAGAAACTACGGTATTATGGTATTAAAAGAAGAGCGTTATACTTGTTAAAAAGCTATTTAACGAACAGAAAACAGTATGTTGAAGTGAGTTGCTAGAAAAGTTATATGGATAATGTTGAATATGGAGTTCCCCAAGGAAGTGTGTTGGGTCCACTGCTTTTTACATTGTATCTAAACGACATGCAAAATCTGCAACTTTTTGCTGATGACGTTAGTTTTTTTATCCTTATAAACATAAAATTGCTTAAAAGCTCATATGGAATATGATGCAGCAATGATTAAGAAGTATGCCCAAATAAATAAATTAAGAAAAGCTAAACTTATTAGATTTAGGCTATATTTGGTGCATATTCAAAAGTTTAGTATTTTTGTAGGTGGAAAAGAAGTTCGTGAAACACTTTCAACAAAATATCTCGGTGTAATTTTACAAAGTAGTCTCTCTTGGGAAAAGCATATACAATAATTAAAATCTAAAATTGTATCTGCTACTGGTTTGCTTTACAAATTTTAAAATAAATTTTATACGAAAACAAAAAACTTCAATTATCGGTCGCTGATTCAGAGTCACTTAAATTATTCGCCTATTATACATGCTTGTAAGAAAAGTAATGAGTTTAAATCGCTTCTAAGATCTCAGAATAAAGCGCTAAAATCAGTTTTTAGTCTACCGCTAACTTTTTAAACTTTATCATTATATTGATATGTATCCAAGCAGTTTCTCCTGTATATGGATTGTAAAGGGTCCGCCATCTAACGTTTTTTTTTTTCAACTAATGCTTATTTCGTGAATGGTAACACTTAGCTCATGTCTGATTTGACAGATAATTAGTTTTATTTACAAGAAACGCTATGAATCTGAGAGTAGCAAGATGTCGATTGGAAACATCGAAACAGAGAGTGGACCAGGTAGGTAGTTTGGATAATAATCAACTTCCAAAAATTTTAAAATGCATTGAAAGAATCTAAATTTTTTAAAAAAATATAGCATATTTATTAGAAAACTTAGAAACGCTTCTATTGTAAAATTTGTCACATTTTGATATACATATATAATAATCTTTTTTTATAATTTTTACTTCATACAATTTTTTGTTTATTTTTCTCTTTTTTTTGAATGAATTTTGTAATTTTTTGACAACTCCCCTCAATAATGCCCAAGTCACACTGACGCACAATCTATTGTAATAACCCTTTTTTACGAATAATTTTTTATATTATATTAATCATTGTGAATCAATTAGGATATTTTATTCATGTACTATAATTATAAGATTCATTCTTGTTGTACTAAAAAAAAAACAAATAAATAAATAAAAAACGAAAGAAAAAAGTTACATACTATACGAAATTAATTAAATCTTATTTGTACCTATCACAGGAATGTGAAAGATCTTGGAAAAAACTAATTATAGACTCAGTTTTAATAATTAAAACAAATTGCAGCACACATTTGACAACTTCACGGACCTTCACTGGTTTATATATATATATGGGGTGTTTCATTATAAGTGACCCAACTTTTGAAAACGATGTCTTCCGATCGGGATGCACCAAGGTTAGTAATATTGGATAGTAGTTTAGACACAATTTTTCAACAAGATCGGTCAAGAACTCTCTGAGTTAGAGGGGGTCAAAATTTGACATTTTGGCCACACAGGTGTTTTTTCTCATCCATGTGACTTATTACCTATTGTTCTTAGCAAAATTTGTCCAAAATAGTTTAGATAGCTATTTCTTTAATCTTTCAAAAAATAATATTAAAAAAAAAATTTT
Source organism: Delia radicum (assembly GCA_021234595.1). Classification (NCBI taxonomy): domain Eukaryota; kingdom Metazoa; phylum Arthropoda; class Insecta; order Diptera; family Anthomyiidae; genus Delia; species Delia radicum. The sequence goes on from CM037856.1 coordinate 489,946, forward strand.
TTGTTATTTGTTTTCAAATCAAAAACTTTTTTTTCAAAATATGCCTAGTTTTTTTTCCCTCAAAAGAAAGCTTAGGTCTTTCCCTTTAAGAGCTTTTTGGTCTCTTAATGGGATGCGAGTATGATATCTATCAAAATAAATGTTTTGTAACTCAAGACAAGGTTTTTCAATTTTTAGCATATGCACTATCTTGAATTTTTCCTATTTGTGTGTAAGTGTTTCTAAACCCTTAAAAATAAAAATTCTACTGAGAAACTAGACATATTAACCTTTCCGACGGTATGTAACATACCTAACTAAAATTTCATACCCTCTATACAGTAATACCCACAATATGTTAAACCCTAAACATTTTTCCACCCCCAACATTTTTTCCGAGTCTTGTATCTGCCTTTCATTGAGGCTTTTTTTTGTCAATCCTATAGGTAGTTTTGAGCGCACGTAATATTAATTGTGATTTGTAAAAATTAGCAGGTAGTTTTTTTTATTATTAGTAAATTTAATTGAAATGATCGTAAAAAACTATTTATTGTCATTCTAAAGACATTCGGAAATCAGTTTTTTAGAAACAGCGTTAAAGTTTAGACGTTTGTTATTTACATAATTTCTTACATAATTAATCTTCACAATGTCTGCGGCTAATAAAGAGGCTAAGCTTGAAAATAAAATTCATGGTTTTTTTGTTTTAATCCCTTTAACAAAAAGAAACACACATCATCAGATATGTGAAATATTTCCGACGGCTTATTAAAAAAATTCCCTACGCTGGCAAAACGGTTGCTAATATGTGGATCATGCAGGAAAGAGCTCGGAAAGTTGAAATAATTACTGGATTTGAATAATAATGAGCCTTGCGTTGAAGTTATTCCAGATGAAGACAAAAGTAATTTTGAGAATGATGGCAGAACTGTTGATGATGATGGTGGTTCTAACTTTTCAGTAGGAGGTATAAGTTCAATGAATGAGTGTCAAAACCAATATCATAAAGATGCAGTAGAAGTTCTTGAACAAATAAAAGAGAAATTCAAAACGTCACAGAGTAGAGCTGAAAGAATTCAACTTCTCACACTTGCTCTATCGACATGGAGTTGTGCAAAAATAATGACTGAGTTTGGAACGTCTCAACGAAAAGCAAGAATTGCTAAAATTTTGGTTGCTGAGCATGGGATTCTCACACCCCCAAACAAAATGAAGGGAACATTTTAGAGTGCGAAACTGAAGCTCTAGTAACTCAGTTTTATCAGCGAGATGATATGAGTTGCCTGATGCCAGGGCTCAAAGACTGGGTGTCTGTACGAATCGATGGCACGAAAGTTAAAATGCAGAAGAGAATGGTTCATTGCAACCTGAAAGAGTTATTCGCAACATTTCAATCTGAACACAAGGATGTCAAAATTGGCTTCACAAAATTTACCCAACTAAGGCCAAAACATTGCGTTTTTGCAGCGAAATCAACAGCTGAACCTAGTAACGCCAAGAAAGGAATGACAAAAAAAAGCAGCAAATAAAGGCGATAAATAATCTGATTGAAAGACTGGGTATTTGAAAATTTACAAAACTTAAACACTTCATCAGCTACAATAAATTAAGTATAAAAATAGTTATGATGTAAATGGAAATAATGTAATTAAGATTAAATTTTATTAAATTGTATATCCTTTTATTTTTATTACTATTATTATATATTAATTTAATTATTATTACAAATAAATAAAAAAAAAATAAATTTTCAAATTTCTATAGGAAAAAGTGATTTTTATTCCTGAGGTTAACATATTGTGGGTATTACAGTATCGAGGGTATGAAATTTTAGTTAGGTATGTTACATACCGTCCGAAAGGTTAATTTGTCTAGTTTCTCAGTAGAATTTTTATTTTTAAGGTTTTAGAAACACTTACACACAAATAGGAAAAATTCAAAATAGTGCATATGCTAAAAATTTAAAAACCTTTGTTCTGAGTTACAAAACATTTATTTTTATAGATATTCCACTAAACGACCACAAAGCTATTAAAGGAAAAGACCTAAGCTTTCTTTTGAGCAAAAAAATGGGCATATTTAAAAAAAAAGTCAAAAAAGTTTTTGATTTTGAAAAAAATAGTCAAAAATTTTGTTTTTTTTTAATATTTTTTTTTTTGAAAGATTGAAGAAGTAGCTATCTAAACTATTTAGGACAAATTTTGCTAAGAACAATAGGTAATAAGTTAAATGGATGAGAAACAACACCTTTCTGGCCAAAATGTAAAATTTTGATCCCCTCTAACTCAGAGAGTTCTTGACCGATCTTGTTGAAAAATTGTGTTTAAACTACTATCCAATATTACTAACCTTGGTGCATCCCGATCGGAAGACATCATTTTCAAAAGTTGGGTCACTTGAGATTAAACGCCACATATATTAGACTACCCAAAATTAAAATTTTTTTTTTCTTCGCTCCACCGGCAGTTTCCGGTAGATTGGACCCAAAAAATTAATATTTGGTTGCAAACAAGCCAATCGCTTTGAACCTTTAACTCTAAAAATGGTGTAAAAGCAATTCAAAACTTGTTTGCGCTGTAACGACGATTTCCAAAGAAATAATGTACAGAGTAAGAAGACAAAGATTTTCTTCATACAAAGTTTTGGCTAAGTATGACTTATCGTGGTGCTTTGTGTGAAGATTTTATTTTAAACGACCATCGTTAAAATTTTATACGGAGACAACACTCATTTTTTTGTAGAGTAAGATATGTAGTTTTTATAAAAAATATTACATTTGGGACATATGTAGGTTATTCCATGACTGAGGGGCTAAAATCTAATTTGGGGACTGTCCTCAAAGTTTTCATACGTCTATCGTATAAGATGAGGACAATTGGTTCGATAGACCACATACTTATGGGACAATTTTTGGTGTGTCCCTAAAGTATGCGCTGTGCATACACATATATACAGTGGCGGACAAAAGTATTCACACAGCAGCAAACTTTATTTTAAATCTTTTATATTTTTAAAATGAAAGCTATTAGCCGTATAAGGTATTCAACAATATTGTTTATTAACTTATTAATAATTTAAGTACAACAAAAAACTAACACTAAGCATGTTGTATTTAAAAAAAATATTAAAAAATATAGAAGCTTATGTTACGAAGAAATTGGTCCATTCTATGCCAAGAAGATTAAAAGAAGTCATAGCAAAGAAAGGCTACTCCACAAAGTATTAAATCATGTAAAATTTTATTTTTTGTACAAACATTTGAAGCTGTGATAATACTTTTGTCCGCCTAAAATAATACTTTGAATTACATATTTAGTTTTTTCTTATAATATACCATATTAAGAATAAGTTTTTTGTTGTATTTTAATAGTTTATAAGTTAATAAACAATTTTGTTGAATACCATATCCGGCTAGTGGGTTTAATTTTAAAAATATAAAAGATTAAAAATAAAGTTTGCTGCTGTGTGAATACTTTTGTACGCCACTGTATATATATATATATATGTGTCCATTTATCAAAAAAGATGATTTATTACTCGTAGGAGGTCCACTTAGTAACTCAGGATTAAGTTTTGGAGAACGCCACCGCATAATAATTCCCGAAAAATCAGGATTTACTACTCTTTTCGTCGAATACACCCATACAATATTACTTCATGCTGAGCATCACATCATGCTAAGGGCTATACGGCAAGGATTCTACATCCCCCGACTAAAAAATATTGTCAGAAAATATATTCGAAATTGCAAAGCATGTACTATATTCAAACAAAAAGTTCAACATCAGATAATGTCCTCACTTCCTCCAGAAATAATAAATTTCTCGTTGCCCTTTATCTATACCGGTGTCAATTTCGCTGACCCGTTCAAAATAAAATCATCTCTTCGAACTCATATATTAGTTCTCATTTAGTGGGATAACTAGTTTATATGAATGTTTAATGTTGTGATGATGGGAACCTAGAAAATAGATCTATCAACACATTCCTGAAAGTGGTCAATTAATAGATTTGAAAACAAAAACTCTATAGATTATTTGTTATGACAATGTCCTATAAAGAAATATAGAGTATGGCCTAGAACTTGAATCATTTTCATTTTTATAAAAAACTTTATCCCACTTATAAAAACGCGATGTCAGCAAACAAATTGCTAAAAGTTATTTAAATATTTTAAATAGACGTTTAACAAAATTTTCAACTAACTTTTTTTTTTGAGTGTACTAATACTACACAAATTGTTTGCAGATTTTAGCAGGCAAAATGATTTTGTTTAAAACTGCATTAAAAAAATAGAATGTCCCAATTTTGTTAATCACCTGAGTTCATCACATCATCTACACTTCACACTAACGTGGGGATCAAAAAAATATATTTTATAAATCCCTACGTTTTTGTGATTGAGTATTATGTTATCACTTGAATTATCAACTATTTACATTTTAGAGTTGCTATCTTAATGAAAAAATAGAAAAATGCTACCCGATTTCTGCAGGGATTCATATAATTTAGTATGGCAGCCCTTAAAATGTAAACAAAAAAAAAAAAAAGAAATAAAATAAATTTATTCGAAATGGAAATTATTGAAATTTTAATTATCTAATATTATTGAAAATGTGTTTAATTATGTATTTATGTTATTTTTAACAATAAAAATAAAATTGTGAAAAAAAAATAAAGTGGTGTTGCCAGTGTTTTTATTCTGCCGAAGATTACTCTTGTTTAATTAGTTATAATTTTAAAGTTACATTTAAATTTAAAAGGGATATTTTTGATATTTTTTCTCAGTAAAAATAGTTTTTTGTAATTTGTTTTTCACTTTCATAAATAAAAAAAAACTTTGTATGTCATTTAAAACCTAAATAAAGCTAGTGATAGATTTGACAGTTCAAGTGATATAAATAACCCTCAGGTGATATAGAAAATTCCGTTTTTCATACAATTTTGCTTGACAACGACATAAGTTAAAGCAGACTTTCCGTGTTTATCACCGTGTTTTACAAAATTCAAAATTACAAAAAATTAGGTGAAGTGAGGCGTTGTGATTTAAAAAATAAACCAATAAATAAAATTTCTTAAACAAAACATGTTTTGTAATGTTTTTGTCTGCTAATACTACAAAATTGTTTGCAGATTGTAATGAAAATTTATTTTCAATTAACTAAAATTTAGTAACAGATTTTTTCTTGCTGCTTTTATTTTATTAATGTTTAGCAAGCAAATTCTGCTGGTTTGAGCCGTTTTTTAACAAATTTTTAGTAACTTTAACAGAATTTTTGCAAACGTTTTTCTATTACCTGTTACATCTAACATTACGGCCAAATTGATTTTGGGCTCTGTGTTCACTTGGCATTCATAAATGCCACTATCACGCTGCTGAGCATATTCGATTTTTAGATCCCAGTCATCACTACCAGGCGCATGAACAACAGAAAATCGTTGATCACCCGTATATGTATAAATATTTGTGGTTAAGATGTGTAGATCACGTTTCCGCATCCAAGACACTGTTCGATTGCCCTTATTTTTAACACGACACTTTAGTATAGCTGTTTCATCTGCCACCGTAGTCACATTTCTCGAGTTAATGTCGTCAAAATATGGACGCTGATTTTGTTGCTGTTGTGATTCCATACCTGAAAAATTCATATTTAATAATTACAGGAAAATATTTATTAAGAGCATGTTTTCATTTCATAATGTAAAGAGTGGACGATTATTAGCCACGTTTATAAAATTTGTTATATTTTTTTATATTTATATTTAAAAAATCTTTTTATTGAAGAGAACATCCTAAAGTTTATGAATTTGTTACAAGAAAATTGAAAATGCGTGAAAAGATAATTTTCTTATTATATTTTCTGGAAGAGATCGATTCAGATTATGACGGCTTAATAGCTCTATACTTAGTTATATATGTTTTATGATTATAAAATATTAGAAAATAACGCCGTCTACGAGTGAGACTGGTAGCGGAGACACAAAATTACAAAATTTTAGGTCGAAAAATTAGTTCAAATACGGATTAAATTCGTTCTTGAGGTAAAATGAGCCAACTAAAAACATTAACCCTTAAATGCGCACAGTATCTTTAAAGATACAACCATTCAAAAATTTCCTACGACTTTATTTTAAGCTTAATCAAAATGAAGACTTCACTAGTGTGTTAAGAACTCTCAAGCGCTCTTTAATAAAATACATTTATAAATAAATATATAGAATCGTACCTTTTATTAATAGTGTCCGACCGAACGTTCGGCTTCGGAGTTCGGCCAAAAAGTGATGTTCGGCCAAGTTCGGTGTTCGGCCAAATTTTGGCCGAAAAAAAGTTAAAAGTTCGGCTTCGGCTACGGCTTCGGCCGAATATTAAAAATTTGGCCGAAGTTCGGCTACGGCTTCGGCTTCGGCCAAAAAAAGTGACTTCGGTCGGACACTATTTATTAACCATCAAACTCAAAAAAATTAAAAACTTCAAAATTAATTAAAAACTCAAGAATTGCGCTTTTTATGATATCGAAAAACGGGCACATGTAATTTTAGAAAGTTTAAATAAAAGGCATTAGTGTTAAGAGGCAAATATAAGCTTTTGAATGATATATCTTTTTTGTTCCTAAGTCACTCCGTTTTTGTGTAACGGGCAATTTAAAACTTTGAAAATTTTGGATTTTTGCTTATAAAAAGCGTAAAAAAAATTATTTGAAAAATCTTGGTACGCAGTTGTTTTTTAATTGGCATTTCATATCATAAAAACACAATTTTATTCAAATCGAAGCTGTTGAGCATTTAAGGGTTAAAAACAAAAAAAATTAGCTCAACTGAATTAGAACCCGTTTAACAGTTTCAAAAAAACTTTTTTTATGAGTGGACAACCAGTCTCTCATTAGCGCATTATTGAAGCAATTATTTTACTGCTTCCTTGGAAGCTGAAAAAATGAGCATTTTCTATCATACGAAGGCCTGATTTTATTGCATTTTAGAAGACATACCAAGTGGGGCATCGCGAACAAAAATCATGCCTTCTAGAATTAGTTTAGAAAGGGCTAATATTAGGGGTCCAATTTGGGCTTACTCCCCTTTTTTGAGTTATGATTACTATTTTTTCAGTCCAACTGTTAATTTTAGGACTCATAATAAAAATTAAACTGCGTAAATAGCGCTTAACCCATCTCGAGTAAGTCATTACTTTTTATTTAAAACTAATCTCTACAATAGGCCGTTTTTTAAGAAGTAGATATTTTGTATTTTAAAATAATGCAGGTGATGATATATCATTATTGGTAATGCAAAAAGTAATGAGATTACATGACCAATATTTTGCTGGGTCTACGTCAATGAAAATCAGTAAAATAAATTGATTTCTCATCGAAAATTTAATTAGTTAATTAGTTACATAGAGACTGACATTATCTAATTTTTTAATATAAACAAATAATATTTAAGAATATATTCCCTTTTTTGCGACTTTAATACAAAATATTGTTTTATGAAGTGTCTAGAGGCACTAAACTAAAGAATGAGAATTTTCCAGTTCCTTATAAAATCCCGAAAATATCCTTGAACATTAAAAAACGTTATTATATTGAAATAAAATCTTAACTAACGTTGATTTCAAAACTATAACAAGTTTTTAAAATTTTGAATTCAATTCCGCGATATTGAAGCAAAACTGGTGGTTAAGTTGAAATATCTCGAAAACTAACCGTGAGATTTAAAAATTTGACATATTCGTGCTTAGAGTGCCGAAATAATATAGAAAAGGTGTGTTGCAAGAGAAGGGCTTTTTTGATGTTTTATAGTGTTATTTTTGTTTTATTACCAGAATATTTACAAATCTAACTCTTATGAGCCAAAACAAATTGATGGCGGCGATTCAGGTAAAACCACCGCTGTAGGTGGCTTAAACGGCTTACGGCAACTGGCTTGTATCTTTGTTTCGGACTGTATGACAAGCGCCGCAAAAAGTTTTATTTACGTTTACCGTTCACATCTAATCCGAAAATCATACAGTGTGTAAACACTTTAAATAACATTAAATTTTAATTTACATAAAAATATATTGACTAAAACTTACCATTAGGATTTGATAAGGACGAACCGCCACTGATAAGATAAAAGTATATGTTTAAATGTAAAATTATGAAAATAATTGGTCTTAATTTGTAAATAAATAAGGGATGGCCTGAAGATGATGATATCGTTCTCATAATTAAAGTTTTTCAACTTGTATTTCGAAAATTGTCCAATTCAATTAAGTTACATGAATTAGGGATTTTACATTCTGTTGAGTTCTGAAATGAAAGAAAAAATCTTAATGGCATAATCTTTGTGGGCATGTTTTGTGATACATAATTTATAATACGATATGAGGACATAAGTGAGGATCACGAAATGCAAATTGTTGCATATCAAATCCGAAAATTACACTGTAGAAATGCTTTTTTTTTTAATTTAATTTCGTATATTAAAAAAAGTAGAAGAGTTTAAACGGCATAAATGTAAAACCAAGGGAAAATTAATTTATTTTACTATTTAAAAAGGAGTAACCAAATCAATTAGTGTTTCATAACTATAATAAACTTAACTTAATACATACAAAAACAAATATAGGTAATATTGCCTAAAACTGTGTGGTAATTTCACCTATTTTCTAAGGCAACATAGAGTTTGCTATGTTTTACTGCAGTATTACCATAAAAATATGTAATTTCCTTTTGACTTTAATGTTCGAAAAATCACATATAAGCATTGCTAAATTCACTTAAAAAAATTTGTGAATTACCAATTTCAACATAGGCAAAATATCGGCTATATTACTATAATAATAGGTATTTTTTATTGCAAATACCACAAAAATAATACACGTTTTTATTTAATGTTAATTTATATTAATTTATTTAAAAAAAATTATGAAAAATACATATTAATTTTACTAATTATTTTGTTTTGTAAATTACAGACATTATTAATACACAATACAAAATGCATTAACTTACATTAAAATAAATCTATTTAATAGAAAAGCCCTGCAGAAAAAATCCTCAAAATCTAAGGGATTTTCTATAGGGAAAAGTAATCAGAACCTGAGAGCTATACTATAGGAAAAAGTCCTCAGAATATGAGGGTTTTTCTATAAGAAAAATTCCTCAGAATTTGAGAGATTTTCTATAGGAAAATAACCTCAAAATCTGAGGATTTTTTATAGGAAAAGTCCTTAGGATGCACTATAGGTCAAATCGAAAATTTTCTGTGCGAAATTAATAACTACTACAAAAACAAGGTATTTAAACCAAAGCCTTTAAGAATTTCATAAGTAAGTTTAACCCTATTTAAAAAAATGGAATTTAACCCATTAACGACCAATAAATCACCCTTTTTCAACCGTTACAAAAACATGTATACAAAAACATGGTATTCAAACCAAAGCCTGTAACAATTCCATAAGTAAGTTTAACCCTATGGAAAAAAAATTAATTTAACCCATTAACGACCAATAATTTACCCTTTTCTAGCCATTAAAACAAACACAATACATTGAATTGATTAATTTTTTTTATATTATAATGTTTAGAAATTGCTTAAATCTAATTCATTTTGTAAATTTAAATCAAAAATGGCTTCTTCATTTTCATCAATTTCATCAATATCATTAATTTCTTCGTCTTGGTTGCTAAGCTGAAATTCTTCTGTGGATTCGCTGCAACATAATAGCTCAATAACTTCAGGTGGAAGTGAAGAACGTTAACGCTTTTGTAAGCGTCTGGTTAAAAATGTTGTGGAAATTAATGGATCTGAAGTATCGACAGCCCTATTAAATATATCTAACAGGTTATTGGTGCGGCTGTTTTTGCGGACATGATGCAACTGATCGGCTTTGTATATTTTGTGTCGCGATTCGGAAGCTTCTTCTCCAAGAAAACCTATTGGTAGTGCGCTGTTTTCTATTATTTGTTTTGAGTGTATGAGCACTTTATGGACCGTGGCAGTCATTGGCAACCAGGGATATAGTTCCTGAAAACGTTTTGCTGTTTCAAAGCAATATTTTTCAAATTTATTTGAATCGATTTTGAACTGGCAGGATAAGCAAATCAAAATGATTTTGAATTAAAAAAATTACATCTTTGTTAACATCAGTTATTTCAGAAAAAATATCATTTTTTTTTTTTTTTTTTAAAAGAGAGGCAACACTCAGGAAATACTTCCTATATTTAGTGTGTTGCTTTCTTTGGAAAGGGATAGTATAGAGATGAAAGGTGGGGAAAGATGAAGGGCTTCAGACATGGCAACACTGTAATTGCGCGAGATGATAAGTCTTAGAACAGTTGTTGCTCGCCACCTGATGGAGAGTTGGCGAACTTATTGAAGCTTTTTGGTTCATAGCCCTGATTCATTATTTTACTTCGTTGGGGTTAATTGCTATGGGAACACCGAAGGTGGACATTGCGATACGTATGAGGGATAGAAAAAACTCATACATATTATTTTGATGTTGCCGGCACCGGGGATCGAACCCGGGACCTTCTGTGTAAAAGTCCAACGCGCTAACCATTACAACACAACGCCCACAAATTTCCGTCATTTGTGGAACCAAAACCACCTACTCTGGGCATGTCCACGCGAAGTCCAAGCTTTCTCCAAAACTCGTTTTGTATTTTTTCTTTTCTTTTTTTTTTTTAAGATAGTTACTTTATCATCTCCTCGTATCTGCCACTTTTGTAATTTGCATTTATAGCCTAAATGTAATACAAATTGGAAAAATCTTATCCAGCAATGCAGGCGACTAAGTCCAAACTTTAAGCTTTCCTCTTTTGCACAGAATACTTCACTTTCATAATCAAATGTGTTCATGAAGTCCTTAGGTGTAGCAGCACAAATGGGACAAGTCTGGTTTGATTTCGTTCCAGTTTTTTTTATTAGAAAAAGTCGTCAGAATCTGAGGGTCTTTCTAAAGGCAAAAGTGCTCAGAATCAGAGGGTTTTTCTATAGGAAAAAATCCTCAGCAGCTGAGGGCTTTTCTATAGGAAAAAGTCCTCAGAAGCTGAGTGTTTTTCTGTACGAAAAAGTCCTCAAACTGAGGGTTTTTCTATAGGAAAAGTCCTTAGAAAACCCTCAGAATCTGAAGAATTTTTCCTATTGAAAAAAACCCTCAGATTCTGAGGAATTTTTCCTATAGAAAAACCCTCAGATTCTGAGGAATTTTTCCTATAGAAAAACCCTCAGATTCTGAGGAATTTTTCTATAGGAATCTTCAGAATCTGAGGGTTTTTTTATAGGGAAAATTCCTTAGAATCTGAGGGTTTTTCTATAGGAAAAATTCCTCAGAATCTGTGGGTTTTTCTATAGGAAAAATTCCTCTGAATCTGAGGCTTTTTCTATAGGAAAAATTCCTCAGAATCTGAGGCTTTTTCTATAGGAAAAATTCCTCAGAATCTGAGGGGTTTTCTAAAGGAATAATTCCTCAGAATGTGAGGGTTTTTCTATAGGAAAAATATCTCAGAATCTGAGGGTTTTTCTATATGCAAAATTCCTCAGAATCTGTGGGGTTTTCTATAGTAAAAATTCCTCAGAATCTGAGGGTTTTTCTATAGGAAAAATTCCTCAGAATCTGAAGGTTTTTCTATAAGAAAAATTCCTCAGAATCTGAGAGTTTTTCTATAGGAAAAATTCCTCAGAATCTGAGGGTTTTTTTATAGGAAAAATTTCTCAAAATCTGAGGGTTTTTTTCTATAGGAAAAATTCTTCAGATTCTGAGGGTTTTTCTATAGGAAAAAATCCTCAGAAACGGAGGGTTTTTCTATAGGAAAAAATCCTCAGAATCTGAGGGTTTTTCTATAGGAAAAATCCTCAGAATCTGAGGGTTTTTCTATAGGAAAAATTCCTCAGAATCTGAGAGTTTTTTATAAGAAAAATTCCTCAGGATCTGAGGGTTTTTCTATAGGAAAAAGTCCTCAGAATCTGAGGGTTTTTCTATAGGAAAAAGTCCTCAGAATCTGAGGGTTTTTCTATAGGAAAAATTCTTCAGAATCTGAGGGATTTTCTATAGGAAAACTTCCTCAGAATCTGAGGGTTTTTCTATAGGAAAAAGTCCTCAGATTCTGAGGGTTTTTCTATAGGAAAAAGTCCTCAGATTCTGAGAGTTTTTCTATAGGAAAAGCCCTCAGAATCTGGGGAATTTTCTATAGGAAAAATTCCTCAGAATCTGAGGGTTTTTCTCTAGGAAAAATTCCTCAGAGTCTGAGGGTTTTTCTATAGGAAAAATTCCTTATAGAAAAAAATTCCCTATAGAAAAATTTCCCTATAGAAAAAACCTCAGATTCTGAGGGCTTTTCTAAAAGGAAAATTCCTCAGAATCTGAGGGTTTTTCTATACGAAAAATTGCTCAGAATCTGATGGTTCTTCTATAGGAAAAAGTCCTCAGAATCTGAGGGTTTTTCTATAGGAAAAAGTCCTCAGAATCTGAGGTTTTTTCTATAGGAAAAAGTTCTCAGAATCTGAGGATTTTTCTATAGGAAAACGTCCTCAGAATCTGAGGGTTTTTTTATAGGAAAAAGTCCTCACAATCTGAGGGTTTTTCTATAGGAAAAAGTCCTCAGAATCTGAGGGTTTTTCTCTAGGAAAAAGTCCTCAGAATCTGAGGGTTTTTCTCTAGGAAAAAGTCCTCAGAATCTGAGGGTTTTTCTCTAGGAAAAAGTCCTCAGAATCTGAGGGTTTTTCTATAGGAAAAAGTCCTCAGAATCTGAGGGTTTTTCTATAGGAAAAAGTCCTCAGAATCTGAGGGTTTTTCTATAGGAAAAAGTCCTCAGAATCTGAGGATTTTTCTATAGGAAAAAGTCCTTAGAATCGGAGGGTTTTTCTATGGGAAAATGTCCTCAGAATCTAAGGGTTTTTCTATAGGAAATAGTCCTCAGAGTCTGAGGGTTTTTCTATAGGAAAAAGTCCTCAGAATCTGAGGGTTTTTCTATAAGAAAAAGTCCTCAGAATCTGAGGGTTTTTTCTATAAGAAAAAGTCCTCAGAATCTGAGGGTTTTTCTAAAAGAAAAAGTCCTCAGAATCTGAGGGTTTTTCTATAAAAAAGAGTCCTCAGAATCTGAGGGCACGTAGCTAAGGGGGGCAAGGGGGCTAGAGACCGCATTGCATTGCATTGCTTGAGACAATGCAAACTAAAAATTACTTATGTCTACACAGAAAAAACTAAAATTGAGTTTCAATTAAAATATTTGTTAATTCAGTTAAAAGTTGAATTGAATTCAATTAAACTAATTTGTAACTATTTAATTGTAGTTTTTTTTAATTGTAGTTTTATTCATTTTTATTAAAAATTTAATTGAATATTGTTTTTTATTTCAAAAAATTTTTTAGTAGATACTATTTAAACATTAATTTTAACATTAACATTTAAAAAAATCGAAAACATTTGAAGAAAACCGCCAAATTAAAAAAAAAACATTTGCAAAATTTAAAAGAACAATCCTCAAAATTGCAGAAATTTAAAAAAAATTGCCAAAATTAAAAACAAAGTTTTCAGTATTTTTTTACGATAGCTCAAAATCCATTAAAGCGACGCGTTTTCAGCACACAGAAAAGACTATTTTTTTTTTTAATTTTTCGAAATAGATTTGAGCTTTAAACTTTGATCGATATGCATCATGTGTTGACGTGGTCCAATTTGACTCAAATTTTAACAATTTTTTTTAAACTAATGGGTCGATTATGGATAGCAACCGAACTGCAGTTGCGTTGTCAACTGGCAACGCAACTGAAATGAAAATTGGTATTATGTACGGCAACCTTCGCCAGTTGCCAAAAAGTTATCGATAATCTTATTTTGACAGTTCAGCAACTGAAAAAATGTAAACAAATAAAAAAAAAGGTTGACAAATGTGAATTTGTATAAAAAATATATTAATAAAAGTGTTGTGTAAAAAAATTATTTAATTAAAAATGTTGAATGTAAATGAGTATGTTTCGAGTTGTTGGACCAACAGCTCAAATTGTTTTCGGGTTGTGATTTTTACCATTTTAAAATCTACAGGTAAAAATAAAATTATTTAAAATATTTATTATATAAAATATATGTATGTAAAATATATATAAAATATTAATTATATATTTGTAACAAATAATTTAACAATAAAATATACTTAATTTTTAATGTTCCCGCCTTTTTTGTTTGCTTAAAATTCTACAGCACCCAGAACTTTTCGGTTGCCAATATAATCACTATTTGACAACTAGTTGCCATCTGTCACACAGTGGAGTGAATCAAATAAAAAGTGGTAATAAATATAGAACTTCTTAACTACTGGACCGATTAAGACCACATGTATATTAAGGAGGAGTATAGCTTTCAGAAAATTAATTTTGAAGCCACCCTGTGTTAACACAGGGTGAGCACTAAGGTGCCAAAGTAGACCACCTCGAGTACAGGAAACTTTTAAAATGCTGTAACTTTTACAATTATGAACCGATTTCGATGATTTTAGACTTTTTGAATCCGCTTGAGATTAATAAAAAACTTGCTTACGGTAATATGTTACCTCTTAAAGTTTAAAAGTTGTGTGATGTTAAACATTAAAATTTAAATTTTTTGACAAGTTTTTTTTAGGTTTTAAGTTAATAACTCCTTTATAGTAAGTGGTAAGACATTAAAATATTGCCACTTTTATCATTAATGTTGTGCTTAAAGTTTCATTTAATTATCTGTAACCGTTGAGTAAAGAAAAATCTGCAAAGTCAATTTTTTGAAATAGGTCAAAAAATTGTAAAATTTTTGAGAAAAGTAGCTTCACTCATACGTTTTTTTTTTTATAATCTAATAGAAGAAAAGTAAATATTTTTTTTAAATATTCGAAAAGAACAGGCTTTGAGAATAGTTTGAAATGAAAGTAATCTTAATTTTGGACATACACTCTGCACCCAGCATTGATCGAAAATGACCAATTTTCAAGCTAAATTTCAAGTTTACACACGTGGGCAAAAAATGGCACGCGCATTTCTTAACTTTTCAAAACGTAATATTATAGACTAATAAAATGGTTATTATTCTTTATCAAGTTTGCCGCCGGGAAATGAAAAGTGGGGTCCTGGGAGGAGTTTTTGTAAAAAAAGTCAAATTTTGAAATTAGATGTTTTCGCTTTTAAAAAAATTATATTTAGATCCAATTTTTTTACTTTCATTTATTTTTTACGACAATATAATCTTTAATTCTTATTAAAATTGTTTACATATCATAAACACCTATTCAGATATTATTTATCAAAGTTAAGTTGTTATAATACAAAAAACGCTATTATATATATTTTTTTGTTTTTTTACTTATTTGTTCTAAATTTTTTTAAAATTTACAATAAATTAATTTTTTTAAAGCAGAGGTTTTCACCTGTTTAACGATGTATAACATGTCTGGTGAATACGTTTACAAACGTCTGAAAACTTTTTTAAAATGTGTCAACTCGACCAAAAATTTTATTACATTTATTATTTTATTACAGCATTTTAAAAGTTTTCTGTACTCGAGGTGGTCTACTTTGGCACCTTAGTGCTCACCCTGTGTTAACACAGGCTGGCTTTTCTGAAAGCTATACTCCTCCTTAACGATTAAATATACATTTGGTCTTAATCGGTCCAGTAGTTAAGAAGTTCTATATTTATTACCACTTTTTATTTGATTCACTCCACTGTGTGTCAGTTGCCAGTTGCCATACGTATTATGTTTTTGGCAACGCAACTGAAGTTCGGTTGCTATCCATAATCGACCCATAAATGTAAACAAATTTCGATCGGCACTACTTGAAATGCGACATTTTAAAATTAAGCAGCTAAACTAGTCTTTGTGTTACAACGATGTTGTTTTTTTTCGAAATTTCGAAGGGGTTTTATTTAAAAAATTGATTAAAGAAAAATGTAATTATTGACGAAAAAGTTCAAAATGAAGGGTAAACACACAATAAAGCTTGAGCATCTGTAATCGTCCAAAATATAAATCAAAGTGAATTGGAAAAAGATAATTTAGTTTAAATAAGACCTGGGCGATGTCAGGTATATTATTAAATTTTCCAACTGTATATTTTTTCTTTATCATTATTTATTTCAGACTACAATCAAACTAGTGAGATTAAACGCTTCTTTGGAAAATTTACGATTTTGTTAACACAAGACATAGAGTATAGCCCCGATGGGCTCCCTCTGATCTTAAACAAAGTCGGATATATGAAAAAGGAGAAAAATTAGTGAATAATTTGTTCACCAATATTTAAAATAATTCAAATAAGTGGCAGCCTGAGTCCATGAGATAGTGTCAAAATGGCTTTCAAAATGTGTGTTTTCTCGATTTTAAATCTGTTTTTAAGTAAGTATAAATCTCCTAAGTTAATAATGACGTTGTATATACCTAGACATAAAATATAATATATATTTAGAAATAAAAAAAAGCACATATTTAAAAAAAAAAAAACACAATTTTATTTTGGATAAAATGAATGCAAAGAAAATTTGCCAATCATATTTTGGAAATAAATATGTATTACATCAATACAATAGTATAATGAATTGCATATCTCATTTTGTATTTAATTTTATACACAAAATTTACCCAAATTTTTGTCTATTGAATTGATCTCTTCCTGGTTCCAAAATTTCTACACTTTATACACAAAAGATGTAGGAACCCTAAAAAAAGAACTTGTAACATTAGGAGTTTTTAATTTAGCTTTAGATTTTTCTCAATGTAAAAAGCTAAATTAAGTTTTTTCCGTTCAATAGTGTCAGTTACTAAATTCCATAAAATCTTCATTTTCATTATATCTTTATTTTTAAAGTTTTTTTCTTAAACAACATATTTTTTTTACAAGAGAAATTTTTTAATAAAATAAATTGTCCAAATGGAAAGGAATTTGCTACAAATTATAAAGTTGTAAACTTTTTGCAAATGGCTTAAGTCTAAAAGTATTAATAACGTTTAAACAAACCCCGTATTCGACGGTAATTATTTCTGCAAATATTTCGGATTTTATTGAAGTTTTAAAATCGTAAACCCGATACAACTATAGCTTATTTTGTATATATTAGTTCAAGTCCAGATATAAACTTATACACCTATATAAAATCGGATTCAATTGTATCGCGCCAATAATCGGATGTTATTTAATCTTATATTGTTTAAAACTAAACTAATGCAAACTTATGTAATTATATGGGCCCATTTCTCGGATAAAACTGTATTAAGATTCATATTAAATTTTATATCAATCATCATATTAATTTTTGTTAATCGGATTATAAGAAGTCGAAAGTTTCTGTATATAGTCATAGTAACTTTTGATTTTTAATTATCAAATTTTAGCTAGCCTAGCCGTATATAAATTCCGTATATAAATTTCGTATATAAAAGCCGTATATAAATCCATAAAAATATAAATTTTATTTTTGCGTTTCTTTAAATAAACTAAAAATGAATATATGTATATGTAGCTAAAATTTTAACGTAATTATAAAATAAAGACGAACAGCCAACTTAAAGGACACAAACCCTTTCAAATTTGACGTTAGCAAAAAAAGCTATAACCCTTGTGTGCACATATTTTTATAAGTTTCCCCGGGTTACAAAAAAAAAAAAACATAATCAAAATAAAAAATCGAACTTTTTTTTTATTTTGCCGATTTTTTACAATTTTGGCAACTTTTTTTATATGTTAGCAATTTTTCTAAATCGATTAAGTAAAAACCGACTGCATTTCCAACGACTGATTTCAGTGATTGAATAAATCGAATGAAGAATTTAATTCTTTAAAGCTCTGTACATATATAATATCTTGAAAATATTTTTCCTCAATTAGGCTGCAAACACTTGGAAATTCCGTTTCAATTTATGGATGTATAATTGTTTTTGGTACATTAGGAAGTTTTTTAATTCACTATCACAAATACTACATTAAACATTTTAATTTCTTTATTAATTAACAAAAATTCTCAATAAATTCAAATTTTTTTAGCTTTTTTTAATTTGTTTTATTTTTTTTCAATTTAAAAATGTCAAAATATGTATTACTATTATAAGTTAGTAAGTGTATTTACAAACTTTATGCGTAAAAGTTTTATTTAACAAAATAATACTACTCTTAGGCATAATGAGTTTCATTGCAAACACATAATTGTTAAAAAATACTTTAAGTGTTTTGATGATGGGAACCTAGAAAATGCCCGAAATAGATCTATCAACACATTCCTGAAAGTGGTCAATTAATAAATTTGATAACAAAAACTTTATAGATTATTTGTTAGGACAATATCCAAATAAAGAAATATAGAGTATGGCCTCGAGCTTGAATAATTTTCATTTTTATAAGAATAATTAGAAAAAATTTACACGTGGTTATAGTCGTTGCTGAACTTTCACAGTTATCGGTAATATCTAAAAGAAAAAATAATAAATGATTATAATAGCGGTGTATCAGTGACATCCATTGCAAAGAAATTTGGAATCAATCATAGTGCTATTTCGCGTATTAAAAGCAGATTTCGTTCTTCAGGCTCGTTGGCTCCCATACACAAAGTTGGTAAGCCACGGAAAGCCAGCATACGGGACGACCGGACAATACTCCGATTAATAAAAAAGAATACCTTTATATCAGCAAGGTCTATTTCAAATCAATTAGAAGTATTTGTTTCAATAAGATCCATCCAACGACGAGCTGTTGAAGGTGGATTAAAATCATACCATTTATTTCCTCCAAAAACAGACTAGCTAGAATTGAATTTGCAAAGGTACACATAAACTGGAGTACAACCCAATGGAAGACCGTACTCTTTTCTAATCAGTCGAAGTTTAATTTAAAATGTTATGATGGATTTAGGGTAGTACAAAACCTTAATTCAAGGTAAAATAAGGAGGAGGCAATGTTTTGGTCTGGGGATGTTTTTCTGACCATTCTCCATAAAATAAATGGCATAATGGATCGTTTCGTGTATAAGAATATCCTGCAAAATGTAATGTTGCCTCATGCAGAAGAGGAAATGCCACTTAAGTGGAGGTATCAACACGACAACGACCTAAAATACACAGCTTAATGTGTGAAAGAGTGGTTCGTAAACAATAATATTAACGTTTTGAAATGGCCAGCACAATCGCCTGATCTCAATCCAATAGAAAATCTATGGGATATTGTAGGTCGTAAAATAAATCGCGATAATTTCAAATATACAAATGACGTTATCCGACATGTGGAAATTGCATGGAATGGAATTTCCGGTGAAATTTTATCGAATCTAATCGAGTTCATGCCACGCAGATGTGAAGAAGTTTTAAAAACATAAGGGCTACGCAACTAAATATTAGTGAAATTTAGTTTTTATTGAATAAACTGAATATGTGCTAATGTTTTGTCGCGTACAAGAAACTATGTTGAAGATTGAATATGATTTTTTTTATTTTTTTAATTGTTTGTTTTTGTTTTGTTTTAGTAAAAGTTGGCAACCCTGTTGATCAGACGTATATTTCTTGCAGTGCTACTAAGTGAAATTTTAAAAAAATTATTTTGTAGTGATTTATTTGTTTTTTAAACGATAATTTTGTTTAAAATATAAAGCAAATTGTTTTTTATAAGACAATTGTGAAGAATGGCTGGAGCAAGACGAAAAAGCCTTAAAAGTAAAAAAATTTGTGATCAATGTAAAACCGAAATTAAAGAAGATAAGGAAGATCATATAGAGTGTGATAAGTGCGCCAAAAGATTTCATTCTCAATGCACTCGGTTAGATAAACGTCAGTTTGAGCATTTACTCAATAATGAGAATGAGATATTTACTTGCCATATTTGCGAAGGAGGAGAAGGAGAAATAAAAAATGAATTGTTAGCAATAAAAACACAACTAAGCAAATTGACTGATATACAAGAAGCTATACATTTCATGTCAAAACAATATGATGATATTTTGAAAGGTGTCGTAGAGAACAAAAAGAGGTTAAATCAAGTGGAGAAAGAAAATCGACTGCTAAAAAATGAAGTTAAAGACCTTAAATCATCTGTAAAATTGTTAAACGACATTCGTGTAAAAAACGACTGTATTGTCAGTGGGATGGATGTGGCTGAAGGTGTTACTGCTCTAGATTCAGTTATTGAGCTATCACAATCCGTTGGTGTTGATTTGGCCCCGCAAAGTATTGATGAGGCTTACTTTCTTCGTAATAATAAAATTGCAAATAAAAATAGTTCCAATACGATAAACATGGTCGTGGTAAAGTTTTCTACAAAAGAGGCTAAAGGAAAACTTATGACGGCTAAAGCTAAGTTGAAAGAAAATGAAAGTACAAGTTCGGTTTTTATAAACGACTTTCTTAGTAAGGTAACGTTGAATCTTTTAAATTATGCAAGAAGTTTGAAAAATGCTGGATACCTTTATGTGTATGCAAGAGGTGGTAAAGTGTTCTACAAACGAAGCGATATTTCGAGACCCCAAGTTGTAAGATGTGAAGAGGATGTCGATGAATTGTTGTTAAATGCCACAACAACAAAACCTTGGAAGCGGAGATCGATGATTAACAACGATGCTGCTGTAACTGTTGATGATTCTGATGATGATTGTGATGAAGCTGCATATGTTTCACCTTAAATTGTATACTTTGCATTTATAATCATGTAATATATATATATATATATTTTTTTTTCTATAATTTTTATGATTAATAATCAATATTTTCAAAATTTTTCACAGTTTAATAATTATTTATACAATATAAAAGCGTTCGTCTATTAGTAAATTTAACAAATTTAAATCGATGATTGCAAGTCTTTCTAAACTACCTGATCTTATTGCGTTTCGTCTATTAGTAAATTTAACAAATTTAAATCGATAATTGCAAGTCTTTCTAAACTACCTGATCTTATTGCTATTCAGGAATCATGGTTTGAATCAAATTTAACCCAACTTTATTCTATCCCAGGATATGCAAACGTTCACTGCTGTAGGGGCGATGGATATGGCGGTACATCATTATATGTTAGCAGCAGATTACAGTTTACTGTGGAGAATTGTAAAAGTGAAAACTATGTCGATGTTGTTTCAATTTCTTTAAATAATTTCAAAATTGATAGTAAACCCCTAAAAATAATATCGCTATACCGCTCCCAGAAATGTTTGACCGATGATTTTTTAATAATATTAGAAAGATATATGGAAACTAATGCTCAAAGCCCTGTTATTGTAATTGGAGATATAAATATTGACTTATTTCAAAATCCTCAGTTTAATGATTTGTCAAATCTATTTTTAAACTATGATTGTCACAATTGCCACTCTTTGGTTACAAGGCCAAGCAGTGCAACATGTATTGACAATGTGTTCAGTAATGTTTTGGGAAAAATATTTGTAGATTCTGTTGAATGTCCGTTAACGGATCACAATATAATATGTGTTAAAGTGAAAAGTAATTTTGTTACTAATAGAGATATTGAGGTAAATAAAACTCGATGTGATTACAATAAGGTTAAACAGTATTTGCTAAGTAGTTTGGCTGAAGTTGATATGGCTGTCGATTCACCAGATTTAACAGAGAATCTTATATCTTGTATTGCTAATGCTATTACAAATTCAACGAGTAACATAAAATGCAAAACACAACTAAGATTTGAGCTTACCCCGTGGATTAACAAAAATCTGCAAAGCTTAATATTGTTTAAACGTAAACTTTTGAAAAAACGCCGAAAGTCCAAATCTGATAAATATGAATATTTGTTGAAAAAAATAAGTAAAATTATTAAAATGGCTTGCAAAACGTCTAGAAATAACTACTTTTATAATAACATAAATAGAATTGATGGTGATCCAAAAAAATGTTGGAATTTTTTAAACAATTTACTTGGAAGAGTACAGAAAACGAATTTTAGTCTCTCAACATCAACTGGTGTAAAAATTGTCAATGAACAAATTATAGCTGACAGTCTTAATCAGTACTTTATACAATCCGTAAAAGATCTGAGGCAACAAATTCAAACATTTCCTGGTGATAATTGTAATATCTTTAGAACCTTACCCAGAAGTTCTAATAGTTTTTCAATTCTACCTGTAACACTTGAAGATGTTGATAATATCATTGGTAATCTGAAAATTCATAATTGCGCCAATTTTAACAAATATATTTAATAATATGATATGTTCGTCAAACTTTCCGGATTGCTTAAAAATCTCTAAAATTGTTCCAATTCCTAAAATTTTAAATGCATTTTCAGTAAACAATTTTCGTCCAGTTGCTGTTCTCTCAACTATTGATAAAATATTTGAAAAACTAATTTACCAAAAGCTCTTAATGTATTTCGATGATAATAACTACATTTATAAATTTCAGTTTGGATTTAAAAAAGGTTGTGGAACCGATGAAGCGGTGGCGAATGTTGTGAATTTTATATGTAATGGACCAGGGTTCGAGGGGAGTAGCAGGTCTGTTCCTGGACTTCACAAAAGCTTTCGATCTAGTTGATAATGGAATATTGATACAGAAATTAAGATATTATGGTGTATCTGGAAGAGACATAACATTTTTTGAAAGTTATTTTAAAAACCGTAAGCAGTTTGTTCAAATAAACAATACAAAAAGTAATATGTTAAATGTCGAGTATGGTGTGCCGCAAGGAAGCTGCTTAGGACCGTTACTATTTTCAATATATCTAAATGACATCAGTAACTTAAATCTTAATGGCCAATTGTATATGTTTGCAGATGATGTGTGTCTTTTTTACCCGTATAAATACGATTTGGTTTTAAAAACATACATGGAACGAGATGTATCTTTGATAATAGAATTTGCACGGGTTAACAAGTTAGTTATAAACGCAGATAAGACAAAACTTGTTTGATTTAGCCCACATTCACAAGCGTCAAATAGTTGCTTCAATATCTATATTGATGGTAAACTAATTTATGAAACCCAAGCTGTTAAATATTTAGGAATTACGTTGCAAAGCAACCTTTCTTGGGATTCTCATATTTGTGAGGTGAAAAGTAAGATTGCTCCAGCCATTGGATTATTGTATAAATTGAAATACAGACTTAATAAAGAGACTAAATTACTCTTGTATCAAGCTCTAATACAGAGTCATTTGAATTATATGGCAATTATTTATGGTTACAAAAATACAACTGTTCTAAAAACGCTGCAAAGTATGCCGAATAAAGCTTTGAAAATAGTTTACAATCTGCCTTTAACCTTTTCAACATTATCCCTTTATAGGGATGTTTGCAAATATATTTTACCGATCCATGCGTTGTACGAATATCAATTGTTAATGTATATATTTAAATCATTACACAACATAGGTTATCATACTGTACATTTTCATCAAAACCAATCTGTTTTTAATACCAGAAATCAACAAAATCTAAGAACAGCAAGATGCAGACTGGAAACTACAAAAATGCCTCAACGGCGCTGAGACCCAGTTAATTTAGAATTGTAGTGTACTTAGAAGTTATTTAAATAAATAATTAAAAAAAAAAAAAAAATTAAGTTTATTTATTTTATAAATAAATTAAATAATTCGAAATCGAAATATGTTTGCCGTTTTTGTTAAGACATGTCGTATTAACCACAAGTTCGTGCATATGTTTTGTCGAATACTGTAACTCCTTGCTAACTTTTACTTATGAATATTGGTGTTAATGTACAAATACTGAATGTTGTGGCCTTCCTCATTAAGGCCTAAACTAAATGCCAAATTATTTGAAAAGTCATAGATACTTATTTCCGTAAAATCAGTAGTATGACCTGTTCTTATTAATCCAACATTCATACTGCTAAGATCTACTCCATAAATTTGTCCAATAAAAATATTCCAAATAGTAATTTAAATTTTGTGTGTTTCTTTCTTTTGGTACTATTTTGGATATTTCGTACTAAGATTTTGTGTAGCCTCAGAGTTCTACACAAACTCCCCTAATTGTGACATAAACATTTTGTATTTTGCACAATCTAGGTATATAGTATTGGATTATATAAATATACAAATATTGGATTAGTTTTAGCGTATTGTAAATGCAATATCCAATTATATATTGAGCGACGAAATTAATTTTATATATGAATTTATATAATTACAAGCCGGCTAAAGTCGGGCTTGCCCGGAGTGCACCTTGTTCTGCCTTTAAAAGTGTTCTGCCTAAAAATGTTCATTTATTGTATGTTATGTGAATATCTACCGAGTTTTTAATAGCGGTAAAGCCCGCTACATTGTCAGCGTGGGGACGACATTGTTTTGCATTAAAGCTTAAAATGTAATTGATTTTGGATAAGAATTTAATCTTTCAAGGAAAATAAACCACAATGTAGTAGAGTTGACATGGCATTATCGACATTTCCAATTTGGGGATTACGAATGAAAATAATTCTGTCTTAACCGCCAAATAAAAATGGGAAATATGTCTTACATAACATAACAAATATCTCTAGAAATTCTAATAACAAAGTCCCCTGATGATTTCCTTGGGCAGGAATGAAATCCGGATAGGGACACGCCTAAATCAGATTGCTTTTCACAATTTGTTAAATAAGTTTTGGGACTTTAGCACATTTAATTACTATAAATGCACGTAATGTTTATCCCGATGAAAATAAATTTAAATAACAAATATGCAGGTGCTTGTGCAAATTTAAATGTAACTGACACTAATAGAAAACATATGATTTTCTATTGTTGATTTACTTGAATAAACGTCACTACATTGCTAGGTCTGTCAAAAAAACAGAGTAGTATTTGGAAGATGACAAAGCCAATTGTGACAATTTTTGTTGTTGTTTTTGTTTTTTCTTTGATATTTTAAATTTTGAATCTCGCTCCTAGACGAGGACAAGAAATTCTCATTGAGTTTGTGATTTAACATAACAAATATCTCTAGAAATTCTAATAACAAAGTCCCCTGAAGATTTCCTTGGGCAGGAATGAAATCCGGATAGGGACACGCCTACATCAGATTGCTTTTCACAATTTGTTAAATAAATTTTGGGACTTTAGCACATTTAATTACTATAAATGCAATTAATGTTTATCCCGATGTAATATTAATTGTGATTTTCATTGTCAAAATATCAGGTGCCCCAGAGACAAGTTTTTGAATCAGGTGGAAATATTTTATGAACATTCTCCGAAATACCAGTTTATTTATTATTGTATGACACTTGTTTAGAGAGGTAGAAGTTAACATGTAGTTTATTTTAATATTATGTTGAAAATTTAAAAATTAAAAGGTAATTTAGTTTTATTATTATTAGTATCCCAGAAATACCTTTTTATTTATTATTTTATGATACTTGACTTTAAAAAGTGTTTGGAGAGGTAGAAGTTAAGTTAATTTTAACACTATGTTGAAAAGGTAAAAATTAGCAGGTATTTTATTTTTATTATTATTAGTAACATTTGGTTAAAATGATCTTAAAAAATTATTTATTGTCATTCTAAAGACATTCGGAAATCAGTTTTTTAGAAACAGCTTTAAAGTTTAGACGTGTGATATTTACATAATTAATCTTCACAATGTCTACGGCTCCTAAAAAGGCTAAGCTTGAAAATAAAATGCATGGTTCTTTTTGTTTTAATCCCTTTAATAAAAAGAAACACACATCATCAGATATGGGAAATATTTCCGACGGCTTATTAAAAAAAATTCCTACGCTGTCAAAACTGTTGCTAATTTGTGAATCATGCAGGAAAGAGCTCGGAAAGTTGAAAAAATTACCGGATTTAAATAGTAATGAGCCTTGCGTTCAAGTAATTTCAGGTGAAGACAAAAGTAATGATGGCAGAACTGTTGATGATGATGGTGATTCTAACTTTTCAGTAGAAGGTATAAGTTCAAAAAATGAGTGTCAAAACCAATATCATAAGGATGCAGTAGAAGTTCTTGAACAAATAAAAGAGAAATACAAAACTTCACAGAGTATAGCTGAGAGAATTCAACTTCTCACGCTTGCTATATCGACATGGAGTTGTGCAAAAATAATGACTGAGTTTGAAACGTCTCAACGAAAAGCAAGAATTGCTAAAAATTTGGTTGCTGAGCATGGGATTCTCACACCCCAAACAAAAGAAGGGAAAAAGTTTAGAGTACGAAACTGAAGCTCTAGTAACTCAGTTTTATCAGCGAGTCGCCCGATGCCAGGGCTGAAAGACTAGGTGGCTGTACGAATCGATGGCAAGAAAGTTCAAATGCAGAAGAGAATGGTTCTCTGCAACCTGAAAGACTTATTCGCAACATTTCAATCTGAACACGAGGATGTCAAAATTGGCTATATCATTGCCAATAACATTGCCAATAACATTGCGGCCATAACTTTGCGTTTTGTCAGGAAGCAGCGGAACTCACAAAGTATGCGTTTGCATTTACCATGAAAATGTTAAACTGATGTTGAAGGAAATCAACTTAAAGTACATAACAGATGATTCGCCCGAAGATTTGCACGATTGCCGCGATTGTCTTAAATGGACTATGTGTCCTAATGCAACCACTTCTTGCCACTTAGGTCAATGTTCAAATTGCCCCGAAACGACATTCATCAAAGAGAATTTAATCAACTCCTTTGATCGAGAATGTATAGAGGAGGTCAAATTTGAATCTTGGCTTCAGACTGAAAGGTGCACATTG
Source organism: Delia radicum (assembly GCA_021234595.1). NCBI lineage: Eukaryota > Metazoa > Arthropoda > Insecta > Diptera > Anthomyiidae > Delia > Delia radicum. Next base: position 516,548 of record CM037856.1, read on the forward strand.
AAAACAATCATTCAAATGTGGATGATTTTGTGGAAGAAATGTGTACAGGATTGCTAAATTAGAGAACCCATGACTTTTTAGTCAAAGAGCAAGGATAAGGATTGAAGTCTGGTGAATTCGTTATTTCATATGATTTCGCAGAGAACTAAAATATGTTCTTCAGGATGATATACAAGCACTCTTACGTGGTCGAACCACATAAACTATGCTTGTGGTCGCACTTTCTCTATGACTATTTGGCGGACCCAGCATTGTACACCTATGAGAGTAAGAATGCTAATTGCCAAAACTTATCTGATGCCTGTTTTACTCTGTGGTTGTGAGCTATTTGCTAAATGTGATGCAACTAGTAAAGGGAAATTTACCGTTGCATTTAACAACATAATCCGATACGTGTATGGACTTAATAGACGTTCTATTGTATCTTTCTTTTCATCTCAGCTATATGGCCATTCTTTATATAATCTACTTAACATTAGAGTTGTAGTTTTTTACATAAAATAATATATACCCACAAATCTGATCATCTGTACAGCAAACTTTGTGTTTCAGATATAAGTAAGGGAAAAAGACTTACATCATTTGGATACAAAAGTTTAATTTCTCTCTTTAATTCTATACCCTATAGCTATCAACTTTTAAGTAACATACGAAATTTAAAGAATATATTTTTAAATATTTCAAAATATGTATTAAATATTTTAATTTTGCAAAAAAATTATATATATTTTATTTTTTTTTTTTTTATGTTTTATATTTTATTATACTTAAATAAGTAATTAGTATGATTTTGCCAACTAGCCTCTACAAAAGCCAATATGGCGCAGAGGCATAATATGAAAAACGTATAAATTTTAATTTTGAATAAAAAAACCTATATGAAAAAAACAAAAAATACTAACATAATTATTTGATATTAAAATACATATGTTTAAATTATTTAAATTTTTTTTTTTGTTCTTTTTGCTTAATTTAAATTGTTTTTTGTTTTCTATATAAAAATTGTAATTAGTTATTAAGTTATTAATTAATTAATGATCTTATAATTTTTCATATCATCAATTCCATACTGCAAAATAAGATTTTAGTCTTGTGTATGGAGCAATTCAAATTAATAAATAAATAAAATAAATTCGTTATTTCATATGATTTCGCTGAGAACTATAAATATGTTCTTCAGGATGCCATACAAGCATTCCACTTCAATAACGACCAAGCAACTATATTCCCAGTAGTTATTTACTACATGAAAGATAAATTGGAGCAAACCTTAAAAGAAAAGCAGCGAAGTATAGTGTGCTCTCATATAGTATAAGTACACCCAAAAAAATAAGTTAGTAGGAAAGTTAGTAAAACGTCTTGAAAATCAGGTATACTATTTTTTAGAAAAATTTTTTGCTAAATTCCTGTTTTCAGCTAAAAATGAAGTAGATGTCGCGGCATGTCAAGATGTAGTAGAGAAGAGGGTAATGATACTAAAAAGTACAACTCTAATAAGACATATAAAAAAATCAACCATGGAAGTTTTTGTATCTCTTTTTCATACATAAAACAAAATTGAGGATTAAAATAACTTAAATTTTGCGTTGTCACCGGCTTGTGAAAATAATTGTCTATTAATTAAATAAAAGACAAAATAAAATATTTATTTATTTAAACTAAAACAACGTTAAAATCAACCCTTTGTACATGGTCCTTCGAGGAAACTAACAAAGTTGACACACTGGAAATTAAAAAGAAGAATTCATCAAGTTGCAGTTTCACCACAAAATGAGGTAAAAAAATAGAAATTCAGTTAAAAACAACAAAAACAACGTTAAAATCATATAAATAAATATGCTTTTAAATAAATTTTACCAAAATATAGATCCCGTTAGAAATTAAAATTTCTAAATCTTAAATTTACAAAAACTTGCAAAACTTTTAATCCCGTTATTTGTTTTGCCATTTGTTAAAAACAACATAAATCAATTGTTCGTGGTGAAAACAAAAAGCTCGCTCAAAGATCGGTCGTATAACAAAACCTTTACAACGTGTTCGATAAAACGTAAAGTGTGAAACATTAAAGAAACGGTCATGCATGAAAAAAGTTCTAATACGCGTTCGAAGATTAAAACAAAACAAACTGACAAACATTAAAAAGCTTTCAAACGTGTTCGAACATACAAAAATCAATTAATAAACGGTCGTACATCAAAAACTTACAACGTGTTTGACTTATTTAACAAATTAATAAAACATCTCCATACGTACGTCACAACAAGCAGAAAAAAGTTAAACATCACACTCATGAATTAATTCAGTAACCAAGGTAAATCGATTTAAACAGTGTTGCCAGAAAACTTGCTTTCAAAATAACTTAATTCCCTCAAACAATTTTAAAAATCCCCACAAACCTGAAAAAAAATACAATTTGAAAATCTAATAAAAAAAAGAATTTAAAAATTGTCGTACACTCACAGTATATTTGCAGTAAGTTTGCAGTTCAGTATGTTTGCAGTTCAGAATATTTTCGATTGTTAAAAAATTAACTAAATCGATAAAATCAATAGATTAATGTATTTTAATACTCAATAGTATGACAACGTTTTATTTCAACTAACACTAAAAATCCATTTTATTTAAAATTAAACAGAATATTCCATTGAAACAAGTTTATGGATTAATTTTTTTTTTTTTGAATAATTGCTGAACTTTTATTCAAAAATCCTGTGAGTGTAATATAAATCTGCTTTAACACTTGAAATACACTGAAAATCATTTAGTATAGTTTTCGTAAAAAGGAAAAACAATACAAATTTATTGATACACTTTGGAAATGTAATATGCTAGACCTAGCAGAAAATATGATAACATGGCAACACTGATTTAAAATATTTTTTATGTTGTTCAAATATGAACATGTATTTTATTGTTATACTTTCTTATCTAAGTGCTTATTTTTATGATAGGAACATTTGAAAATCCCAAACGTAGTTTACATCTTTGTTTGCTTAGGATATCACATCTGGCACACACATGTGATACACACTGATAATAAAGGTTTTATTATCAGCATATTTTATCATAGGAAAAACACACACTTAGTAATATGATGTACGCATGTCGACCAGATGTGCGCATATAGATTAACTATTTTTACTACCTATTTACAACAGGCAGTAAATATTATCTCTATATTAGTTTTAAGATTTTTGTACTTAGTTTTTAACATTCAATTTTTAAATAAATCATTAGTATCTTACAACTACTCAAACAATGCGCACGAGTTTTTAATTACGCGTGAACATAGTGGTCCTTCGAATTTTTTTTTATAAATTGAATCGGTTAGAGAAAGATCTCAGCAGTTCATTTAAAAGGAGGTACAACATCAGAAGAAGGTGTTAATTTTTAGTTGCAGCTTAAGAAAGTGCAAAAACCGAACCAAAGATGGTTAAATTTGAAAAGGCAATGGAACAGCTAAAGGATTTAGCAGAGAAGATATCCAGCTTTAAGAACAAATTGGATGTACAGCAAATACGTTTTGCTAAAGTGATTTCGTATGAAACTCAATTAGAAGAGGCTTGGAATAAGTTCAAAGAAATTAATGGAAAGGTAATGCAAGAACACGCAGAGGACACAGAATTAAAGTCTCTGTTTACAAGCACTGAAGGGATGTATGGTACAACATGCGAATTAATAAAGTGGTTTAAAGATGAAGCAGAGGCGCTACATTCACCTCAGACAGGAGTCTCTGAGATAGAACAAACGCAAAAAGAAGATAAGAAGAAGAGCCTCATAAAAAGTGGAGATCATCTGCAAGGATCCAGGAAAGAGCACGATGCAAGTACAAGCATTCCAACTCCAAGAGCAGATGACAGAAAAAAACGGCGCTTCATTAAAATCTTAAATGGGTTGGAAGCAAAATTAGACCAACTAGAAATAGATTGGAGCTCATTATCGGAAAATGCGCTGAAAATGAGGAAATCCGTAATAACAAGAGAATACACAGATTTGAAAACACTCTATGCAGAAGTGATCGACAATCCATTGTATGCGGATATTGAAGATGAATTCCTCGCAGTCCAAGATGAATATGACGCCATGGGAGAAAAGTTGGCGGACAGAATGGATGAGCTGAAAGAGGATAGTAAGGTTTCAAATACAAAATTGGAAGATTTGAAGATCCCACATTTTAACGGTGATTTAAGTGATTGGCCAGCATTTCACGATCTGTTCCACCAGTTGGTAGACTCCAAGAAAAATCTATCCAACGTGGAAAAATTATGCCGATTAAAAGGTATTGTCGACGGTGAAGCGGGCAGAACAATCCAACATTTAAACACAACAGATGATAATTATGAAGCAGCGTGGACGATGCTTAAAAACAAATATGAAAATAGAAGGCTATTATTTGCGAACTTGGTTGATAAATTACTTGATCAACCGATAATAAATAGCCAAGGAGGTGCAAGTGTAAAGCAGCTGTTAAATACGACAACAGAGTGTCTGCAGGCACTAAAGGCAATGGGCATTTCGCTTAAGGACGCTGATCCATTCATTGCTAGAATTGTGATTAGGAAGTTTGATAGAGACGGCTTGTTTTGGTACGAACAAAGTATTCAGAAAACCAAGGAGATCCAAAGCCTGGATGATGTAATGAGTTTCCTGGAGCAACAGTATCTTTCCCAACAAGCAATCCAAAATAAAAAAGGAAGTAACCCTCCTGCTAAGGCTCCAGCGAAGTATTCCAACACGTTCCAAACATCAGAACTGGGTTGCAGGTATTGCTCAATAACTGGGCATTCAATAGAAGATTGCAAAAAATTTATTGCACTGGGTCTAGTTGCCAGAAAAAACTGGATAAAGACTGGGAAGCTTTGTGAGATCTGTATGAATCATCAAGCGCATAAAAAGTGTTTTAAATACAAAAAAAGCTGCAGCAAATGTGGACGAAAACATAATACTCTGTTGCATTACGCAGAGTTCGACAACAAGATGCCAAATCAGCAAGAAGTTCAGAGGTCTACAAATATGGTTACGAGAGATAGTGCATCAGTTAAATTGTTGGCATCAGCGCAGATAAAAGTTAAGTCTGCCCTTGGAGAGCAGATCCTGTTAAGAGCATTAATTGATCCATGCGCGCAGACTACATCAATAAGTGAAGAAGCGGCTCAAATTCTGCAATTGCCTAGAAAGAAGATAAAAACGGAGATTTATGGTATGTTTGATACGATGGTTGGGGTATCTAAGGCAGAAGTTGAAATCGCTATAAGTCCGAGGTTTAATAGTGACGCTGTTCATTACTCCAAAGCTTTGGTGGTTAGTAATGTGACATCGGCTCTTCCAGAAAAATCATTTAAAGAAGATATGTCCAAATGGAGCAACTATTGTTTAGCTGATCCCAGCTTCTACAAATCTGATCGAATTGACATCGTAATAGGCGTTGAACTCTATCAGGAAATTCTGAAGGTTGGTGTGACAAAGAAGGGAAAACTATTAGCACAAGAAACAACTTTAGGCTGGATAATCTGTGGCGTGCTAAATATACCATGTTCAGGAAATAAAGTTGTAATGGCTATCACCAAAGGTATGGAGCGGTTTTGGGAATTAGAAGAAATCCCAGAAGATAATATTAGCAGTGAAGACGATGATTTCTGTGAAAATCTTTTTAACACAACAACAAAGTTGGACGAAGAAGATCGATTGGTGGTAAAATTGCCGTTTAAAGCTGAATGCGAACTTGGTGATTCAAGAAGAATGGCAATGGCGAGATTGTTAAGTTTAGAGAGAAAGTTAACCTCTAATCCAAATCTGAAAACGGAATATAATAAGTTCATGCAAGATTATGTGAACATGGGGCATATGGAGAAATTGAGTGAGAAAAATGCTGGTAAATATTATATGCCACATCAAGCAGTAATAAGAGATGATCATGCCACGACAAAGGTAAGAGTTGTGTTTGATGCATCCGCAAAATCAAGCAACGGGAGAAGCCTAAATGATGTGCTGCATATTGGTCCGAAACTACAACACGATATATTTGAAATATTAATAAGATGGAGATTGTGTATCGTCAAATTAAAGTTGCCGAAGAAGACCAAAGTTACCAAACGATTTTGTGGCGAAGTAATCCCAAGAAGCCTATCAATGAGTACAAGTTGAAGACTGTAACGTATGGTACTGGATGTGCACCGTTTTTAGCTAAGCGTGCTTTGCTCGAAATTGCAAACGATTGTAAAGAAGTCAATAGTAAGATTTATGAAATTATAAAAGATGACTTCTACATGGATGATCTAATGACTGGAGCGGATACTAAAGAAGATTGCATGTTTATCCAAAAAGAAGTGAATAGCCAGCTTGAAAAATTTGGATTTCATCTGAGAAAGTGGCTTTCAACGAAAGAAATGTACTGAATCAAATACCTGATGTTGGTAACAACAAAATTATTGAAATCAAAGAGGGGGAAGCTGTTAAAACATTAGGAGTTCAATGGGAGCCTGAAGCGGATATATTTACGTTCTATTTTAAAGTTCCAGAAAGTTCAGTGTTATCCAAAAGATTGGCGTTGTCTACTTTGGCGAAAATATTTGACCCGCTTGGCTGGTTAGCTCCTATAACAACACTGGCAAAATTATTCATACAAAAATTATGGCTAATGGATATAGAATGGGATGCGGTATTGTCAGATGAACTTTCAAACGAATGGCGCAATATATTGAAGAACATATCCATAATTGACAGTGTGAAGATTCTAAGATGGCTTAATACTACAACTGGTTCTCAATGGGAATTACATGGATTTGCGGACGCATCAGGAAAAGCCTATGCAGCCGTAGTATACGCTAAGGTTGGATTAAACATTACCTTGATAGCTGCTAAAAGTAAAGTAAACCCAATAAAAAATAGGAAGACGTTGCCTAAGCTAGAACTATGTGCAGCGCATTTGCTTGCAAAGCTAATCAACAAAATTTTGATATTAATACAGCGCAATGTCAAAATGTTTGCTTGGGGTGATTCAACTATTGCCCTCGCATGGATAACAAATAAAGAGAAGTCAAAGGATAAATTTATAAGAATACGAGTAGCCGAAATTAATGAACTGATTCCAGCAGCAAGATGGAATCACGTAAGAACACAAGACAACCCAGCAGATGCAGCTTCACGCGGAATGATTCCCGAAAAATTAGTTGAAAATTCATTGTGGTGGAATGGTCCTGCTTGGCTGAAAAGAAGTGAAAATGAATGGCCTAAACAAGTCATTACAACAACCTTTGCTGCAGTTACAACAAGAAATCAAAGTCCAAATTTCGTAAATGATTTGGTAGAAAAGACGACAGGCTATAACAAAGTAATAAGAGTGTTAGCTTATGTCTTAAGGTTTATAAACAAGCTAAGAAGAAAACGATGCCCTGAGTATCTATCAACAGATGAAATTACTGATGCAAGAGCGTTGCTAGTTCGAAACGTCCAATTAAAATTGTTCCCTGAGGAAATCAACTGGCTGAAGAATAAAAAAGAAATACCAACAAAAAACAAACTTTGCAGCCTCAATCCTTTCCTAGATGAAAAAATGATACTTCGTGTAGGAGGTAGGTTGTCTAATTCAGATTTATCTTTTGACAGAAAACATCCCATTTTGCTGACAAGCTGTCGGTTTACTGATATGTTGCTAAACTGGGTCCATTCTACAACGTTGCATGGTGGTGCAAAACTGATGGAGGCGGTTACAAGAAGAATGTTTTGGATTGTTGGTGCTAAGAACTGTATAAAGAAGCAAATACGAAGCTGTGTAAAGTGCCAAAGATATCGACAGCAAGTAATGACACAGATGATGGGAGATCTTCCCAAAAATAGAATAGCGGTAACACATCCATTCACACATGTTGGAGTAGACTACGCAGGACCCATTCAAATGCGGGTATCCAGAGGACGAGGCCAAAAATCATTCAAAGGCTATATTGCGGTATTTGTTTGTATGGCATCGAAAGCAGTTCATCTGGAAGCAGTAAGCGAATTGTCAACGGAAGCATTCATGGCAGCTCTGAGAAGATTTTTTGCTAGACGAGGAAAGAGTGCTCACATATATTCCGATAATGGAACTAATTTCGTGGGTGCAGCCAAGAAGATAGAGAAAGAATATGCAGAAGCACTTAAAAACAATTCTGCAATAGCGGGAATCTTAGCTGATGAAAACATAAAGTGGCATTTTATTCCCCCGGGAGCTCCTCACTTTGGAGGAATATGGGAGGCTGCGGTGAAATCAGTGAAGCATCATTTGCGGCGTGTGGTTGGTGAAGCAAAGTTAACATTTGAAGAGATGTCTACGTTACTAGCCCAGGTGGAAGGGGTTCTAAATTCGCGCCCATTATGTGAATTATCATGCAATACAGAAGAAGTAGATGTACTAACTCCAGGCCATTTCCTCGTGGGGAGACCATTGTTGGACTTACCAGACCAACATGATATTGATAAAGTTAGTTCTCTAAATAGATGGAAACTATTACAAAAGATGAAAAGAGATTTTTGGAAGCAGTGGAAAGACGAATATCTAATAACTCTACAGCAAAGAAGAAAGTGGAAGCATTCTATGCCGAATATAAGCAAAGATCAACTGGTATTAATCAAAGATGAAAATACTTCCCCAGCAAGATGGCCCTTGGGAAGAGTGATTAATACGCATGCTGGTAAAGATGGAAAAATTAGAGTGGTTACTATGAAAGTGCAGCAAGGAGTGATGAAACGACCAATAACGAAAATCTGTCCGCTAGTGTCAATTCCAGAGCCAGATATAGATGTGCAGCGGTCTACTACATGTTTGAGTACATCACGAACTACTACCAAGATGAATGATGGAAGCCTCTCCAAAATAATGCTAGTGATGTTAATTATGCTTTTTGGAAATGTGGCTTCTGCTAATAAAGCGACAACAACTGAAATAACTACATTTAACGAGAAGACTGCAATTTACTTAGATAACCTTGGTACAATCGACGTAAGCGCATCAAATTGGAATCTAGTGATATATTATGATTTAAAACCATACATTAGCTCACTGGAACAAGCAGCTAATCTAACTTATAAAAGCAAAGCAGTTTGTAGCAAAATTGGAGAATTTGAAGAACAGTGTAAGAGTACGCTATTGCGCATGGAAGAGCGTATTGCAATAGTTGAGAACATGAATCAGCTATTTGCTTTAAATAAGATGTCTCGCCAAAAAAGAGGCATAGATTTCATCGGTTCCTTTTACCATTTATTGTTTGGTTTAATGGATAACGACGATCGCGAGTATCTAGAACGTGACATGAGAAATCTTTTGGAGAACCAGTACAATATAAAGGATTTAATAAGAAACCAAACATCTTCAGTGGACTCTACTATGAATTTGTTCACAAAATCTGTGGAGGAAGTAAATGCAAAGTTTACGGTACTTCAGACGAGAATCGACAACATCACCCTTATGGTTCAAGAAAAGATGTTTATCTACAAAGAATCGATCAAGTTTTTTGCCATTGCAAGGCAAATAGAGGCACAGTTAGAAGAGGTGGAGAAAACGCAGTCCCAGATTATCCGACTTCTAATGGATATAAACCATGGAAAAGTTAGTCCGGATTTACTGAAGCCGGATCAGTTGAGCCATGAGGTAGCCAAGATAAAAGAATGGTTACCGGAAAATATGAGGCTACCAGGAGCTAAAGGAAGTCAACTACCGACGGTACTGAAAATGATGACAGCCAAAGCCATTATTCTAGATGACAAACTGGTAATAAAAACTAGCATTCCGTTGATATCTTCAAGGTCATCAAATGTGTTTAAGGTGGTTGCCATACCAGTTCAACAAGAATCAAACGTAGTTGTGGCATCAATTCCAAATCCTTATTTGGTTTACAGCTATGGCACAGACGTGTATCATTTGATGTCCGATTTAGAGTTTCATAGATGCAAAGAAATCAATGAGCGACAATTTTTGTGCGAAGGTGGTTGGGCCTGGCAAGATGCTAACACCAACGAATGTGAAATGGCGCCGCTAAAGCCACACAAAGATGTAAATTGTCATTTTATAGCAGTCAGCAACAAACATACCTGGATAAAACTAAGCGATAAACATACGTGGCTCTTCAAAACTAATGCTAATTCCACTCTACACGTATACTGTGGGGTTAAGAAGCAGGATTTAATTAAACTCCCCAAGCAGGGAGTGCTAAAGTTAAGCTCTGGCTGCTCTGGTCAAGAAGGAAGAACAATATTGCCTGCCAGCTCTGATAGAAGTGAATCGATAGACGGAAGCTTTGGAACCTACCTTACTAATGAAATTAGCTACAACACAAGTCAGTTTATTAAACCTCTAGGATCTATGGTGATTGATCATTCTGCCGAGATTGCCGCACTTAAAGAAGAAATTAAAACATTGAAGGCTACAGATATCCATTTAAAGGGGCTTAATTTTCACCATGCATCTGGGCACATGTCTTTAATATTGATAAGTATTTTTATTATAGTTTTGGTTATATGTTTTATAAGAAAATGTATTTTGAAAAATAGGGCTGGTATGATAATAGTTCGCCGCCCGCAGAATGTTCAAATATGAACATGTATTTTATTGTTATACTTTCTTATCTAAGTGCTTATTTTTATGATAGGAACATTTGAAAATCCCAAACGTAGTTTACATCTTTGTTTGCTTAGGATATCACATCTGGCACACACATGTGATACACACTGATAATAAAGGTTTTATTATCAGCATATTTTATCATAGGAAAAACACACACTTAGTAATATGATGTACGCATGTCGACCAGATGTGCGCATATAGATTAACTATTTTTACTACCTATTTACAACAGGCAGTAAATATTATCTCTATATTAGTTTTAAGATTTTTGTACTTAGTTTTTAACATTCAATTTTTAAATAAATCATTAGTATCTTACAACTACTCAAACAATGCGCACGAGTTTTTAATTACGCGTGAACATATGTGAAAATTAAAATTTATAGTGATGTATAAACATTTATTCGTAATTGTATGCTGAATTATTTCTCAAAATATTTTTTTACTGACTCAAGGTAAAATAGCGAATTTTAATGAAACAATTTTCCCTGTAGTACTAAAATTTGGTTCTTAAAATTTCGTACGCTTATTTTAGCAATATTTAAAAAAAAATTTAAATTTTATTAAAATTTATGCACATTAAATTCGCAAATGTGAGTACATTTCATTGAGATTTCAAATTTAATAATAACATAAATAAATATTCAAGATCCGTGAGAAGTCGAGGCATATTTTAAATGAATCGAAACGGACTTTGATACGAATTTAATAATTGTTCATCAATGAATTTAAAATTCACTTTAAAAATTTGTGGAATTTCTTTAATGCACTAATCTCTAGAAAATATCCCCGTATTAAAAGCAAAGATTGCAAAACTGTGAAATAACTCAAGAATTTATACAATTTTGGGAGATCTATTTGAAAATTACCTAATTGAAATAGCAAATTTTTTTTTAAAATATCTTGATTATTTTTTTTTTGTTTCATTAAAAATTTTTTGAGAGGAATCCCTTGTTTTCGGGCTAAATCTTGCTCGATCCCATTAAATGCGTTTTAAAATTGAATAATTTCACCGAAAAATAGCCAAATTGATTAAACGACTTAAATTGATGAAAATATAACTGCTGCTCATATCAAATAATGAAAAAAATACGTTACGAGTATTATCTCAATATAAGCCGAATAATTTTATTTTAAACTAATTGAGTTCTGTGAAAAGTTCCTTTATTAACGCTTTTCGACCATATTGGGTTTTTCTCTAAAGGAAATCAAAACAATCTACAATTTGTTGTTTCCTTCCTACATTTCGCATAAAATCAACAAATTGTATCTATTACTTAAATTTTCTCTAAAGTTTATAATTTCCCATTTTAGTTGCTCATAAAATCGACAATTTTTATCGTCTACTAATTTTTTTTCTAAAGGAAATCAAAACAATCTACAATTTGTTGTTTCCTTCCTACGTTTCACATAAAATCAACAAATTTTATCAAGTACTTAAATTTTCTCTAAACTTTATAATTTCCCATTTTAGTAGCTCGTAAAATCGACAATTTTTATAGTTTACTAAATTTTTTTCTAAAGGAAATCAAAACAATCTACAATTTGTTGTTTCCTTTCTACGTTTCGCATAAAATCAAAATTTTCAACGATTTCTAAAATTTTTGCTAAAATTTATCATTTCTCATTCAATTAGTACATGAAATCCACAAATTTCATCGTCTGCTAGATTTTTCTAAAGAAAATCAAAACAATCTACAATTTGTTGTTTCCTTTCTACGTGACGCATAGGATCTACATTTTTTCATCGTGTACCGAGTTTTCTCTGTGGGACAAAGAGAAAAATCATCAATTATTACTGATTTAAGTAGTACATAGAATCTAAGATTTTATCGGCTCCTACATTGTTCTGGAAAACTATAAACAATCTCTAGAAATTCTAATAACAAGTCCCCTGAAGATTTCCTTAGGCAGGAATGAAATCCGGATAGGGACACGCCTACATCAGATTGCTTTTCACAATTTGTTAAATAAGTTTTGGGACTTTAGCACATTTAATTACTATAAATGCAATTAATGTTTATCCCGATGAAAATAAATTTAAATAACAAATATGCAGGTGCTTGTGCAAATTAAAATGTAACTGACACTAATAGAAAACATATGATTTTGTATTGTTGATTTACTTGAATAAACGTCACTACATTGCTAGGTCTGTCAAAAAAACAGAGTAGTATTTGGAAGATGACAAAGCCAATTGTGACAATTTTTTGTTGTTGTTTTTGTTTTTTCTTTGATATTTTAAATTTTGAATCTCGCTCCTAGACGAGGACAAGAAATTCTCATTGAGTTTGTGATTTAACATAACAAATATCTCTAGAAATTCTAATAACAAGTCCCCTGAAGATTTCCTTAGGCAGGAATGAAATCCGGATAGGGACACGCCTACATCAGATTGTTTTTCACAATTTGTTAAATAAGTTTTGGGACTTTAGCACATTTAATTACTATAAATAAACAATTTGGTTAGTTATTACTTTCGATTTGAAATTTAAAAATTTCATCAAATGATCACATTTGGCGTTTCCAAACTCTTTTTGTAAATTGATTTACCCGAAACTCAAACTAAAAAGATGTCCAATAAGGATAAGAACAATCCAGAAGATAATACCCAATCGTTTCTTCAGCACAAATTTTTGTTCGACTGCGATCACTTGCTCACATTTTGCTCAAACTTTACCAATGTCAATATTCAAGATCAAACTGATTCAATGCTTGAAACGAAATTGACCGATCTGGAGAATCGGTGGAAAAAGTTAGAACTCTCTTATGAAAGTCTTATGCTTTCACCCAACTCTGAGAACACCAAAGAATTCAAAGAGAGCGCTAAAACAAATTTTAATGCATCCTCGGAATCCTTTTATATCTGTAAGTCTCATATTATTGACTTATTAAAAATTGCACGGGCAGTACTTCTTCTCATGACTTATCATCTCGCTTAAGTTTACCCGCTCCCATTAGCCCATTTCAACATTCCGTCAATAGTCTTAAACTTCCTCCATGCGATACGGAAGTTTTTGAGGGTAGCTACGAAAAGTGGCCATCATTTCGTGACACGTTCACGGCCGTGTATATCGACGGCTCGAATTGTCCACCAGTAGTCAAATTATTTCATTTACGAAACAAGACTACTCGTGATGCTGGGGCAATTGTGGAACGCTTCCCACTGTGCGACGAAAGCTTTGAGCTGGCTTGGAGTGCTCTCAAAGCTCGTTATGAGAATAAGCGGGATTTGGTAGACCGCCTACTCGAGACTCTGTTTAATATCCCTGCAGCTACCTCAGAGGACAGTAAATCTCTACAAAGGATTCATTCAACGGTCAGTGACGTTTTACAGATTCTTAAAACGTTAAAAGTGAACACAGAACACTGTGATTTTATTATCGTATTTCTGGTCCGTTCAAAACTTCCGAATGAAACTCTGTCTCTTTGGGAACAGTCTCTGAAAAATCATAGATAACTGGTAACTTGGTCTCAACTTGAAGAATTTCTCATAGACAGATATGAAGCTGTAGAGAGAATTTCAAGTATGAGAACGATGAAGAATAGGATGAGCCTACTAAATATCTCTAGGCCCTCCAATCAGTCATTCTCTTCCCAGGAGAAACTCAATATTGACTGTAAAGTATGCAATGGTGATCACAATTTGAGAATGTGTCCCAATTTTAAAAAAATCACAGCCCAGCAAAGGGCTCTGTAACAATTGCCTTTCTCCAAATCACCTTAAGGCAAAATGTCCCAGCAAACACACTTGATTTATCTGCAAAATGGATCATCACACTTTGCTACATTAGGCAAACTACTAATTCATTACAACTCAAAAATGAGTCACAGGAAAATTCTCGGAATTATTTAGATCTTCCATCTACATCAAACCAGGCGCGTAATTCTCATGTTCAGTCTAATGTCTCAGTTGATGGCAGTTATATATTACTTCGTACAGCGCTAATTAAGATACACTCAAAAAAATAAGTTAGTAGAAAAGTTAGTAAAACGTCTTGTAAATCAGGTATACTATTTTTTAGCAAATTTTTTTTGGTAAAATCGTGTTTTCAGCTAAAATTTTTGTTATACTTATTCAGCACTTAACTGTTTTATACTAATGCTTTACTAATATACTAATGTTTTACTAATTAATTTTGCTAAAAAAAAATTGTGCTGATAAGCAGATGTCGCGGCATGTCAAGATGTAGTAGAGAAGAGGAAAATGATACTAAAAAGTACAACTCTTATAAGACATATAAAAAAATCAACCATGGAAGACTTTTGTATCTGTTTGTCATACATAAAACAAAATTGAGGATTAAAACAACTTAAATTTTACGTTGTCACCGGCTTGTGAAAAAAATTGTCTATTAATAATATAAAAGACAAAAGAAAATATTTAAATTTAATATGTATTTCTATAATAAATGTTAATAGATTAATAATCTAGTGTGGTCAAATTGCAAACAAACATATACAGACATGTAGACATGTAGACAGAGTAAAGCGAAAGACAAAGAAACACATCTTAGTATGGTTCCTTTTTCTTATTGCAAAAAAAAGGGTTGTTTTTTTCGTTTCGTTTTTTTTTTTGTTTATTTTTTTGTTTCGTTTCTATAATTATCTTCGGCAGTTGCGTCCTTAAAAGATAGCATCATTTAGACAACCATTGATGTAAGTAATTGAAAGAAAATTTTTGTTATATATATTTATTTCTATTTTCAGATATTAAATTTCAGATATTAAATTACTTCATGACATCAATGTGGGAAAATGAAAATTTTTATATTTCGTATTTATTGTAAATAATTTTTAAAAGAATCACAAAAATATGTTTTATGATTTTCAGCAAATATATTAACTAAATTACAATTTTTTTACAATTTTTTTGCGTTTTTTTCAGTGTACTAAAATTCAGCAAAAAATTTATTAATTTTTACCAACGCTTTTTTATTTGTAATCTACTAAGTGTTAGCAAAACTTTTGCTGAATCTACTAATTATGTTGCTAAAAATCAGCTCTCTGATTTTCAGCAAAAGGTTTTGCTGACATTAGCAATTTTTTTGCTAGCATCCTCCTGACTAAAATTTTGCTGGCTCAGCAAAATTTTTTGCTGACTTTACAAACTTTTTTTTTTGAGTGTAGAACACAATGGTGAACTCTTTACTGCGAGAGCTCTTATAGACCCTGGGTCCCAAAGAACCTTTATTACTGATAAATTCGCAAACGGCTCCAATTTCCAACTCATAAATCCAACTATGAAATTGTTGGTATCTGGGAACGACCTGGGTCCGCTACCAGGGAATGTGATTTAGTCATATATTCTGAAAGAGCCAAATTTAAATTTCCAGTTAGGGCCATTGTGCCACCAAACGTAAATAAATATATTCCCATAGATTCATTCAAAATTCCACAGTGCTCCGACTTCGAACAACTCGATCTGGCGGATCCGAGTTTTAATCAACGTTCTCAGATTGATATTATTCTTGGAAACGACTGTGAGAGACATTTTTATATCAAGGGCACGAAAAAAATATTTGCGGTCTGGCCTCAGCCTACAATATCATATTTGGTTGGGTCCTAAGTGGTCCCATTGATACTCAACCCGTACATTCATTTACCACAACGGTAACACCTTCTAAAACTTCAGATCTTAATGATATTCTCAGAAAGTTTTAGGAGCAGGAGGAATTACCCTCAATCTCACAAATATCAGATATGGACCAGTACTGTAAGGATTTTTTTACGCAGACAACTGCTCGTGGGTCAGATGGTCGTTGTGTAGTTAGACTTCCATTCAGAAAGGAATTTCCTGACTCTGTATTCTTAGGTGGTTCCCGAATTTTGGCTCTCGGTCAATATTCTTAGATGAGGCAGTCGCTTTCTAAAGACCCTGAACTGCAAACGTAATATAACGCAGTTTTAGAGGAGTATCTGTCCCTTAACCATATGGAAGAAACATCTTTCTGTGAAGTTAACTCAAAAGATAAATATTTCTCCTTCTATAAGGTGGCGCAAAAGTAATCCTCCTATCAGAAAATGCTATACATAATAAATACATAATAAAAAAAAAACATCGGAAGGTTATTTTTGCGCCACCTTATATTTACCCCATCACGCTGTGATACGTCCCAAACACAAAACAACCAAAATTAGAGTTGTTTTTAATGCTTCTCGGAAAACGAAATCAGGGTTTTCCTTAAACGATTCATTGTACACGGGACACACACTTCAGCAAGATCTCATGACAGTTATACTCAATTGGAGAAAGTATCGCTTTGTGTTCAGTGGCGACATCCAAAAAATGTATCTCCAAATCCTAATACATCCCGATGATAGGTCATATCAGAGAATTTTGTTTCAAAATTATTCAAATAGACCTTTTAAAGAACACTGTCACTTTTGGAATCAATTGCGCTCCATTTTTAGCGATTCGAACACTTCTTCAGCTTGCTAATGACTCCGAAACCTTATATCCCAGAGCATCTGCAATTTTAAGGAACGAAACATATGTCGATGACATATTATCAGGGGGTCACACAATTGAGGATGCGCTGGCAGCTCAATCTGATCTGATTTCGGCACGATAACCCAGCAGACCTTGGCATTCGTGGTTGCAGACCTCAAGATCTTACGATAAATCCCTTATGGTGTCATGGGCCATTATGGGTAACTAATCCACTATCGGAATGGCCAAAACGAAACCCTTTAAACCCACCAGCTACTCAACACTCTGAAAAGATTGTTCAGTCATGTCAGGTGACAGCTCAGGAAAATGATATATTACACAGATTTTCATCATATCACAAGGCTTTACGAGTATTAGCTATGTTTTTTCGATTTTTCAATAACAGTCGCGCTAGACAAAGACAACATATTGCTCATTCCTCAATAAATCTCACTCAAAGAGAGGCTAACTTTGTCAAAACACGACTCATAATCTTAGCTCAAAAATATTTTTACGATGAAGAATATAAAAACATTTGCAATTCCCAATCAATATCGGAGAAAAGCTCATTAAAACCACTAAATCCTTTTTTGGATCCTAACGGGATATTGAGGGTAAATGGTCGGTTATCCGATTCATCATTACCATATAATGAGCGCTACCCTATAATATTACCTGGCAATTCCCAACTCTGCCAACTTTATTTATCGCATCTGCACACATTTCTAGCTCATGCTGAATGCAATCAAATGTGCAGAATGTCACAGACTGAATTCTATATTTCACGTTTAAATCCACGAATAAAGAAAATAATTCGCCATTGCAAAATGTGCATCATTTTCAAACGAAAACAATGTTCTCAGATCATGGCTCCATTACCGTTAGATAGATGCAGTCTCTCAGTCCCGTTCCAGACAATTGGTATAGATTTTGCTGGACCGTTTGATTTAGCACAAAGGCGATCCATCTCGAAGCTTGCTCGGATCTGTCTACTGCGGCTTTTAGAGCAGCTTTCACTCGATTCGTCGGGAGGCGGGGACTCCCTTACATTATAGTCTCTGACAATGGTCGAAATTTTCTCGGTGCCAGCAGAGAATTGGGTAGAGAATTTGCCGCGTTTATAAAATCTGCATCGGCAGACATCGCACAAACCTACGACACTCATGGATTTAAGTGGAGTTTCATCCCTCCTCATGCTCCTCACATGGGCGACCTATGGGAGGCTGCCGTAAAAAGTTTTAAATTTCATTTAAAACGCATAACCGGTTCTCAAAAATTTAATTTTGAAGAATTTTCAACGGTTCTCAGCCGAATAGAAGGGATTTTAAACTCTCGCCCCATCTCCGCAATGTCGGAAGACCCATCGGATATTACAGCCTTAACTACAGGACATTTCTTGCGAGGTGCACCCATAACGGCATTCCCAGAGCCAAGTCCTACTAAAATATCCATAGTAAATCGATGGGGAAACTCAAAGCTCTCCACCACCAATTCGCAATTAGATGGAAGGAGGACTATTTCAAATCCCTTCATAAACGATACAAATGAAAAAATACACTTCCAAATTTGAAACCAGGAGACCTCGTAGTCGTTATGGACGATTTGAAACACTCTAATGAATGGAAATTAGGTAGGATCGAATCCACTCATGTCGGTTCTTATAGTCACGTTAGAACCGTCAAAGTACGAACTTCTACTGGTATAATCAAAAGACCAATAGTAAAGCTTTGCTTTTTACCACTCCTTAATGTAAGTGACCCACCTTAAAATTAAAACTTTAATTCTCGTCGAAATACATTACTAATCAAACATACATATATCAAACCCATACACATTCACTAATCATACGTTCCTTTTCTTCTATTTTTCTCTTTTATTTCTACTTTGTAAACTCTAGAAACAACATCTGAAGCAGAAGCCAAACAGCCAGCCACATAACGGCCAATCGTAGAACCCAGGAACATAACAACCGCAGATCTACCAATACTCGAACTGTCAGCCAACCTTTTAAATTGCATAACTGCAAGGGGGGCGGCATGTCTAAAATCACTATTTTAGACACATAAAAATTATAGTTATAATTTTTTAAGCAAAACATTATTTTATTATTCAAAAATGAATTAATTCTTTGAAGCATTATTGAAGTTCTAAATCTTTAAAGTAACGATTAAATTACTTTTTATTAAACTTTAAAACTATTGTGAATTAAATAGTACAAAAGAAAAAACATAGAATAGTTATGTATAATACATTTAAGTGAAACAAGAAGTTTTTTGCAAACCTGAAGTTGCTAAAAACTTCACTTACATTGTAACAACCAAAGGGTGAGCACCAAAATAAAATACAACTCCTTACATTAAATTGC
Source organism: Delia radicum (assembly GCA_021234595.1). Classification (NCBI taxonomy): domain Eukaryota; kingdom Metazoa; phylum Arthropoda; class Insecta; order Diptera; family Anthomyiidae; genus Delia; species Delia radicum. The sequence goes on from CM037856.1 coordinate 535,940, forward strand.
TCAAACTCTTTTACTTTTCCTTATCTCTATTTTTATATCAAATCAAACTCCTTTTATAATTTCTCAACTGGGAGAAATTATAAAAATCGTTTAAAAGGGGCTTACATAACCTACAACTCAATTACAGTCCACTCTAAACCGAAAATTAAGACGTTATTCCCAACAACCCTATTTGCCCTTTTTACAAAATTAAATGAAAATTTTGCTGATATTACGGTAAATTTAATTATTTAGTAAAATTTCAGTAAACTGCAATTTAAAATTAATTTTCTAAAATCAGCAAAAAATTTTCTAAACTTTAGTACATCCAATATAACTTCACAGAATAAAAATTAAAAAAAAGTAAAATAAAACGACTTCTCAATCCTACACGTTTTCCTAATAAATGAACATTACTTTAATTTTAATTCTGTAATAAAAAAAATTATTAGTTTAAAATATATAATTAGTTTAAAATATAATTTGTTTGTAATTATATTATTATTATAATTGCCAAAATTAGCACCTGGTTTTAAAAAAATTGTAAAATATTTTGCTAAAATCAGCAAAAAATATTAGTACAAAATTCATATAGCAAAAAATGTTACTAAAATAAAAAATTGTATTAAAAATTAATACAAAAATAGCAAAGTGCGAATTGAAATTTTTTCTACTAACTTATTTTTCTGAGTGTTGTAATCATACTGAAATATAACTATGTATATTAAAAAAACTTAGATATTTTTTTTTTAGATGGGGCTATACTTAATTATATGTAAACGATCTTTTATAATTATAATATATATAATTTTATAATTATATATAAATTAACTTAGAAACTTAACCCCGTATTCATAAAAATATTTAACAGCATTTCATAAAGGAATATTAACTTTTTCACAAGGTTTAAAATAGGCTTTTTAAGCTAATATTCGTTTATGAATGCAGTATTTAGGCTTAAAATGTGTTTTAACTAAAATATATTTGAAATCTGAATTAAGATTTTTATGAATACGGGCGTTGGAATTTATTGTTAGTGCAATTTACAAAAGAATTTCCTTTTTTTTTTGTTTCTAAATTTCGTTAAAATTGAAGCGAAATTGTCGATACATCGATAAATAACTTCTAAGGCAATAATCAAATTGAAAAAAATAGTATATAGAGCAGGAGTGCCCAAAAGTTCCTTATGGAAGAGCAAACACCAATACATTTAAAGAAAAACTAATTTTATACAATATTTTTTGTTGTAAAAGCCAATACATACTAGGGTATTCAATCGGTTAACCGTTACTCGATTAATCGATGAAATGATGTCGAACAATTGTTCGAGTAATTCGAAGCGGCCAATTTCGAGTAAAGAATAACTCGAACAATTTTAGTCGATTAATCGAGTAACTCGAGTAATTTAAAAATATGAACTATTTTATATTTTTTTAATATTTTGTATAAAATAATGTGACTGTTATAGTGAATATTTAAATGTTAAGTGTATTTTTATATTAAGTGAGCACTGTTAAAGAAATTATATTACGAAAAACGAAGAACTTAATGCGAAAAACTCCGATATCGAAGAAACTTGGATATTTTTTAAAGAAACAAGTTCTAAGACTGGGGTGTTTAAGATTATTGGTGCGGATTTGAGGGTTAAAAGTGGGATCAAACATTATTTTTTTTTTTAATTTAGTTGCCATTTGATCTAAAGAAACTACATATAACTACAAAAAGGAATTTTTGAAAACATTTACTAAAAACTTTTTGTTGGTCCCTTTTATGTCGTTGTAACAAGCCAATTTTAGAAGCCCTATATGGAAATTCATAGCGGTCCAACGCAAAATTTCCACATATTATAATTTACATATAGAAGTAATGAAGTTTTCATTAATATGATGAAAATCTTCTTAAATATTCATGAAAGTTGTTTCAAAACTTCTTTATAATTTTTTTAGAAAAATTACATATCTCAAAATCCCAAAATGATAGGACAAAATGTACTATTTTTTCGTTTAGTACTAACACACTAATGCAAGGTGGCGCAAAAGTAATCCTCCTATCAGAAAATGCTATAAATTTTGCGATTGACCCCTAATGTCAGTTCTGTTTTGACATTTGTGTAGTAAACACATGCGAAATACACGTTAATAAACAATGTTACGCTACACTGCTCCAGAACGCGGAATATTGGTGACTATTTATTTGACCAATAATCGGTCGGTGACTTTGGCACAACGTGAATTTCGTCGCAGATTTCCTGGCCGTCCAACGCCTACTGGTGAAACACTGCGACGTTTCGCCGCTCGCCTCGAAGAGACTGGCACAACACGAGATGCTGCCAGGCATGGCAGACCCCGGAGTAGCCGTTCTGCAGAGAATATTGCTGCTGTAGCCGAGGATGTCATGGAAGCGCCGTTTGACCAATAATCGGTCGGTGACTTTGGCACAACGTGAATTTCGTCGCAGATTTCCTGGCCGTCCAACGCCTACTGGTGAAACACTGCGACGTTTAGCCGCTCGCCTCGAAGAGACCTGCACAACACGAGATGCTGCCAGGCATGGCAGACCCCGGAGTAGCCGTTCTGCAGAGAATATTGCTGCTGTAGCCGAGGATGTCATGGAAGCGCCGTCGACATCGACCAGACGACGTGCCACGCAAATGGGTATCAGTCGACGGTCTTTACAGCGAATTTTGGTACAAGATTTGAAGATGTTTCCGTACAAAGTCCAGACGGTGCATCAGCTGTTAGCTGCTGACCGCCAATCGCGTGTAACATACGCTCAAGCCATCCTTAATTTTTGGCCAAAGTGATGGAAAATGCCATAAAAAGGGCTCAAATGACAATCAACTGTGGCGGCAGGCCATTTACATGACATCATATTCTCGACTTGATGTAAAAAAAATTAAAATACCAAATAAAAATAATCCACAAGAAGAATCAAAGTTTTTAATTTTTTTTTAAATTACAGCCAAAAAACATCGGAAGGTTATTTTTGCGCAAACTGTGTCAAGTCTGAGTGAAATTACAAAACGGATCACCTATTTATGAACCAGTTATATTGAAAGAAAATCAATGAAGATATCAACATATTTATAAAGACTTTCATTGATATAATAACGCTTTTGCTTTGAGTGTACTGAGACAAACTGTCGCAATAATAAATGATCTTAGCAAATGTTTTTCTCTTTTAGATATACTTTTTACTAAAATTTTTAATTAATTTGTTAATTTTTATATATATGTTATAATTATTAGTACTAATAAAATATAAAAACTTACAAAAATGTGAGTTTTTGGAAAATAAAATTAAAGTATTAAAATTGTTCGAGTTATTCGAGCAATTTTAAAATCTTACTCGCCTACTCGAGTAAATTAAAAACCTCAAAATCGAGTTACTCGATTACTCGAACAAAAGCAAACCCGAGTAAATTGAATACCCTAATACATACAAAGAAAAAAGAAAAAAATATTTCAATGTTTACCAGCAAAGCATACGAAAGTGTTGTTGCTTTGCGCTTGCGTGTATACAGTGAAGAACGACAAAAAAAACTAATAAGACAAAGTTGTTTGTGTATTTCGTATTGCTAGTGCTGAGCGCTCTATATGTGTATTAAAACACACAGCCTATAGCTAAGTGTTTTTACAAAAACAAATGAGCACAAAGCGCATAGGCCTTGGGCACCCCTGATATAGAGAATGGACATAGCATTTCATTGACTTTAATTTAAAAATAATTTAAAATTAAATCCGCAGTTTTGGTCTGGAGATATTTTTTAATTGAAGTAAAATCACTATTTTTAAAAATGGAAAATTTAAAAATTTATATATACACTTTATTTTCGGATACAGCGCGCGCGATTTTACATGGAAAATAAATGCCAAATGTCGTGAATCAAAATTGCTGTAAACTAGTGTTATTAACAAAATTTTTTATATACAAAAATAATATCCAATATTTTGTATTTTTAAAAAATAAAAAAAATCGTGAATTTCCAAAACATAAAATCTTTAAATCAAAAAATCCTTCACCACTAAAACGTGTCCACAAAAAAATCCACATTTTTTGTTAAATTACACCTAACTGTATAATTCCATGTCGCGATTGCTAATTTTTGTCTGAAATATTTGTTGTGTCAGGGTTATACGTAAGTAAAAAGTTGCCCAATTTTTTGTTCCGAATCATTTCATTTTAACACAATAAAAATCAACGTAAATCCTGAATTTTCATTCCTTGTTTTCTTTTCATATTATTATAAACGTTCAAGGCACTTTTACTTTTTTAAAAACTAAATAAATTTAACATTTTATAAAAAAAAATGTTTTCCCATTTTCTCTTTATTTTTTGTTTCTTATTTCGAAAAAAAAATGCGTATTTCAATAGATTAGAAAATATATTTTTGGTTTATATTTTTATTAATGTACATATGTATGTATATACAGTGGCGGACAAAAGTATTCACATAGCAGCAAACTTTATTTTTAATCATTTATATTTTTAAAATGAAACCCACTAGCCGGATATGGTATTCAACAAAATTGTTTATTAACTTATAAATTATTAAAATACAACAAAACACTTATTCTTAGTATGTTATATTATAAGAAAAAACTAAATATGTAATTCAAAGTATTATTTTAGGCGGACAAAAGTATTCACACAGCTCCAAATGTTTGTACAAAAAATAAAATTTTACATGATTTAATACTTTGTGGATTAGCCTTTCTTTGCTATGACTTCTTTTAATCTTCTTGGCATAGAATGGACCAATTTCTTCGTAACATCAGCTCCAATATTTTTTAATTTTTTTTTATATACAACATGCTTAGTGTTACTTTTTTGTTGTATTTAAATTATTAATAAGTTAATAAACAATTTTGTTGAATACCCTCTACGACTAATAGCTTTCATTTTAAAAATATAAAAGATTTAAAATAAAGTTTGCTGCTGTGTAAATACTTTTGTCCGCCACTGTATGTATACATGAATAAAGTAACTTTCGTTTTCACTACGAATTTTACCTGTAGGAAAATACAAAATATAAATTTGGTTTTTATTGATTCACACAGCATTAACTAGTTATGAATCCGGATATTGGATACGATATATTACAATCTTACGAAATATTTAAAATGCAACAGACTTCAAGTTTTCCAATTGCAATAAGCCGATTTTAAAATTTGAAATTTTTTATTTGGAACGTTTTTAGTCAATATCAACATATTTGTTTTTAAAAATATTAGTTGTGACAAAAAAAAAAACTCTTTTAAATATTTTCGTTTCGATAAAATTTGATTTAATGTATTTTTTTTTAATTTTATTCCGATTGAACACCAGTGTTTATACTGTATATGTGATGTATTCACTATGTCCTTTTTCTATTCTTTTTTCCTTTGCATAGACATCACAGTTGCACTTCGTTTGAAAATATAAATTTTAATAATTATTATTAAAAGTTACACTTGTTATTGTTTTCACTTACAATTTTTAATTATTATTATTTTATTTAGTTAATTCATTTTGTTCAACAATTATTATTTAAATATTCTTTTTACTTTGTTTTAATGAATGTTTGAAATAATTTTTTGTTTTCTAATCTGGAGTGCGCAAAATCCATTTTGCGTTAATTATTACGTATACAAACAAACAATCATCCCCATATAAGCGGCCTATACAATATCAATAATATGGCACAACTTTATTGTAGCGGTGTGTGTCAATTTAAGGTTGAGCAATATTATGGAATACATCCACATATTTTAGATTTTTATTGTACACTAGGGCGTTTCTGCATTTCCACTTTTTAAGATTTTTGCAACTTCACACTTTCATAACTTCAGAAAACAAATAAAATCTTTTCATAACCTCTTTTTTTGTACACCCCTTCGAAAATTCTGAAAAAAATATTCCGCTTAAAGAGTTGCAAAAATCCAAAAAAAAAAATGCAAATGCTGAAACGCAATATAAAATAAAAAAAACTCATTTCAATTGCGAAAACAGTCAAATGAATTATTTTTATTTGCTGAAATTCCTCCAACAACGAACTTTGACTCATTCAATTAGAAATTGATATCTCTTTTATTGAACGATTTATCAGTTTAATTTTAGTGGTAATATATTTGATAATGATATTTATTATATTTAAATATACATTTGATTAAAAATTAATTCATTTGATTAAAAATTAATTCATTTGATTAAAAACTTATCAATTTGATAAAAAAAAAATCAATTCATTTGTTCGTTTTCCAAATAATCAAGCTAGAGGTCTGAATTGCTTTTAAAAGTATTTTTTATATAAAAACTCCATAATCTAGCCAATATTGCCAATAGTGTCGCTATTCATCTTCCGGGCGGATCTAAAAGTTAACAATAACACCATATAAGTTAACAGTGGAACATGTGAACAATATTTAAAGTTAATAGTACGACATTAAAATAAATACAAGTATAGATCAACACAAAAATATAGATCAAAACAGAATGACAAAAATAAAAAAACAACAAATCTTACATTGAATGTTTACACACGAAACACTAAAATAAAATTAAGCTACGCTTGTTTTCTCGCCGTCTCTATTAAAAGTAGAGATGGCCACGGGAATTTTGCGTGAAACCTAATTTACTCACGTGAAAGTGAGTGAGTGTGAGTAGGAAAAAAAATCTTCCTGAGTCAGTGTGTGTGAGTAGTATTTTACCAACAATTTTTTTAATGCTTGTAATAAAGATATTCTTGATATTTTTGCCGATTTTATATTTTTAGATTTTTAAAATACAAAATAAATGGCCAAAATTTCATAAAAAATAAAAAAAGTAAACGGTAGTAATTGTTTTAACTGCTATTATAGTAATTTTTCGATGAGCATTTTAAATAGGATGTAGGAAACACAAATTTGTATTGTAATTAAACACAAAAATATTTTTTTATTAAAAAATACTTTTAAAATACCGAAAAAATTACTGTTAAAAACAGTAGTTTTTACAACTTATGTTTTCGTTTTATGTTCACTGTTTTTATTGTTTTGTTGCTCGTTTTTATGGTTTATGCATTCATTTAGGATTAATTGTTTTGTACCCCTCGATAATCGTTTTTACTACCATTGTAGCTGTTCCATTCATGAACCTAGGAATTTTCAAAAATTCCGTCTAAAAGTGATTAGAAACTCACATAGCAAATTTCTCGCTAAAGCGGTTTGGCGAGTCCGTCAAGATGGGTACTTTTCCCACGTTAACCCATTTTTTTTATCACGTTGTTGGCCAAAGCTCCAAAAAGTATTATATACACAGAAAAATGTCCAGAGGGAATAAGATAAAAGCATACTTATTAAAATTTTGTTTTATTAAAATTCTGTGTATTTTATGTATAAATTATGCAACTGATTGTGTTTATTTTGTATTCGCATTTGTACAATTTTCCTAAACTACTTTAAACTTGACAAGTCATTTCATGTTTTATAAAATATTACTTAACATTTATATCTATTTATACAACTGTTCCTATTATGCTAAATCTTTACAAAATGTCAAACTTATGTTGCACACCTCTAACATTTTGTGTACATATTTTAGTCAAACATTACTTAGTAAAATGTAACAAAATAAATTTGGACGAACGTAACAGATAATAGGGCTTTTCTGGAACATACGTGTTTTTGAGAACCAAAAAAAAAAATGCATCGCAAAATAGTTTGATTTCTGTGAAATAAAATATGTAGTAAATAAATAAAATTTTATTGAAACATAAAAATAAAAATAAGGATCAGATAAAAAAGGAGCAGAAACAAAATTCTGTGAAAAAATATAACTTCGTTTTATTTATTAACCCAACCCAGCAAACAATCCGGTCCGTTTATGTGCCGTTTTCGGTACAGCATATACGGATCCGAAGTCCGTTTCCGTACCGTTTTCCGGATCAGTATACGGACCGGAAAACGGAATAAAAGGAACATCGAATACGGATTCGAAACAGTATAAAGCACGCTAAAACGGACCGTTTTCGTACCGTCATGCATGCTGTATATAAAACGGAGTGTACGAATTGAGTGTACGTTCAAAACGTACCGTAAACTGTCCATCATTTATTTAAAAAACGGAGTGGACTCCGTTTTTAATATGCCGTATACGGTCCGAATATGGTCCGTATTCGTACCGTTTTTTTTTTAATGGTCCATTTTTATTTTTTTTTTATTTATTTTATATAAATGATTTCTCCTTTTTTAATTTTAAACAAAAGTTTGGTTTTATTTTTAAAATTTTTTCATTTATAAAGATATGAATTACATTATTAAAAAACAATATGAAACCACATAAAAATTCAATAAAAATCAATAAAAGGATGTGGTTTTAACATTTTGATTTTTTTTTTCATTTTATCTCTGGTGTTGTTTAACATCTTTATCAATTAAATTTTCATGAGATCTGCGTCTCTATATTTAATTGCAAAAACATCTGAAATACAAGTATATGTTAAAAAAGTGGTACATTTAAAAATAACCAAAAAATTATCACTAAAAATTTTAAATACGTATTCAGCCATTTTTTATTTTATGCAGCCGTTCTCGAGTTATGGAGTGACAATCAAAATGTACACTTCTTTTTATATATATAGATGAAAATGACTAATGTTCAGAAAATCACCACATCTGGACCAAACGAAAATATTTTTAAAAAACAATTTTTTTTTTAAACCATCCTCATTGCATGTTCTACAAAACGTATTCAGCCATTTTTTATTTTATGCAGCCGTATCTCGAGTTATGGAGGGACAATCAAAATGTACACTTGTTTTTATAAATATAGATATATAGATAGATGAATATGACTAATGTTCAGAAAAATCATCACATCTGGACCAAACGAAAATATTTAAAAAATTTTTTTTTTAAAAACCATCCTCATTGCATGTTCTACAAAACGTTTTCAGCCATTTTTTATTTTATGCAGCCGTTCTCGAGTTATGGAGTGACAATCAAATGTAAACTTCTTCTTATATATATAGATAAAAATGACTAATGTTCAGAAAAATCACCACAACTGGACCAAACAAAATATTTTTAAAGAATTTTTTTTTTAAACCATCCTCATTGCATGTTCTACAAATCGTATTCAGCCATTTTTTATTTTCTGCAGCCGTTCTCGAGTTATGGAGTGACAATCAAAATGTACACGAAGTACAATACAACGTACAAGAAACCGTCTTAAAGAGGCTTGACAGTAAAGGATTTAATCGTCACAATCCTCTTGAAAATTTTGTTACTAAACGCACAAGTATTTTATTTGATTTATTAATGGATGATGGACATGAAAAGGCTCATTCATTCCTTACAAAGGACCCTGCAGTGTGGAAGGATGATGCAATTTATATTCAGATAAAAGAAAGAGCGAGCCTTTTAAGAGTTGTGAACGATTGTGCTTTAGGACTAACCCCACATCAAGTCCTTAACCAGTTCCATCAACTAAGACCCTTTGGAAAACGTCATTACCTCTCTTCCTCCCTTAAATCTGTGGAAAATGCGGCCACAATCAGGAACTCATTAAATATGGAATAACGGTAGTTAAAAATGAGAAGTTAATCGAAAAGGCAGCAAAATCAATCTCTATGTTACCAGATGATAGTAGTTGGGCGGAAATAAAACAACAACTCAAGAAGGACTTCTCTCCAAGAAAATTTTACCCCGAGGTATTTAATTATTGCAGAAATATAAAAATAAGTAACCTTAGAGAACTTTTTAATGTTTTTATTGAATCTAAATTTGAAATTAATGAGATATATATACATGACGAACAAAAACCCGAATTATACTCACCAAACAATGTTGATAGGGATCTAACTGAAATACTAATTACAAAAATCGGCGGACAATTTAGGACTTGTATTACGGAACAAACTCCTAATATTGAATCATTGTTCAATAAATTTTTACAATTGAAACTACTAGACGACACCAGAGCAATAGATTTTAGACACAGAAAGAGAACTAACAAAATACAAACTAATAAAAAATTTAATAGAAACCGAAACCGCGTTGAAAGCCAAAATAATTTTACCAATAAACCAAATTCAAGCAATTTTAACAACAAACTAAATTTTAATAAATTTTCGTCAAATAGTGCTCAAACCAAACATGTTCCAAGAACCCAGTCGAAAGACACAACCGTTCCAATGGATGTTGGATATTTGGAGAACGAATCGGAACATGAGGAAGTAAATTTTCTCAGGGCTCCTTTAAGTCGCGATTACCACTAATAGCGATAACTATAGGGAGTAAAGTAGTAAAATGTCTCATTGATACCGGGTCGGAAACTAGTCTAATAAGGCCGAACCTCTTTGAGGGCAAATTTTTTGAAACGGTATTAAATAAACCCTTTAGATTCCGTACTTTAAATGGTACAAATACAACAACAACTGGCCTAACTACACCGATCCCCAAAGAATTTAATATACAGGGCACATTTTTCTGGAAAGTGGTTGGTATCAAGGGAGGCAACTACGACGCTATTATTTGCCAAAACTTTTTGGTTCCGCTCAAAGCAAAGATTTGGGAAAAAGGTTTTTGGACATATTCGGAAGAAAAATTCTTTTCGAAGAAGAGTCCCCTTATCATATTAATACAATTCAAATTATTCAGGATACTGAAGTCGATGAAATAAATCAATATGACTTGAATCACTTGAACCGCGATGAGGATTTAAGATTGAGAAAAATTCTAACGGTCTGTTTTGTAAGACGTGTCACTCAAAAAATTCGTGCAAATGAGTGAAGAAATTCATTTTGGGGTTTTGTATCGCAAATGTCACTTTGAATTGAGTGAAAACGTAAGAGTTATCGTTTTCGTCTCTTTTTTGGTTTCCAAAATGCGATTTGAAACGTCACAAACGTCAAAAACAGACGTTCACAAAAATATATTCGTCAAATAAAAAAAGCAACTCAATTAATATTAAAAAAAAAAAAATACAGTAAAACTCGGTTAAGACGAACCCTCGGTTAATACGAACTAATTTAAAAGTCCCGACGTTTTGGCAAAAATTTTCATATAAAATACATCTTATAATACGAACTCGGTTAATACGAACCCTCGGTTATTACGAACTGTTTTAAGCAGTCCCAAAAACTCGTTTTCATACAAATTACCATGTTTAGTACACTCTTTATCCGTTTAATGGGATATACCTAATATGAATTTCATATCCGTGGATGACTTTCTAGATATAGATGCTAATGTTTTAACGTCACATACTTTATCAGGTGAAGAAATATTGGAAATTGTTAATTCTGCCGATGTTGAAAATTTGTCAAGTAATATATTCGAATAAAATCGTGTGCCGAAGAAGCTGACAATCATATTTTGGTAATAGAAAAACTTATAACGAATGAAATCGTTAATTCAGTCATGCAGAAAAAAATAATATTTTTATTTATGTAAAAATCTTGTTTTTGTTTTAATAAATACATAGTTTTTATCGTTAAAAATACCCGCTTAATACGAACCTCGCTTAAGACGAACTAATTTATTTAGTCCCTCGGAGTTCATCTTAACCGGGTTTTACTCTAATACTTTTTAACAAAAAATTGTAATAAAAAAAAGAATAATGATTTTTATTTTCATTTATATTTATTTACAGTTTTAGTTGTAAATGTTTTTGTTTTTTTTTATACAAATTATATTTTTATATCCACTTTTATTGTTTTCTAAACAAAATAAATTAATATTTTTTTTAAGCAAAAATCAGCTTTTTTTTTATATTAATTATAGTGTTGGGTTGCCATCTAGCAACGAAAAAAGTGTTATTTGTATATGAAATAAACTAACAAAAACCGAAAAGCAATGTCATGGCAATCTCTACTGTTTGACATAACATAAAGCTTAACGTACTCAAACGTAAGTCAGGCGAACGAATTATAAAAACTCATTTCCTTACGTATTCGTTCGGGTGCCACACGTTCGTCTGAAATTATACACGTATTGTAAAAACAGACCGTAAATGAATTTCAAGATTTATTTTATAGGGACGACGATGAGTTTACATCCACAAAGGAAGTACAGCATGAAATTCCAACATCTATCGATAGACCGTTATATTCGAAAATATATCGGTATCCACAAGTTCACGAAAAGGAAATACAAAGACAAATAAGCGAAATGCTTGAACAGAATATAATTCAGGAGAGTAACTCTCCATACAATAGTCCCCTCTGGATTGTACCGAAAAAATAGATAATTCTGGTATTAAAAAATGGATGTTAGTTGTGGATTATAGGAAGCTAAATGAATTCACTAGAACTGATAAATTTCCAATTCCTAATATGGAAGGAATTTTGGATAAACTGGGAAAAGCCCAACATTTTTCAACCCTTGACCTCGCAAAGGGATTTCATCAAATTTTGGTTAAAGAAGAGGATAGGGAGAAAACGGCATTTTCAACCCCATTTGGACATTACGAATTCATCCGAATGCCCTTCGGCTTAAAAAATGCCCCCTCCACCTTTCAAAGACTTATGAATTCCATATTAAAGGAATACATAAATAAGATTTGTATCGTTTATCTGGACGATATCTTAATTTTTAGCACATCATTAGATGAGCATTTGGTAAATTTGGGGAAAATCTTGAAACGACTTCGAGAGACCAAATTGAAAATCCAAATTAATAAATGTAACTTTTTACAAAGACAAACCGACTTTTTAGGTCACATTCTGAAGGTGTTAAACCCAACCCAAAAAAGGTTGAAATTATCCAAAACCTCAAACTTCCCAATACACAGAAGAAGATCAAATCATTTATAGGAATGACTGGCTTCTATAGGAAGTTTATAAAGGACTATGCGAAGATTGCATACCCAATGACAAAGTATTTGAAAAAGAATACAAAGGTCAACATAAATGTTTAAGGATGTCCCTTATTTGATGGTCACACACTGTACTGATCAACAGTTATAATTTAAGATAATTTTTTTTCTCTCCCTTTTGTGTCATATTCTTTTTCAATAATCATTGCCTTGTGACAATTTTGTACAATACTTTAACAAACACTCTAGTTTGCATTTGAAACAGTAAAGTTAATTTGAAACAGTGACGTGTGAATTGTGACCCAAATAATTATTTCAAAAATAAATTTAATAGACCCCTTTTTCTTTTAATTACAAGAATTATACAATTTTAAAACCCAAAAAATTCTAAAGAATAAAGTGAATTCCTTAAAAACGAAAATTAACGTGTACATTTTTTGAATAAAATATAAAGACCAAAGTTTCCCAATAAACATTTGGTCCTCGCGAACCGAATGGAGTGCACAAATATATAAAAAATAATTTTTATATAAACTTGAAGATCAAGTGACCCAAAAAAAAAGTAAAAAAAAAAAAAAAATCATTTCGTGACCCTATAACTAATTACAAAAAAAAATAAAAAACTAAGCTATAAAACATACATAAATTAAAACAAAATCAAAAGGTTTTTGCTATAACATTGAAGTGTTTTTTACAATAAAAAATAAAATAGTGCTTAATTAAAATCATACAAAAAGTTTGTAAGATCATATACTGACCCTGTGTTCTTTTAAAATTTCAAAATATCATTACATACATAGAAAAAAAAAATTTTTTGTTTTTTAAACCCGGTGTACATTAAAATTTTGTAAAAAACTAAAACAACAACTTTTTATTAAAACCTGCAAAAAAAGAACCTTTTGACCCTGAACTGACTCTTTAGTTTTTTTTGTCATTCATTTGACCCTCAAAACCTGTAAAACAAAAGTGATTGAAAAATTAAAATTTCTTTAAAAAAAATAACGGTGCTAAATTTACTGCAATTTTTATTTTTTTCAACAACAAAATCATCATCACATCAGCATCATCGCAGCAGCACCACGTAACCAGCAACAACGTCCCTTGACCAAATCCTCACACGCTTTTGGGAGGTGGAGGAAACCCCAAAAAAGATTTTGAGGTCAGATGAGGACACATTTTGCGAAAATAACTTCCAGTCTACAACCCGTAGAATCGAAAATGGAAGATATTTAGTGACCCTTTAAAAAGAGATAGGGAACTCGAGAAATATTGCCATGGCCCAATTTTTGAGAATGGAACGGATTCTTAGCCAAAAACCTGACATTAAAAAACAGTATGATCAGGCCATTTTGGAATATCTTGAGCTGGGACATATGCGGAAAGTTTCTCCCCTGGATATAAACAAAACCCCAAATTATTACCTGCCGCATCACGCAGTGATAAAACCCGATAGGCTGACTACAAAACTTAGAGTAGTTTTTAACGCCTCTTGCCCGTCTTCAAATAAGAGAAGTTTGAACGACATCTTACATCCAGGTCCCATACTTCAACAGGACTTAGTGCTCCAAATACTGAAGTGGAGATTTTTCCGATTTGTTTTCAATGCCGATATTACGAAAATGTATCGCCAAATACTAATCGACCCGACTCAAACTAAATATCAAAGGATATTATTTCGAAAATCTCCAAATGACTTAATTGAAGATTTTGAGCTCCTAACAGTGACGTTTGGAGTAAATTGTGCCCCGTTCCTGGCCATCAGAACTCTGCTTCAAATTGCAGAAGACTTTAAATCAACACACCCCTTAGCATCCCATATTTTAGAACAAAATATGTGAGTAGATGACGCCTTAGCCGGTGGGCACACTTTAAATGATGCCATTGAATCCAGAAAAGAACTATCTAGTGTTCTTAAATCTGCCGGCTTTGACCTGATGAAATGGACCTCAAATGACCCACGAGTTATCCAGGATTTGCCAAACGAGAATTTACTACCTCTTGATTGGTGCAACACACTAAATATAGGAAATATTTCCTGAGTGTTGCATCTTTTTTAAAAAAAAAAAAAAAAAAAAAAACTTGTCCGAAAATGCTGGAACAAAGACCCTTGGGATAAAATGGAACATTTCCTCAGATTGTTTCACTTTCACGGCTCCAGAAGTCGAATTAAAACAAAATTACACTAAACGAGAAGTTTTATTTACAATTGCCAAGTTTTTTGACCCTTGCGGATGGCTAGCCCCAATAATTGTAGATGCCAAATTAATCATGCAACAAATTTGGTTAGATAAAATCGACTGGGATGATATTTTGAAAACTCTCACCTGCATGAAATGGCAAAAATTCATACAAAATTGTCCTTCGATTAATACCCTGAAGATACCACGTTGGATTCATTATAGCCCCTTTTGTGAAGTGGAGATCCATGGATTTTGCGACGCCTCAGAAAAAGCATATTCTGCGACCCTGTATATTAGAATCCAGCTTGAGAACAATAATGTTTACACATTTCTTTTAGCAGCAAAGACCCATGTAGCCTAGGGTGTCCCATTCAAAAAAAAATTTTGGGGATCATTCTTAATTTGAATACTCATAAGGCTAAGAATTTTTGAGAATTTTTTCAGATTTTTCGGAGGTAGTTAGAGGTCGCGCAAATCGATTTTTTACCAAAAATCGAGTTTTTTGGGCTTTTTTTGAATTTTGCTTGAAAATTGGTAAAAAAATCGATATTTCTTCAGCTTCTGAGTCAATATTCTTAAAGAAAATTTTCCGATCTTTACTTTTATGTGCATAAATAATAAGTTTCGGCAATGATTTTGCACATTTTGACAATTTAATAACGGTTTTTCGTAAATTTTCAACAAATATGGAAAAGAATGCTTTATAGCTTTTAAAATTTGTATAAAGACTATAAAAACTAATGATGCAGTTTAATAGATTATTAAGTTTTAAATTAATTAGCAGAAAAAAAAATTAATTTTCTCTCACCGTTCTCGAGTTATACCGTTTTAAAGCTTTGTACACATTGTATGAAATGTATAATACTATAAGGTGTGAACTAGATTTGCATTGGTTTAAACTTTAAATAATTGGATTTAGAAAATGTTTTTACAAATAAAATAATAGTTACTTACCACTCATACATAACAATTATATTAAAAAACAAAGAAAAATAGATTTGTTATAAATCATTTATTAGAGTTCTTGCGATGCTGCTCTACCCCCTGCAGTAAACTCTGAAAGTCTGTTTCAGAAGTTGTGATATTGATATAACTATTAGCCAAGGCCACACCACGTTCTGCGACATCATTTACAACTTGCAATTGTTGAACTTTGTGTTTTGCTTCCTGAAATGATTTGTTGTTTTCCCCATTTTTCTGGATCCGTTTGTAAAAAATAAGTAGAAATGTTGCAGGCTTCAAAAAAAGTTAGGCTAGCTTTTGTAATAAACACAGAATTTGTTCATTTTCAATCATGTCTTCTGTTAAATTTTCTTTCACTAATTCGTTGTTATTACTTGGTTCATGTAGGTTTATAAATATCTATAAATGAACTACTAGTTAGTCACTAAATGAGACTAGTTGTAGGTTAATCTTAAGCAAAACTTATCTAAATTTGTTTAAATAAAGAAGAAAAAAAAAATGTAGGTTTCTAAGCATTAAACGCAAAGTTTTGGTATCTTCCACTTATCAGTTTACAAAAATTTTAATTGCCAAAAATAGGGTTGTAGTTCCCCCAAATCCAATAAATCATGAATTTTAGTTCGAGCCATATCAGTGCCACCTAGTGATAACGGCTTTTTGGCTACTTTTTTTGCTGTCCACAACTTGACAACACTTAAAACTAAGCTTTGACATACAATAAATACATTTTCAAATCTCATAATCTAAAGTTTACAACGAATCGGATACCCAAATCTTATAGTACTAAAAATTTCATACAATGGGTGCAAAGCTTTAAAAGGGTATAACTCGAGAACGGTAAGAGAAAATTATATTGTTTTTCTGCTAATTTATTTAAAACTTCATAATCTTTTAAAATGCATCATTAGTTTTTTTAGTCTTCATACAAATTTTAAAAGTTATAAAGCATTCTTTTTCATATTTGTTGAAAATTTACAAAAACTGTTATATAATGTATCAAAATGTGCAAAATCCCTGACGAAACTTATTACTTATGCACATAAAATCAAAGATCGGAAAATTTTCTTTAAGAATATTTACTCAGAAGCCGAAAAATTACCGATTTTTGAGCAATTTTCAAGAATAATTCAATAAAAGCCCAAAAAGCTGGATTTTTGGTACAAAATCGGTTTGCGCGACCTCTAAACCACTTCCGAAAAATCTGATAAAATTCTCAAAAACCTTATGAGTATCCAAATTAGGAAAGATCTTCCGAGAAAATCCAAATTTTTATTTTTTTTGGGACAACCTAATGTAGCCCCTATCAAAAAACTGTCCCTACCCCGTTTAGAACTATGTGGATCCGTTTTATTAGCAAATTTGACATCTGGAATTCTAACAAATCTTCAGACACAAAATTTAAAAACCTATTTTTGGACCGACTCTACAATTGTGCTGGCCTGGTTAAAAAAGCCGCCATGCTCATGGAACACATTTGTTGGAAATCGTGTTTCAGAAATTGTTCAAAAAGTTGGAAATCAAAATTGGCAACATGTAGACTCCAAAGAAAACCCAGCAGATGTCGCTAGCCGAGGGTGTTCACCACAAGAACTAAAAAATCATAATCTTTGGTGGTTTGGACCTACGTGGTTAAAATTTCAAAAATATCAATGGCCAACACCAATAAACCCAATGGACACAAACCTTGAAGCGAAACCTGTAAAAGTTTTAGCAAACACAGTTTATGAAGACCCATTGAATCGTTTTCATCATTACCCCATGCTTACAGAGTGCTCGCATATGTTTTGCGATTTTGGCGAAATACCGGCGCGCATCGGACCCGACTACGAATTTCCTCACTTGAAATTACTAAAGAGGCAATCAAAGCAGTCAAAAATCGTCTAATAAATTTGACTCAAATGCATTATTTTTCCGATGACTATCAAAATTTATCGAAAAAAGTAAAAATTTCAACCAAAAGCAACCTTTTGACCTTAAATCCGTTTATAGACAGTTCGGGTATTATTCGAGCCAATGGGCGTCTTGTTCAATCGCCAGCTCTATCATGACTCAAAATTGAACCGACTGCTTACCGAATTTACACATAAAATTACGTTACATGGCGGTAATCAACTAATGATTCGAATTCTACGAACCGAATTCTGGATATTTAGATTGAGGCCCCTAGTCAAAAGTGTAATACACAACTGTAAAACTTGTGTTTTATACAAAAAACAAACACAAAATCAAATAATGGCTTCGTTACCCCCCCGAGAGGACTAATCTCTCCCGACCCTTTGAAACCACAGGAGTAGATTACGCAGGACCCTTTGACATCCGAAATTTCACTGGCCGAGCATGTCTCATCTCAAAAGGGTATGTCTGCATTTTCGTATGCTTTACGACCAAAGCCATACATCTTGAGGCAGTAAGTGACTTGTCCTCTCAGGCCTTCTTAGCCGCCTTTGCCCGATTTATCGGAAGACGCGGTTGTCCCGCTTTAATTTATTCCGATAATGGAACCAATTTTGTTGGCGCAGCAGAACTCATCAAAAAGGATCGTTTAGAGTTTATAAAAACTCCTCAAAATCAGGTGCTCCATCATTTATTCCTCCTGGCGCTCCTCATATGGGCGGTCTCTGGGAAGCAGGTGTGAAATCCTTCAAGACCCATTTAAAAAAAATGATCCCCAATATGAAATTCACCTTTGAAGAGTTATCTACAATTTTGACCCGAATCGAGTCTTGCCTTAACTCTAGACCCATCAGTACTGCTAACGATGACCCTAATGATTTATCCCCATTGATCCCAGGACATTTTCTCATTGGCGCTCCATTAATGACCCCAGCTGAACCTGATTTGTCTCACGAAAATTTAACTCCGGTTAACCGCTGGAAACGTCTCAAAGTCATTTACAACTCCTTTTGTCTAAGATGGAAATCAGAGTATTTAAACGAACTCCATCGCAGATATAAATGGAAAACCCAACGCGAAAACGTTAAAGTCAATGATTTGATTGTCATTAAGGACAATAATTTACCACCAAACGAATGGAAAATAGGTCGAATCGTAAAAACTTATTCTGGGACTGACATAAACAATAGGGCTGTTGACATTCCAACGGAATCTGCACAAGTCCCATTACGAAAATCGTAATACTACCATCAATTTAAAAATTTCCCCATTAACTTTTCATATTCACTACAATTCACATTCACTATATATTTCCAGTGGCAGCTGCTAGACCCGCCGAATGGAAGTTTTCCTGTGATATTTGCCATCATGACCACGCACTAAGAACGTGCAGAGTTTTTACGTTACAATGCTGACGACCGTTACGACATAGTTGTTGTCAAAAAATATTGCATTAATTGCCTCGCCCGATCTCACCTTAAACCAGAATGCAACAGTAAAATAAAATGTAGAGAATGCAGCCGTAGCCACAATACGCTTCTACAAGGTGCTCATCAATTATCAACAACCATCTCTAAGAATGACCCACAGACAGACCCTACCAACACTTCACGAAAAAGTTCGAACAAATATTCTGGAAGAAAGTGAGCAGTTCACTATCCACCACTTTTAACTGGAATCGTGTATTTATTCCAACCGCATCACTGAGAATATCCACAACGAAAGCCGATACATGGATAAGTACAAGAGCCGTCATAAACAACGCTTTACCTATTTCAAACATTTAAAATCATTTCTCAAAAAGTATAATCCCAAAACTACTTTAAGTAATGCTCATGATTTTGTTACTTTCACCATACGTTCTCACAACAACAACAACTAATGGCTCATGAATGTTACAGCTCTTGTAACCGAAACGCTTCCCAAAAAGCCATATTCTGCGCCAATTTATGAGGACCCAACGGAAGATTTTCCAGATAACTCTTTGGCTGATATTGACCCGAGATCGAATACTGCGATCGAAATCGAGTTAGGCAGTGACGTATATCATATGATACGCCGTGATGGTTGTATTGAAACTGAGCTTGGAAAGGTAGTAGCTGAAAAGTCTGCTTTAGGCTATCTGTTTAGTGGACCCGTCAGTAAATTGTGGTAAGCCGCACCTAGCCATGGGGGGCGGAATGTTTAAGGATGTCCCTTATTTGATGGTCACACACTGTACTGATCAACAGTTATAATTTAAGATAATTTTTTTCTCTTCCTTTTGTGTCATATTCTTTTTCAATAATCATTGCCTTGTTACAATTTTGTACAATACTTTAACAAACACTCTAGTTTTGCATTTGAAACAGTAAAGTTAATTTGAAACAGTGACGTGTGAATTGTGACCCAAATAATTATTTCAAAAATAAATTTAATAGACCCCTTTTTCTTTTAATTACAAGAATTATACTTATTAATTTTAAAACCCAAAAAATTCTAAAGAATAAAGTGAATTCCTTAAAAACGAAAATTAACGTGTACATTTTTTTGAATAAAATATAAAGACCAAAGTTTCCCAATAAACAATAAATGACCCAAATTTTATAGCGGCCTTTGAAAAATTAAAGGATATTCTGATTAATCCTCCTATTTTAAAATTCCCAAATTTTAATAAAAGGTTTAAACTAATAACAGATGCCAGTAACTTTGCACTTGGTGCTGTCTTGACACAGTATGAGCATCCCATATGTTACGCCTCAAGAACACTCAATGTTCATGAGAAAAATTATTCGACTATAGAAAATATAGTCTGGGGTGTAAAATATTTTAGACCCTACCTTTATGGTATTGAATTTGATCTTAATACAGATCACCAACCACTTAAGTGGTTACAAGCTAAAAATAATGGAAAAGATATTAGCCCAAGATTACAGCCTTGGTTGGTCCATTTAATGGATTATGATGCTAAAATTGAATACATTAAAGGCAAGGAAAATCATATTGCAGATTTTTTGAGTCGTATCGATGTAAATGGAAAAGAAGACAATTTTGTGAACGCTGAAAGCGTTAATGCAGGGGAAGCTATGTCACATGATGACGACTCTTCTTCATTGGTAGTAGAGACAATCCACTCTCAGGAGGAGGACTTAGGTGATGACTTCTCTATTTTGGACACAGTCGTTAATAGATTCAAAACACTAATAATAATTACAGACAATAAGACCGAAGAAGCAGCACAATTCTTCGGTAAAAACAGAATATATATAGATATGGCAGATTTGAACTCTCAAAATATCCGTAATATACTTCATAATCACTCTGTAAGAGGTCGTGTAGGAATTTTCTCCGAGGTTGACGAAAGAACCTATTATAAGTTCCAAAATGCAATCAAGGAAAGTTTTCAAAACAGGCCTGATTTGAAGTTTGTAAAATGCTCTCATTTTGCTAAGGATATAGTGGATCAGAAGGAATTGAATAGACAAATAGCTCTATTTCATAAAAACGAAACGGGTCATTCGGGAATTATTCCGACTTACGAAGGAATCAAACACAAAATTTACAATCCTGAATTAAAAACGGCAATTCATAGGATTGTAAATAATTGTGATTTTTGTTCATCTGCAAAATATGACAGAAATTCAATTATGCCCAAATTTCATCATACCGAAACTCCATCTTCCACAAATAAAATAATTCGTGTGGATACATATGTTAATAGTCGACAATCGTTTATAATCTTTATAGATAAATTCTCGAAGCATGCAATACACATTCACCTTCCTGATAGAATTAAACAAACAAATTGTAATAAACGAACATTTTCAGGACAGCATTAATTTACTAAAAGCTACTATTCGATCGGACAGAAATGTGACCAAAATTGCTTTTCAAGAGTTAGAATCACAAAACAGTAAAATTGCAATACAACTTTTTTATTCTGACATACTATTCAAATTGAGATTTGTTGAAGACAGAGTGAATCAGATTCAAGATAGTATTGCATCCGCAAAAAATCACATACTACACCCTAGTATATTGACATCGGACGAAATTATCGATTATGATATCGATTTTTATAAACTTCAATTAACAAAACTAGACATATTATACTACGAGAACGATTTACTAGTTATTGCAATTAAAATACCATTAAATTTTATCACAACTGATTTAAGACTAACGATACCTATGCCTAACTCTAAATGTTTGGAAATAGATTCAAATAGAGAATATTTTATAATTATGAAGAATGTCTCATATAAATACGAAGAAAATAAATCATTAAAATATCTAAAGAGAAGCTCCAGCTGTACTCTATATTTAAATTGCAAACTGAGACATAATGATGTGTTTGACATGGTAGCCATTGATGAGGAAACCGTTGTTGTGAAAAACGCGAAAAATAAAAAAATTATTCAAAATTGTGATGACAGAGAAATCGTGTTGAATGGTAATTATTAACTGTCTTTTTATGATTGCCAAATTAAAATAAATTCTAATGTATTTATAAACAAAAATGAAATTCTAGTTGATAAGTTTGTATACGATATAATAATACATACAATTTTACTGAAGACAAATTTTTAAACTTTAAGAGATTGAAAATGCACAAAAATATTTCCTATGGTATTAATGTGTCGATAATAGTTCTAATTACGATTACACTATCAATGCTTATATTTGTAATGAGAAAAAATAGAATCTTAATTAAAATTAATGAAGCCACTCCACAGATAATGGAGGTAATGCAGAGGTATGAGGGAAATGAGTAATGCATTTTTAACCATCTGTTAAGCCTCCTAATTCAGGAGAATTATTTTTTAAACAAAGGGTGGAAGAGTTACATATAACCAAATATACAGACTGTATGGTATATACACAATCCATACACTCTGTCATTTGTTTGTATGTCATAGCAACTTGATAGTTTTGTTATTGTGGATACTCACAGTATCAAGACTGTGGGAATGCTTAACATACATACTTCCATGTATAATGATGTAGACATAAGTTTATGCTGAATTGCAGATTAGCTGAAATTCTTAGCTTTAAGTTATTTTTAAGAATTCAAATAAAATCAGTTTTTAAAAATGTACGCAACAATATGCTTGTTTTTCACGTAACGAAAAAAGTCCCGCTGCACTAGGAGGTATAGTCGATTCATGTCCAACCTCACATATTGTTCTTTTATTTCATCTCCTAGTGTTATTTCATTTCATAAACAAAAATTGTTTTAATTAAAAGTGCAACCGTTCAGTTTTAATTAAATAATTTTCAGCAAATAAAATAGGCTAAATCATTTCTCCCTTAGCACATATAAAGATCCATAACAATTTTTAAAACTGAATAAAAAAATTATAATTTTAATATAGATTAATTAATCTGTACCTAATCTATTTTAAACAATTTGAGTTAAATTTTCTTAAAATAAACTTAGAATATTCAATAAAATATTTGGTTTTATGTGTGTTGGATCGATTAGTCATACGAACACATACAAAAAAGTGATAAAAAGCGAATTATTGAAATCGGAAATCTTCTTGAAAGTTTTGGAAAATAGATGCAGTGATTTAAGCATCGGCATCTCAAAACTGCACAAACTTATTAGACCCTGACCACTTAGTGGTGAATGGCAAACAAAAAATATCTTTTAAAAAAATAGGACTTTTACATTAATTTAATATTCGTTTCATTTTTATTTTAACACTTTTATAGATTTTCAGTAGTATAATTAAATGATTTTGGTTTTCGGAGAGCAATTAAATACATAATTTTTGTTATTTAATTATTGCTAAATTTTATAAAGTAAAAAACTAAGTAAAATTAATAGATAAATAGATTTTTGTTTTTCTTTTTTAATTTTAGGTGTTAGGTTATCTGTCATAAACTTATTACATAATTAAAAGAATTGTTTGTATGTATTTTGTTTTCTAGTCTTCTTTATTCATTTCGTATTTTTAATATTAAGTATAATTCAAGTTTTTTTTTTGTAATAATATAAATATATAGATTTTCCAATAAAAGTATATAAATATTTTATATATATTTTTCTTTAATTACTGCTTATTTAGTCAGTCGCATTTTTATACTAAAATAAAAACAAAACCACATTTGTAAAATAAAATTTCATTTAATGCAATAAACGGTTTCAATAAAAATTCAAATAATGTAAAACACAAATAAATTAAATTTTATTACAACCAAAGGACTTATAAAGAATAAAACAAAACTTAACAAAAGATTATAAAATGTGAATTAAACAATTTTAAATTTGTCGGGCAATAAAAAGCATGAAAATAGTCAAAGTGATGTAAAATATTATTTAGATTTGAGTACCTACACTATTTTATTTAGTTCACTGAGCACTATTCCCGACTTAAAAATATTTTTCCAAAAATTGTTCATTTTCTAGCATGTTTGTGTAAGATAGCTCAATTTAAACGAAAAACTTCGAAAACGTAGGAAAAAACTTGATTACATAATAAGGTGATTCGGCCACGAGAAAATCAAATCTGAACTCAGTATTTTGAGAGAGTTCACAGTTTTCCGTCTAAATGAGATTAATAGTATCTCGCCCGGAGGAGTCCTTGCCAGTATACGGATTGAATTTATAAAAGTTAAGAGTTTTACTACAAACTTAATTAAATTTTTAAAAAATAGTAATTTACATTAGTTTTGAAATATTGTAAAACAATATTTTGTTAAAGAAAACTACAGGTTTAGTTTGTATTTTTAGCATAAACCTGGATTATCAATTAGAGCATATTCTTACAAAGAAAACAATGTATGTTTTTACTAGAAATGCTAACTAATTACTGAAAATACTACGAAATTTAAATTCAATGGATTTAGTTAAGATCTTTTGTTAGGTTTTGTTAGATTTCTTAAAATTATTAAACATTTCAACTAATATATAATTCATTATCTTAAATTAGTTATTGTTTGACAATTGTTTTTCATTTTATAGTTATTATTTTTATAAGTAACAAAAAATAAAATTAAGAAAATTTTGAGTTTAAAACTACATTGGCTACAAAAAAACATGTATAATTTTGTTTTTAATGATTTTTTTTGTCTTAGATTGTTTTTAAAACATATATGTATATATTTATATATATATTTTTTATATTTGGAAGAATATATGTATATTAAAATGTAAACTAATGTATTTCAGCTATTTAGATGTTTATTTGATACAATTCTTTAGAGATTTCATATATTTACCAGCTTTAAACGTTTTATAAAAACGGACAAAAAAGTTGTTTGTGAAATTATTTTTCAGAAATACTTAAATAATAATGTTATGTTTAAAGAGGTTTTTTTACATATCACGCTACCAACAGAAATTAAAAATTTTATTAGAACTCAAACGCTAGAGTGGTTAACAAAATACTGGTCTTTCGTTCTTTATTTCATTACCATATAATGGTAAGTAATGGTTATGTCATTACCATATAATGTTGTAATTTTTAAATAGTTTAAATTTGAAAAAAAAAAAATTATGCCATATTAAACTTCATGGTCTGTACTATCGACTTCCATAAAATATGTTCGTTTTATTATAAAAAAAACGAATTATTCCTTTATTTAAAATGTCATCTATTATTGAAACTCCCGTACAAGGTATTTCAAAGAAGTTGTTCAAATTAACAATAAACTTCTGTACATATTATTAAATGGCACAAAAAAATTTTAAATACCACAAAAGGGTTAAAAATGGCATACCAGTTCCAAACTTTTTTAAAATACGAGTTGATTTATAAAATTTCGAACAAATAAAAAATAATGAGTTTTCAATTTATGTGCTCAAGTGATGTCCTAGTAAACCAGTATGATTTTTATTTATTACGAAAATAGTCAAAACGATAGAAATTGTCAAAAATACATGGAAAACCATATTTCTTTAATTTGCTTTTATTAAGACTATTTTCGACTTCGTTTCTACAAACATTTAAAAATAAATACTTTTGAAATTTTTAGAAAAACCAATTTCTTTTTTTTTTTTCTATGATCTGTAAAAACGGCATTTTTAGACAAGAATGTGCCCTAATAAGACATTTTAACGTTAATATGACGAAACTTTTTTTGTTGCACGGCCGTTAATATGCAGTGCCTCATTCAAATGTAATGAAATAATAAAAAAATACAATACCCAATTACAGTAATTATTAATATATTATTAAAGTCTTTTATCGGTTTTAAAGTCTTTTTGTTAAGAACTTAGGAATTATAGTAATCATTTATGAAACGATATATATGAAGAATTTATATTTTTAAAAAATCAATGGTATCTATTTTATAAGTTAATTCGTAAATAATTTATAAATTTATTTTTGTTAGAGAATTTTGGGGTTTCTTTTATAAATATATATTAAGGTTTTATTACTTTTTAATTATTTATGATTTGGATTGTGTGACTAGTTATTATAAAATGCATGTATGTTGCCTTAATATTTTAATACTTGATAAGTTTTTGTTTTATTTAAAATGCATATTCCTGGAAGAATCCGGCTTATTAGCACGTTATTTTTAATTGATGTAATTAAATATTAATATATAAAAAAATACAAAATAATTTGCTTATAAATTACTTTTAAATACATTGTTTTAATTCAGTTTATTTCGTTATTACTATTTGAAAAAATTATTTATAAAAATTCAAATATGCAAGTCATGAATAATAAAAAACAAAATATTAAGAGATATATAAAAACAAGCTTATTATAAACTTCAAAAAGTTAAATTTTAAGGAAATTTTAAGCAATATAAATACTTTTCAATATGAATCTTCATAACAAGGGCAACCATAAGCTAGAGCTTGTTTTTTTAAGGATAGAACTATTTAGATGGAACACAAGTTCTGATCTTGAAATTATGAACATTTTAAGCTATATTTGTTAGAGCTGTTTTTTGCTTATTTTTTGATATTTGCTTATTTTAGCTTATTTTGTAAATAATAGCTTATATTTGACTTTTTGTTTAAAAATTAAGCTTATTTTGGTTTTTTTTTTCCTTTTCTCTGCCAACTCGTATTTTGAGTTTTTTTTTAATTGAAATTTAAAAATTTTATGTTACTTGTCAATATTTTTTGTTAAACCAGTTTGAACTTTGAAGCTTAAGAAAACAGTTTCTTTAGAACAACTTTCTTTGACTTACGAAATTTGAAGAAACAAATTTTATTCACATTTCATTTGCAGAGTATCATGAAATAATTAAATTAAATTTACCGGTTGAATTTTTAAATTTAAAGACTTATTTTTAGATTTTTACAACGTATTTTTCCGTTTTTCGAACTATTTTTTAAACATTGTTTTCAGAGCTGTTTTTTGGTTGCCCTATTAACCAATGAAAAAATAAAATAACAAAATAAATTTAAATGATAAGTTTTCGTAATTTTAATTTATGTCATTATAAAAAAGATACAAAATAGTTTATTTATAAACTATTTGTGTTATTTGTTATTTGAATATATTTAGGCATATATATGCGGAAAATTAAAAAATCCAAACACGCAAGGCATGAATAAAAAAAAACAAAAATATTGGCAGATATATAAAACAAGCTTTTAAAAGTTGAATTTTAAAATAAGTACTTTTCAATATGAATCTTCATAACCAATGAAAAAATAAAATAACAAAATAACACCATTGATGATGCTTAAATAATTTAAAAACTAAATAATGGTTAAATTAAAATGTGGTTATTAATATTAATTGAATATATTTAGGCATATATACATATGCAGCAATTCATGCTAACGTAATTCCCCCTGATCTACAAAATTAAGCTTGACGTACTGAGATGTATCATGGCTTAAAATCTAGGTGAGTATCTCTATATTTGAAGGTAATGGTGGTAAAGTAATTATGGAGGCGCAAATTGAGATACACTAGTTTAAATATCTGCAAGTATTCGGGGGTCGCTATTTAAGAATCATCACATTTTTAATATATAAAATCGTGTATTCAATATTCAAGTTTGATTACTTACTGTAAAAAATTATTTGCCACATTAAATCTAACATTTTAAACTTTCAGAAATTTATGTAAGATTCGTATTAATATTTTAAAAAAATCGATCACTTCAAAACAAAATATCATCCGACATTTTAGGTATTGAATGTCTAATTTCAGATTCTTATTTAGCGACTCCAATAAAATTCCTGCATTAATAATTCCAAATAAATAAAACGATTTTTCTTGAAAATAATCCTATTAATTATCATATCATCATATTAACCAGATGGCTGATTCGTATTCAGCGAACTCCAAAACTTCGATAAACAATTTACAACATAATTAAACAACGAAAACCGACAAAAATTACAACCTGTTTTAAATTTTGAAAACATAACATCAGATTCATATTTATCGACCCCCAAATAAATAATTTACAAAAAAACCGTGTTTGCCGTTTTAAATTATAAAAAACTAATTAAAAAAAAAAAACAAAAAACTAACAGTTTTATAGCCAACTTCAAAACTTTTCAAATTATGCCAGATTCAAATTATGACCCTAAAAAAACGCTGAGGAATAAGTTTTGAGCTGATTCTGTACTCCTTAAAATACTCACTAATATTTAAAGCCATGATACATTTCTGTGCGTCAAGCTCAATTTTGTAGAGCATAGGGTATCCCGTTGACATGAATTGCCTCATATATAAATCTAAAATTATTATTTTCAATATGAATCTTAAAATCAATAAAAAATAATAAAATAACACCAATAGAAATATTTAAGTAATATTATAATTAATTAATGAATTGCAATATGATTGATCTACGTATATTTCATGAGCAGTAAAAGTAAGAAAGAGAACAAACAATAAATCCAAACAAGGACGGGATATATTTATACATATATCTTAATTGTGTATAAAAATGTATCAATTTCTATATTAATTTAATATATTGAGAAATATATAAAACATTTTTTTTTGGTTATGTATTTGTTTGTTAATATCCGTATGGTTTTGTTGCCAAAGGGTTCTGTAGTTAATATAACGAGCTCTCATAACCCAAGTATATGTTTGATTTCTTGAAACTTTTTATAATATTTGGCGCTATGTAGGGAGCAAAAGTTTTGTTTGTATTTTAATTATGAATTCTTAAACTTTGATAGACTTGTGTTAGGCATACCGGACAACTAGCTTCATTTTGCTGACATAGACGATTTGCACACTCCATGCAAAACAATTTATGGCCACATGGTAATAGAGCAGCAACAATATCATTATCTTGACACATCCAACAATTACTACGTTTAAGTTTTTCTAATAATTTCGCTTTAGCCGAACCAATATACTGCTGATTTTGTATTACTGTATTTTTACTATTAACATGATGTTCACCAAACAATGAATCAGTTGGACTTATAGATGGAGATGCTGGAGAACAATACGAATTGGTTAATGCTGCTAGAGTATTGGGTAAGCCCCAACTATATAGGGGAGACTCGCCTATACCTTCATCAATGTCTAAACTTTCATTACCAGGACCAACGCCATTGCCGTAAGCTATTTTATTCGATGTTATTGCTGCACTGTTTGCGGCCTTCCAATATTGGGGATTATTGCCATTATTAAAACTCTTCGAAGAAGACGCCGTAGATGAGGCTGACGAACAGGAACGAGTCAATAAAGCATTTGTCGTTGAACAGTTTTGCTGCTGAAATGTTCCTGCATCACCATTACTTGAATTTTCTACTAGATTAATGGTATTGATGACTGATTTCTGATTTCTAATTGCATTTGTATTGTGCGCCAGTTGGGGAAAATTTGTATTAGATTCACTAGCAAACTGCGATACTGTATTTGAGTCTATTAAATTATTAATAAAATCAGTACAATTTAATTGCATATTAACATTACTAATTCTAGCGTTTAAAATTCGTCTCTGTATATCGTAAACAGACAAAACTGTTGGATTTATATCACCAACAAAACCACAATTGAAAGGGTTCGAATTATGACATTTATTGTTAGTCGTGTTTGTTACGCTCGCACCTATTTGACTGTATTCTAGTGCTGAGCCTATACCATTTTTGTAAATTGATGATAAAATGTCCGAATGTAAATCATCATTTAGAATCTGGTTTAATGCATTAAGTGACTGTAGCGATGCTTGTGTAGAGGCAATGGTATCACTTAATTGATTTATTGTACCACCTGGTGCCGGTGGCGGTGGAGGCGGCGGTGGTGGCGCCGGTATAGCCAATGATTTATTTAGCGCATTACCAGTGCGTGTAACAATGTGTGCCTCAATCTGTTTTCTAGCCATTTCCACATTATCTGCCATTCCTGTGACTTCAAAAATGGGTTGTTTGTCACGTGATGGTGTCACTATGTATGTTTGTGTTTCATGTTGTATATGCTTGATGGTATTTCCTTTGGGTCCTACAACTAATCCAACCACTCTATATGGTACGCGTACTTGGATTGTAACTTGTCCAGGTAATGGTGTAGTCGAGGACAAACTATTTTTGTTAAATGACACTAAATGACCTCCTCCTGCTCCTAAACCTCCGACACCTATTCCTGCTGCACAAGCAATTATGCCATCATTTGTACGACGAGTAGCTCGTATTAACGTGAAATGTTCAGCTGCAGATAGAATTTCACGTTTTGCTTTGGCTACATCCTCTTTACGGCCAGTTACCACAAATACAGGCTCTTCATTTCGTACAGGAGTTTTTATATATGTGTTTGTTTTTGCTCGCAAAGCCTTAATTTTACAACCTAAAAAAGTTTAAAAAACACACACACGCAAAAATACATTAATTAATATATATATATAAAGAAGACTTTTGTACGGATTTGTTTAGTCATCACCAGTTTTTTTCTGCGTGTACCTTAATTTCTTATTACTAGCAATACAAAGTTTTGCTGGGTATGTCTACGCGGGATAAGGAACCCAATTACCAGAATTCAAGTTTAGCGGTTTTTTTCTGCGTGTACCTTAATTTCTTATTACTAGCAATACAAAGTTTTGCTGGGTATGTCTACGCGGGATAAGGAACCCAATTACCAGAATTCAAGTTTAGCGGTTTGGCCAGGCCGCGGATGGTCCGCCCATTGATGCCTCTCACCGTCGGAATTTAAAAAAATACCATTTAAACTATTGTCTGCGCTGGATTAGGAACCCCATACCGAATTTTAAGTATCTCGAAATAGCGGTTTGCCAGGCCCCGAAGGGGGACACTTTTTCCCTTCTAACCACTATTTTACCACGTTCCTGGGCAAAGTTCCAAAAAGTACCATACCAGTGAGTTAGGGCTTATTCAAAGGAACACTAAGGTGACCCTTAAAAACAAGCTTTCAAATTTAAGGTCTCACCCTATCGATATTACCATGGGAGATGCTCATCTGAGATAAGTGAACTTATTCCACGAGCCCGAGTTTTTATTCGTAATACTCGCTTATCTAGTAGAGCACATCCGTTTGTAGTTGATTGTCCTGTGTTTCGCACAACGCATTACAGAGAAAAATCGTTTTTTAGTCGAACGATTCGTATGTGGAACAATCTTCCCGCAGAAGTCTTCCCTGTTACTTACAATTTAGAAAAATTTAAATCAAATATCCACAAACACTACTCCCTCTTTCCTCCTTCCCATACCTTATTTTCCTGATCAATACAATGCACTGCATGAGTAGGGGGCATCCCCTGAGTATTGGTTAAATTATAAAAAAAAAAAAAAAAAGCTTTCAAATTTAAGGTCTCAC
Organism: Delia radicum; assembly: GCA_021234595.1. Taxonomy (NCBI): domain Eukaryota; kingdom Metazoa; phylum Arthropoda; class Insecta; order Diptera; family Anthomyiidae; genus Delia; species Delia radicum. The sequence goes on from CM037856.1 coordinate 567,435, forward strand.
CCCCTAGATATATGCGAATAGCAAAAAAACTAGCGAATACAAAGTTTCGGGTCAATCAAAAGATATTTAGAGGTTGCTCAAAGAGACCAATTCACATTTTAAATAAATTCTATGATTTATTACTAATCGAAAATGTTAAAAATCGGACAACTATTAATAAAGTTATACATTAAAATAGCTGCAAAAGTGATTATTTTTTAAAATAAAAGCAGAAAACATTTTAGGTATATTAAAGAAGGTATATTGGAATAAGTAGAAGAAATATTTCCAAATTTTTCTCCGGGAGACGCACAGTGTCCGTAGGACAATGAAATTTATTACGGACAGTTTTGTAGATAAAAGAAATTTTCGTACAAAATTTAGAAAACAATTTGGGCGAAAGCCACGTCTACCTCAATATACCGTTAATATAAAAAAAATGTATAAAATCGGGAAATTTGACTGCAGAGACTCAAAAACTTATAAGAATATTTAATTTATAAGTATTAAACAATGTGGGATATTTTTCCAAATCGGGTAAAAATTGCCGTCAGAAAAATGCTATCGACAGAACGTTGACAAAACGTTATAAACGGTAGTGTATACGTTGGCAAAAATTCTAGATCAAAAACACCGGCAAAATATTTAAAATCTTAGTTTACCAGTACTAGATTTTTTTAACCGTCGGCAATTTCTGGCTGGGGGAGTTATAACTCTTTTTTAAATTCGGTTTGCTGAAAAATTTGTATAAAAAAACGAAAAAACTTGAATTTATAATTATTTTTTGTGATATATGTATATATGGTATACAAATGAGAAAAAGGTTAGTAGTGGTAAGCGTGTTTTACTGGGCAACTTTTTGCTATATTATTACTCTTTACTATTGTGTGGTTTGCTATTTATTATATATTTTTCGTACCTTGTCTTCCAACAATTTCAGCAACATGCTCTGAACTGGGTACGGGAACGCATTCAGTCATATTTTGAGATTTTTTAGAGCGATCATCTATAGTTACAACAGTCCCTCCCAAAGTCTGATTATGATTTGGTAATGTATTAAGTTTAGTGGGACTATTTGATAAGCTAGTATCAGATAGAAACTTTTGATTAAGTAGTGTTGCAGCATCAGCTTGAGATTGTGTTTGAAGAAAAACTTTTGTAGTCATATGATAAGGATTACTAACGGACGTATATGAAGAATATGGTTGATCTAAGGATGAGTGTAAAAGATGAGGTTGTTGCAACAGCTGCTGAAAATTATTAGTTGTTGTTGTGGTGGATGGTGAGGATGACGATGTTGCTGCTGCTGTTGTCGGTGAGGGCAGCTGATTTAAATTCAACATAGTCAATTCAACAGCTAATTGCAGTGTTCGCGCATCTTCGGTATTCAAACATGTAGTTTCTGTAACAGAAAGTTGTGGATGGTGGTGGTGATTAATATTTTCTAATAACATTTGTTGTTGACCACTATTATCTTCATTAATTTGTAAATTATCAGCTTTGTTTTGATTGAAACATAAAGTATCAGATAACGTTTGTGACATGATTTTTGACTCATCTTCTAAATCACCATTAACAGCAGCTAATAAAGACGAATTCAAAATACAAGAAGTAGAAGAGAAAGAATCATCCAATTGTGACGCATTATTTGCACATAATGAATTAGTTGGTACTGCTAAAGAAGCTAAATATGGATTTGAAGATGAGGATGATGTTGGAGAATTCGACAAGGAACTACATCCCGAGCTACCGCTTAAAACAACTCCACTTTCAAAAGAAAAAGATGACGAAGAACAGTTCGATGAAGCCATATAAGTAGCGGTTGCCATAGGTGAAGTCGAAGTGGATGTTTTAGATGAAGATGGTGCTGGCGATGCTTGAGAGCAATTAACTGTTTGTGTTGTTGTTGTCAATGTTTGATTTGTGCTGCTATTAGTTTGAGATGCAGTTGCCTTAGTAAATTTTTGTTGTTGAGTTTTAGCATGTTTTTGTTGTGGTTGCTGTTGTTGTCCAAATGTAGATCCAGCTACACTTTTAGCATAGGACATATTCGGGCTGATTATAACCTCTGTTTGTATTATCTTTTCAATATTTGGAATAAGCTATCGCCATTAATATGTTTCAATTAGGCAATACACACTGTTTTACCGCACATATCTATAACAAATACAAACAAATGAAAACGTAATATTATTTATTAGTGCACACAACTGATAACTTAATAACTTTTTACTGTTCACGATATATTCTCAGCCGGGAGTGGATTTTCATTAATTTGATTTCATTATTTATAACAATAACCTAGTCTAATGGCCATAATCGGTTGCATATTTCTACTACTAGTTTACAGAATAAACATAAAAAATATAATACAAATAAAATAATAAAATAATAAAAATAACATAAGATTTAAGTAGAAATAAAATAAAAGGTTAGTGATAATAAAAATAAAAGATTAGTGATAATATTTTTTTAATGCAATATTAAAGCCAAGAAATGAGGAAATGAAATCATATCTTCAAAATTATGTATTTTGATCATCTTTTTAGCGGATTATCCCCCTGTAAACCTTTTAAGTGATGTTACGTTGTTTTGCATTTTATGTGACGATATGCTCTTGCTTGTGGTTCCGAATAGATATTGTCACGTCTGTGAATTTTGACTAACATTCGCTCACGAGAGAAAAATTCTCACTCACGAGCATTTTTTTACTCACTCACTCGCGTTTACGTGATTAAATTCATATTTTACGCACGTGAATTTGCGTGATTCACGAAATTTAATCTCACCGGAATGTAAAAATTAATATTATATTGTGAATGTTTACGTCTAAATTCCTCTTAATATACAATTTTGTCATTTAGTTTTTTAAAGATGTCACGAATATTCGGTAACTATTCGGTCGGTATATTCGGCATGTTTTTACTATTCGGGCGAATACCAATTAGTAACACTATTCGGCAGAATTATTCGGTTAAAAAACTTAAAAACCTATATTTTTATCTAAAAATTTGAGATTATCAAATTTTTCACATTATATTTTTCTATGAAAATTATTATATTTTTTTTTAAATTAGCTTGAGATGATTATTCAAATTAAAAAATTTGTATTATTCTATTTTTTTTTTTTTTTTACAGTAGACTTTTATAGTATGAAAATGTATGAAAGAACTATTCGGCAAATATCAGGTATTCGGTAAAGTGACGAATACACTATTCGTGACATATCTAGTTTTTATTTTAAAAATCCGAAAATATTAAATCGGTGAAAAAATTAAAGAAAATATTTATTAAAAGCAAAAATATTTTTTTGTTTAAATTCTATTCACGCACACTCACTCACAAAGAATTTTCTCCTACTCACACTCACTCACGTTCACGTGAGTAAAATTAGGTTTGATTCACGTGAATCACTCAAAATTCTGCTTACGTGCCCATTTATAGTTTCGAAACAGCTATTCGTTACAGTTACGTTTACGGATAGATAACTCACCCTTAACGATTAACAAAATGAACCAAAATTTTTAAAAATTTAATTTTTAAATTATTTCTTTAGGATATGGTAATTTTAATTGTCGTACATAATGTTTTTGTTAAAATATTTTATGGTTAAAGGTATTTAAAGCTATTTCGTTAGGATATTTAAAGGTTAGTGGCATTTTAAGTTATTTCGTTAGTGGCATTTTAAGGTTAACGATAGCCACTGAGTCTTTGAATCTGTTACGTTATTAAATGGTCTCGATACAAGAGGGGGTCATGAAGTAAACCTAAGCCACATATCCTTTATAACGATTTTGTCATATATGTACATAAAACATACCGGCAAATTCCTGTATATAAGAATTTAGTGTAAAAACAAGCAGCAACCTATGATTTAAAGTGTCACTCAATGCATTGGTAGCTTTAGTCACTTCTTATATAGAACTTATATTAACGCCTTTTTCTTAGCCTTAATTATTTTACATTGTTTTGTTTATTTAATTAATAAATAAAAATATATTAACATATCAGCATTGTTTGTATTCACCTTTATATGCTAGCTCTTAATAAAATTGGATAAAGCCTTCGCCTCTGGTAGCAAATAACAATAAAAATAACAAGAATTGCTGACAAAAATAGTAAATGATCAAAGAAACTAACAAACGAATCAATAATAAGGAAATATGTGCATTTTTTCTTTCAGTAAAAAGGCAACTACTTCCTTGTTTCCCACAAAAAACTCTTTTAAGTATACAGAGCTACAAAAAGGGATATTCCAGAAGGAGAAAGCAAAAGGATATTTATAAAACAGACTTGCCAGTTACTTTTTTTCATTATCCCCAAACAAATCACAAAATATACCCGAAACATCCCCAATTCAAAAAAGATTAAACTAAGTTCTAGAGTTGAAACAGAGAAGCAAGCCGGTTAAAAAATTTCGGCGGTGGCGGCGGCTGGATCGTCTTGCGCCGATTTTTTGTCGACTGAAAAAATTTATCGGCTGCGCCGCTATTAAACAATAAAAATTAACCCACACATTTCCAATAAAATTTGCAATAATATAACAAGGTGTATGTGCACCTTTGAGAGTGTTCGAGTCATTTCAAAAACCGTTTTCAAACGGTTTTTTTTGCACTGTCGGTTTCGGTTTTTCAAAAAGTTAAATCTTCGAATATCTAATAACTAGGGATCGGAACTTCATGTAAATATCATGTATTTTTGTCGTTAGCTGGATAACAATGTTAACCAAATATCTTTGCGAATCAGCAAATTTGCAACGAAATGGCATCGATTTGTTAATGCATATGTTTACATACTTTGCTATAAATACATAATTTGCTATAAATGAATATTTTAATGCATATTTTGGAATTTTTTGTTGGATATTTTTCTATAAATGCGTATTTTTGCATATTTTGCATTAACATGCATATTTTTTTTTAGAAAAATGTTTTTAAAATAAATAATTATAAATTATATATTCTAAAAATAAATTTATATATTTTATAAATAAATTTATATATTTTATAAATAAATTTATATATTTTATAAATAAAATATTTTTCAAATGTACACATAATTTATTGTTTTATCGCGAAAAGAAAAATGTCAGAAAATACAATTAATTTCTGACGATGTTTATTCGTAATTCTAAAGGTTGAAAAAAACAATAATAAATGCATATTTTCAGTTTAAGTTTTTAATTTAATACCGTTACCGAAATAATTGAAATACCGTTACCGATATAACTAAAATACCAATATTCTTAAAATACCGCTACATAAATAACTATAATATCGTTATGGCTTCTCATCCGGTGTGTGCTAATTTTATTAAAAAAATGCAATAAATAAAATTTTTTTAAATTTATTTTTACTCATTATTTTTGTAAGCTGTGTAGGAATATGTCATTATTTTGAGCGACATCACCATATAAAAGTAATCAGATTTGTAGTAACTAATTGCAAGTACTTGCCATTACAAAATATGTACTTATATAACCACTGGGATGCAAAGTCAAAATTCCCAACGGTATTCCATTTATGACGTTTATATGCAATAAAATTTTCTTATTACTTGCAAACTATTATTATATCAATAATAACAAATATAAAGTAAATGAGAATTTTTAAAAACTCGACACAAACTTAGTTTTAATTAACTAACAAAAATTAACTTTAATTTAGTTAAATACTATTAAAAATAGTTTTTTTTATGTTTATAAAATAACTGTCGAAATAGTTGTTTTGTATTATTGTTGTTTTGTATTATTGTTGTTTTGTATTATTACAGTTAAAACCAACAACTGATTTCTACACAAACAACTGTCATGTAGTAACTGACAAACTTTTTTTAGTGAACCCTTTGCACTAAACATAGTGCTACAAAAATGCTATCAAAAAATTAAAACAAAAAACCAATTTTAACACTTTTTACTATTTTTTACTTCAAAAATATCGCGAACGTTAGATTCCCATACGCCACTTGTGACGTATATACTGATTATTTTACAAAACGAACTGAAATTTCGGCTTAGCAGCTAAAACTGTCTATAAATTAAGCCGCCGATTAGCCGAGCATTTTGGCGGCGGCGCGGCTCGTGAAAAATATCGGTGGCGCGGCTTAGACATGCTTGTCTGAGTTGAAATCAATTCATTTGCTCAAATTATACAGGCTACCAGACATACTTATCGATATTCCTACAACAAATCATATAATATCCACAAAAATGCAACCAATTTCAAGTGTAGATTTTTACATAAACAAAATCGTTGCAAATGGGGAGCATTTCAACTAATAAAGTAGAAACACGACAAAACTTGGTAAAATGCTACTAGTTTTCATAAAATTTTTGTGAATAAACTTTATTAGTTGAAATTCTAATAATTACTTGGCAACGATTTTTTTGTGTGTAGTTAAATCAGAGCTCAAAATATTTGTTAAATAAACCCAAATTCCTTAAAACACTGCAAATTAGTTTTGTAAAAAACAAGACTTTTTAAACCCATTAAATTTTAATAATTTTCTAATTAAAAATATCCAAAAATTTATTTAAAAAAAAAAATTATAAATTATTATAAGTATTTTTCCCCATATTCATAAGTAAAAGTTATCAAGGAGTTAACATATACAGTTGAACCTCGATTATCCGGGTTGCACGGGACCGGACTCAGCACGGATAATCGAAAACACGGTTAATAGAAGTTATTTATTTTTCCCGAATTTTAACTCTTTGTGTGAAAAGAAAAAACAAGCAAATAAATATGTGTGCTGCACGGATAATAGAGGTGAAGCACGGTTAATAGAGAAAAAAAAATAATTGCACGGATAACAGAGGTAAACACGGTTAATAGAGGTATAAATCAAACCAGCAGCATGCCGGTTAACAGATGTACCCGGTTAATAGAGGCCCGGATAATCAAGGTTCAACTGTATGCTATTTATAACACACTCTTGTTAAGTTTATGTTAACAAGCTTCTAAACTGTTGTTAATAGTTAGTGACTGCGAAAATTTATAAAGATAATGGCCCATAATCATAGTCATCGAAAAAGTATACTTTAAGTATCATTTTTGAAAAGTATACTTTACAGCTACTATAGACGAGAAAAAGCATACTTTTTCCGCAAAAGTCAGTTCTAAATTTAAAACATGCTGAAGTTGTTTTTAACAAAATTAACATCACTTTAACTCTCTCTCTTTCTCTCTTCATCTCTCTTGAAAAAAGTGACAAAATCAAAACAAAACAAAAAGATTAAATAATTGAAATAAATTAAGTGAATTTTTTTAAATTGTTTTACAAATTGTGAACAAGGTGGTGTTAATAAAAAAAAAAATGTGTTCTATTGAGGACATAGAAAATTGGAACCATTATTGTAAAAATGTTAGATCTACATTACTTTTCTAAATTTTCCATTGAACCAATTTCCATTGTGCAATTTCAAATAACTTTTTATTTTTTGTTTACTTTTTTTGTCGTGTTTATCTATCATCTGTGCAGAGATGCCACTTGTTAAGTATTCACACCAGTTTGTATAAAAAGTTTTCAACATTTTACTAATCACCCACTAAAAGCCCATTCAACTTAAAGCTGATGTTAATATTCACTATAGTTAATAAACAATTAGTAACAGGTTAAAATATTTAACTTGCTTCTAAATAGAACCAACTTTAGTGACTGACTATGATTATGGGCCATATAGTTTTTGTGCCCAAAACATATTTTTTTTAATATATAAATTATGGAAACGCTTTAATAGTAGTTTAGATTCATTGGACTTTTTAAGAAATAGAGCCCGTAATCGTGCTGTTAAAAGTTTATAAAAAAAACGGAAAAAATCCATTTCTTGTTATACTGACAGTGAATTGCGTAAAAAGTATAGATTTACAAAAGAAAATGCGAAAAAATAAATTGACTTGATCAAGATTGACCGGAAAGGAAAAAAGAACGGGGGAAACAGTCAACATTCTTCAAGTTCTATCAGCGTTAAGGTGTTGGGGCCGCAACAACGTACAAGATTGTGGTGAATTTCATGGATTTAGCCAAGCTTCAATAAGCCGAATTTGTGAAAAGGTAACCAGGGCGATTGCTAAAAAAAAGCCAGGACACATACTAAAATGCCTACTACAGCTAAAAACCAAATGAAAATTATAGAAGAATTTGAAAAAAAATCCAGGATTTAAAAAAGTTATAGGTGCTATTGATTGCACTCATTTCCGTATACAAGCTGAAAAATCAAAAGATGCCCAACTATATGTAAATAGGAAAAGCTATTATTCATACAAAGTTCAAGTATGTAGTTTTTGGGTTCACATGTACCCGTGAGTGCTTTTGGGTTCACTGATAATAATTTAATCCACTTTTGTGATGCATCGCTTAAAATAACAGACATTGTTGCTTGCTGGAAAGGAAGAACCCACGACTCAGGAATATTTAACGAAAGTGTAATAAACCACAAATTAGAAAATGGCAATTTTATGGGTCGTTTGGTTGGCGACGGGGGGTACAAGTGCACTAATTATTTGTTCACTCCTGTATGAAGTCCAAAAGATGTAAAGGAAAAAATGTACAATAAAGTTTATATTAAGACCAGAAATGTCTGGGAAAGGCTTTTGGGTGTTTGGAAGAGTTGTTTTCGTATACTTTTAGAAAAATTGAGAATTTCCAAAAAAAAAAACACACAAAAGTTTTGATGGTAGCTGTTCTCCATTACTTAGCCATAATATTCTCCTAGGAAGATTTTGGTAAGATATATACAGTGAAGTACGGTTATAACGATTTGGACGGGATAGATCATTTTGTTCGTTGTATAGAAGATTTACGGTCTGTTTTTGTAAGACGTGTCACTCAAAAAATTCGTGTAAATGAGTGAAGAAATTCATTTTGGGGTTTTGTAATGCAAATGTCACTTTGAATTGAGTGAAAACGTAAGAGTTGTCGTTTTCGTCTCTTTTTTTGGTTTCCACAATGCGATTTGAAACGTCACAAACATCAAAAACAGACGTTCACAAAAAAGTATTCGTCAAAGAAAAAAGGCAACACAATTTAATATTAAAAAAAAAAATACAGTAAAACTCGGTTAAGACGAACCCTCGGTTAATACGAACTAATTTAAAAGTCCCGACGTTTTGGCAAAAATTTTCATATAAAATACATCTTATAATACGAACTCGGTTAATACGAACCCTCGGTTATTACGAACTGTTTTAAGCAAGTCCCAAAAACTCGTTTTGATACAAATTACCATGTTTAGTAAACTCTTTATCCGCTTAATGGGATAGACCTAATATGAATTTCATATCCGTGGATGACTATCTAGATATAGATGCTAATGTTTTAACGCCACATACTTTATGAGCTGAAGAAATATTGGAAATTGTTAATCCTGCCGATGTTGAAAATTTGTCAAGTGATATATTCGAACAAAATTGTGTGCCGAAGAAGCTGACAATCATATTTTGGTAATAGAAAAACTTATAACGAATGAAATCGTTAATTCAGTCATTCAGAAAAAAATAACAGATTTTTTTTTTTTAAATGAAGAATTTTAATTGAATTTTTAATTGTGGATGCATGAAATGCTAATTTCATTTTTTATTTATGTAAAAATCTTGTTTTTGTTTTAATAAATACATATTTTTTATCGTTAAAAATACCCGCTTAATACGAACCTCGCTTAAGACGAACTAATTTATTTGGTCCCTCGGAGTTCATCTTAACCGTGTTTTACTATAATACTTTTTAACAAAAAATTGTAATAAAAAAAAGAATAATGATTTTATTTTATTTTATTTTCATTTATAATTATATTTATTTACATTTTTAGTTGTTAACGTTTTTGTTTTTTTTTATACAAATTATATTTTTATATCCACTTTTATTGTTTTCTAAACAAAATAAATTAATTTTTTTTTTAAGCAAAAATAAGCTGTTTTTGTTTATATTTCAATTATAGTGTTGGGTTGCCATCTAGCAACGAAAAATGAGTTATTTGTATATGAAATAAACTAACAAAAACCGAAAAGCAATGTCATGGCAATCTCTACTGTTTGACATAACATAAAGCTTAACGTACTCAAACGTAAGTCAGGCGAACGAATTATAAAAACTCATTTCCTTACGTATTCGTTCGGGTGCCACACGTTCGTCTGAAATTATACACGTATTGTAAAAACAGACCGTTAGATTATTTTTAGACATTCTTTTTAGACATTATTTTTATTAATATTTATAACTGAATTTTTTTCAACAAAGGGTTCATAATTATCAGAAATTTTTTCATCGATCCAACAAAATTTTTTTTTTAATATAAAAAAGCTTCATTTACAAAATGTTGAATGTAGGAAAGTTTTGAAGTGATTGTCTTAAATATTTTTGGGGGTTGGTGGAAAAACTAATTTTATTTATTTATCGTATGGCATTGGTTTAAAACAAATTACATAAATATTAATATTTAGGAAGAAATTTAAAAGGAGAAAGAAAACAAATTCTAGTGATAAGTATCAGATATTGATGTCAATATTTTTTAGCCATTCGATGGCAGCAGGACTAGCGTTGTTTAGTTCAGATAATTCGCCAAGAAATTTTCGATGAGGGCATTCTTTTATAATGTGGTGAATGGTTTGCACAGTATCACTGCAATCACACAGTGGGGAGACTGCTGAGTCCCATTTGTGAAGGGTAGCTGCGCATCTTCCAGTGTTTGTTCTAATACGGTTCCTAACCCATAGATGCCTTGGTAGTTCTGACCCTGGTGGCATGCAGGTTAGATCTTCGATTTTTATGTCGTCATCATACGAGGATAGATTCCAATTGTCGGTCCAAATGCTTTGTGGGTCGTAGTTGTTTTCTGTGAGCGTTTCGGCAAGCTTTAATGGTGGGTTTCTAGATTGGAGACGATCGTCATGGGCGGTTCCCATATATTGATGTACTTTAAGGCTGGGATTAGCCATTATTTTACGTTGTTCACGTACTAGAGCATTTTGGAGTCTTATATTTGGCGGTTGTATATTACTAAGAACAGGTAGAAATCTTAATGGAGTTGAAGACATTGTACCTGTTATTAATCGCATTGATGCGTTGAGTTTTACATCTAGTTTGTTGACGTGTGGACTGTTGAGCCAGACCGGTGCGCAATATTCTGCAGTGGAATATACTAATCCAAGCGAAGCTGATCGAAGCGTTTTTGCCGAAGCTCCCCAGGTAGTTGAGGCAAGTTTTTGGATTATATTGTTTCGCGTTTTTACTTTGTTGGCAGTACATTTATTTAAAAAAAAATACTTGTTTTCGTTTTAAAAATATCCTTTTCTAAACTTGAATTTTGAAAGATCCTTAGTCCGATTCATTGTATTAAATTACATGAAATTACAAATTATTAAATAAACATACTTGAAACAAAAATAATATATGTTTTTAATTTTTAGAAGTGTTGCTGAATGTAGAGGGCGCGAGAAATTTCAGTCTCAAAATCGTTTTGTAATCTTCTGTTAGTATTTTGTTGATTAAGACTGTCAATGTTTTCATTATTATAATCTGTAGAAATATTTCTTTTTAACGAAGATTGTATACACATATTACTGTTGTGGAGTTAGGATATAACGATAGCGTTCAAAACAAATTGAACCTTAATCAAATAATCCTTTACAGTGATTTCTTTATATTTTTCAAACAGATTGCTTTGGTTTTAACGAGCTTTTCAACAAGATTTTCAAACCTTTTACAAAATGTTTGTACAATATATAATGTTTAACGGTCTGTTTTTACAATACGTGTATAATTTCAGACGAACGTGTGGCACCCGAACGAATACGTAAGGAAATGAGTTTTTATAATTCGTTCACCTGACTTACGTTTGAGTACGTTAAGCTTTATGTTATGTCAAACAGTAGAGATTGCCATGACATTGCTTTTCGGTTTTTGTTAGTTTATTTCATATACAAATAACTCATTTTTCGTTGCTAGATGGCAACCCAACACTATAATTGAAATATAAACAAAAACAGCTGATTTTTGCTTAAAAAAAAAATTAATTTATTTTGTTTAGAAAACAATAAAAGTGGATATAAAAATATAATTTGTATAAAAAAAAAACAAAAACATTTACAACTAAAAATGTAAATAAATATAATTATAAATGAAAATAAAAATAAAAATCATTATTCTTTTTTTTATTACAATTTTTTGTTAAAAAGTATTACAGTAAAACACGGTTAAGATGAACTCCGAGGGACAAAATAAATTAGTTCGTCTTAAGCGAGGTTCGTATTAAGCGGATATTTTTAACGATAAAAAATATGTATTTATTAAAACAAAAACAAGATTTTTACATAAATAAAAAATGAAATTAGCATTTCATGCATCCACAATTAAAAATTCAATTAAAATTCTTCATTTAAAAAAAAAAATCTGTTATTTTTTTCTGAATGACTGAATTAACGATTTCATTCGTTATAAGTTTTTCTATTACCAAAATATGATTGTCAGCTTCTTCGGCACACAATTTTGTTCGAATATATCACTTGACAAATTTTCAACATCGGCAGGATTAAAGGTCTGTTTCATGCATCCACAATTAAAAATTCAATTAAAATTCTTCATTTAAAAAAAAAAAATCTGTTATTTTTTTCTGAATGACTGAATTAACGATTTCATTCGTTATAAGTTTTTCTATTACCAAAATATGATTGTCAGCTTCTTCGGCACACAATTTTGTTCGAATATATCACTTGACAAATTTTCAACATCGGCAGGATTAACAATTTCCAATATTTCTTCACCTGATAAAGTATGTGGCGTTAAAACATTAGCATCTATATCTAGAAAGTCATCCACGGATATGAAATTCATATTAGGTCTATCCCATTAAACGGAATAAAGAGTGTACTAAACATGGTAATTTGTATGAAAACGAGTTTTTGGGACTGCTTAAAACAGTTCGTAATAACCGAGGGTTCGTATTAACCGAGTTCGTATTATAAGATGTATTTTATATGAAAATTTTTGCCAAAACGTCGGGACTTTTAAATTAGTTCGTATTAACCGAGGGTTCGTCTTAACCGAGTTTTACTGTATTTTTTTTTTTAATATTAAATTGTGTTGCCTTTTTTCTTTGACGAATACTTTTTTGTGAACGTCTGTTTTTGATGTTTGTGACGTTTCAAATCGCATTGTGGAAACCAAAAAAGAGACGAAAACGACAACTCTTACGTTTTCACTCAATTCAAAGTGACATTTGCATTACAAAACCCCAAAATGAATTTCTTCACTCATTTACACGAATTTTTTGAGTGACACGTCTTACAAAAACAGACCGTAAATGTTTTCGATTTTTGTAGCACATATGTTATTTACTCAATCTGAACGGCGTTGGATTAAAAAAAGATAGATAAATTATCTATCCTTCGTTTTTTTAAGATGTTGCCTTTTGAACTATTGTTTCGTCCATGGCTGTATATAACTTGTGCACCATTTCCAATTGTAATGAAAAATTTTCTAACTGTATTATAAAATTTTCTAAATATATTTAAATAGAATTTTAAACTATCCAAATACAATTTAAAATGAAATATATATATTGGTAATATATTTGAGAAATGTTGATCTGCATTTAGAAAATTTTTAAATACATTTGGGTAATTTTAAAATACATTTGAACAATTTTAAAATATATTACGATAATTTTAAATAAATCTTGATCAATTTGAAAATACATTTATGACCTGTTCCACGATCTCGAACGAAAACCTAAGCGAACGCAAGCTAGTCACTCAAATTCGAATCAATTTGGGTTTCTCTATTTCGAAAGCTATCGTTCGCCTATACTTACGTGTGTCAATTTATATGTTTTACGTATTTACAAATCATAGTGGTGCCAGACCGGATATTTTAAACTTCTATTACAATTTACTTTAAAAATACCAAAAATACTACTAAATTGCTTGAAGATAAATACAACATTACTTAACAGTGATCCGCTGTATATGATAAATAAAACAAATAAATAAAACAAAAGAAAAATTAATAAATCAAAAGAAAATCAAAAAAGTACACCAGCGTTTTCAGCTGTTCCATTGCGTTTTCAGCTGAAATTAAAAGTTCTTAAAAAACTACAAATATTTGTGTTATTTTATTCTTAACCTTAACCTTTTATTCTAACCTACCTACCTTTTGTTATCCATTCTTTTTTTTAAATATTTATAATTTTTTATTATATCATTCATTCCAGCAAAGAACATTGAAAAATGAGGTTTTTTTAGGGTGTCCGATTTTTTATATTTTGTACATGAATACTCTATAGTCCCACTTGCACATAGCCTTTTTCAGATCTCGAAATTTGTAACAACTCACGATTTTATGCACGTTTTAAATTTTCATAAATTTGATAAAAATGCTAAAAGTGCTTCACTTTGAAGTGCCATAACTTTTTAATTGTATATCGCGTGTTATTAATTTAAACGATATTTGGAATATGCACTTGTCTACTTTATAACTGGATGTTTTTAAACAAAATTATTGTTAAAGAAGTGCATACGAAATGCAAATGCAGTTTTCTAATGTATTTTCCAAAAGTTTCTCCCATTACGATTTTCAAAAAAATACAGTTTACTAAAATATGTAATCTTACCTAAATATACAAGTGCTGATTTTTATGGGACAAACATGTCTTCTATTTGTAATGATTTTTTTTAAACAAAGTTTATTCTTTTATTCTAAAATATGGAAATATTTTTATACATTTTTGTATCGTTTTTTTACAATATTTTTTCACCTAGTTAAATTTTCGATATGATGTCAAAAAAGTTATTTTGGATTCAAAAATAAAAATATAACGTACTTAGATTATTTTCCATACAGCAACCCAGTCAAAACTTATATCCCCAATTACTATTTAAAAGATTCGTTACTCATATTTTTTTAAGTGCCAATAAGTAAGATTAAATAATAAATTACAAGTTTTATTTGAATCGTTTTTCTGATTTTTGTTCTTTCAATATTTTTTTAATAAATGAATATTTTTATAAATATAGGTCTTCAAACAAGTTACTAAATTGAAAAACGCAAAAAATCTGAACACGTTTTCATTCGACTTGTCTCCAACTAGTAAGATTAAATAATAAATTACAAGTTTTATTTGAATCGTTTTTCTGATTTTTGTTCTTTCAATATTTTTTTAATAAATGAATATTTTTATAAATATAGGTCTTCAAACAAGTTACTAAATGAGTTCGTATTTTAAATTTATCACAAAAAATATGAAATACAAGAATGTATAAAAATATTTCCATTTTATAGAATAAAAAAAATATATTTTTTTTAAATAATTAAAAATAAGACATGTTTGTTCCATAAAAATCAGTATTTGTATAATTAGCTAATATTCCATATTTTAGTAAACTGTATTTTTTTTTTTGAAATCGTAGGGAGAGAAAGTTTTGAAAAATTCATTAGAAAACTGCATATGCATTAAGTATGCATTTTTTTAGCAATCATTTTGTTTAAAAAATCCAGTTATAAAGTAGACAAGTTCATCTTCCAAATATCGTTTAAATTAATAATATGCGAAATAGATCTATCAACACATTCCTGAAAGGGTCAAATAATAAATTTGAAAACAAAAACTCTATAGATTATTTGTTAGGACAATATCCTAATGAAGAAATATAGAGTATATGGCCTCGAACTTGAATAATTTTCATTTTCATTGCACAATTAAAGGTCGAAAAAACATAATTTTTATTTTTAATAAAAATTATAACAAACTTGTGAAAAAAGGCAAAGTACCGCCTAGTTTACTTTCCCTGTTTTGTTAACTAACTTAACAAAATATAAAAAAGGAGAGAGAAACAAAAAAAAAAAAACGTGTATTGAATATCCACCAGAGGTGGATCTTGCACATCAAACAAGTTTTCAATTTATTTTTGATCAATGGTTATAATCTTTAATTTCAAACTCATATGTATATTAGTTCTCATGTAGTGAGTAAACTAGTTCATATGAATGCTTGAGGTTTGGCATGGGATTGTTACCGCTTTCAAAACGTGTTCTGATGATGGGAACCTAGAAAATTCCCGAAATAGATCTATCAAATCTATGAAAGGGTCAAATAATAAATTTGAAAACAAAAACTCTATAGATTATTTGTTAGGACAATATCCTAATGAAGAAATATAGAGTATATGGCCTCGAACTTGAATAATTTTCATTTTCATTGCACAATTAAAGGTCGAAAAAACATAATTTTTATTTTTAATAAAAATTATAACAAACTTGTGAATATGCGATATATTTATTTATTTTTTTTTTATTTATTTATTTATTTATTTATTATTAGTATTTATAATACTTAAAAAAAAAAAAAAAATCGCATTTACATTCATATTTCAAAACTAAAATAAAAATTTTTAATTATTATTATTTTTTACAAAATTCACACATTTTCTTTTAAATACAATATAATTTTGTTCTGTTTTAATATCATTTGTAAGTGTGTTAAATATTTGAAGTCCTTTATAAAAAAGTGATCTTTGCATTGCTGTTGTAGTTGCTTTCCTTAGCCTGAAGTTTTCCACATTTCGTAGTTGATATGGTTGTACTTCACCGACATAATTTATTTGTTCACAAAGATATTCTGGAGCATTACCATGTTTAATTTTATGTATAAAACTAAGAGTATTGAGTTCAAGTCGTTGTTCGATATTTAGCCATTGAAGTGTAGCGAGCATAGCTCGTATTGATGTGTATCTATTGCATTTTAAAATAGTTCGCATTGCTTTATTTTGTAACTTTTGTAATATTTCCAATTGTGATTCATTGCAGCATGTATATATTATTGTTGATCCGAATTCACAATTAAAGGTTATGCCACTTCAAAGTGAAGTGCTTTTAGCATTTTTTTTTACATTTATGAGAACTAAAAACGTGCATAAAACCACGAGTTTTTTACAAATGTGGAGATCTGAAAAAGGAAATGTACAATTGGGACCATAGAGTATTCATGTACAAAAAATAAACAAAATCAGAGGACCCGTGTTCAGATTTTTTGCGTTTTCCAATGGAATTAATGATATTATTTTTTTAAAAATATTTTGTTACTCGAAATCAAAAAAGCAAGTGACTGGTTTTGACATTTACGTTCGCACTGTTGACAACTCGTTCGAAATAGAGAAACCAAATTTTGTATGAAAACTGTTACGTTTTCATTCGACTTGTCTTCAAGTCATCGTTCGCATAGAAATTTAGTTAGAGAAACCCAAATCGCTTAGAAAGCGAAAGAAAGCATTCTTTCGAAACAGAAACAGGCCATTAGCCAATTTTAAAAATCATTTGGAAAATTTTAAAATATATTTAGAAAATTTTTAAATGCATTTGGAAATGGTGTAGAATATAAAATTAAAATTCAAATACATATACATATATGTATAATATATACATATATAATATTTTTAAATAAACAAAAACGTTATGAATTAAATAAAAATTATTAAAAACAAATAAAAATAACAATTCATTTATATAATAAATATAACAAGAAAAGTTTTTGAAACCCAATAACTTTGATTTCACGCAAGGTTACAAACGATCTTTTCCGTTGAACAAATTTATAGTTGGAAATTATTACTTGTGATTTAAAACCTAATTTTTTAGTTTGAGCGATTGGATTTCAGAATTATAAAGTGCATTTCTGTATAAGCTTTTATATTTACAGAAGCTATTATATTTTGAAGTACAAAATGATGGTGCCACTTTTAACAGTTATTCATTTTGAACGACTTCTTATTTAACAAAAACAACTTTCTACTTTAGCTAACTTAAAAAAAAATCAGTTTAATTGCAATGCAAACAAAAAACTAATGAAATTTAGTTTATACACCATTTACAGATGTAATTCGAAAAATATCAATTGGAATTCGAAAAATTTTAATTGTAATTCGAAAAAGATTACTTGTAATTCGAAATAGATCAATTGTAATTCGAAATAGATTAAATGTAATTCGAAAAAGATCAATTGTAATTCGAAAAAGATTTATTGTAATTCTGACATCAAGTAATTTAATTCTTTTAGAGTTTTCATTAACTTTCTCTGTATTTCTTCTTTTGTGTACTTTTGCTTTCAGAGTTTCCTCTTCTGTGGCTGTTTTTGCAACATCTTCTGGTTCCTTTTTCAAAGTCTTCATCAAATTTGTCTGTATGTTTTTTCTTAAGTACTTCTGTTTTTTGAATTTCTTTATTTCTGCTTATTATTGCACCATCTTCCATTTCCTGGTAATCAAAAATTTCAATAATAGTGTTGTTTTAAATTTGAAAATTGGATGATTCAATACCTAAAACATTGCTATCATATAAATTGTAGTCATGTTCAAAATGTTTAGGAAGACGACCGACTAATTCTTCGTCAAAACTATTCAACCGAGTAGGTGATGGATCTCCACCCGTTTGTTTTATTTGTCTCACAAATGTGTTAATATTTGTTTTGGTTAACGATTTGGTTTTTCCCCATTGATTTTGTATTTGTTTTTTGAGACCTTATTAAAAAGAGTGGTAATACTACTCCTAGCATCAGTTTTTATTTTGTTTGTGTTAGTATAAATTTTTATGTTTTCAATTATTTCTAACTTTTCCATAACTAGTCTATTTAACAAATCCTATAAATGCATGTAAAAAATAACATAAATGTAAAAAAATTATGAAAAATAAATATCTTGACAGATCTTGTATACCTTTGTTATCTGATTTATCAGCTTTTACCAATTTTTGGATGTTTTTTTTTTTCAATTATTTTAAGGACAATTTTTTTTGGAATTACACTGTGGCATCATAGAAATTTAGGGTTGATTTTTGAAATTTAAGTTGACGGATTAAAATGTATTATGAATAAACTCAATGCTAACAAGCTTCTAAGCAAAAAATGCATTCTAGTAAGCAGATCGTTGGTTGCGATGTATAAGTAACTGCTAACTTATGAATATGGCTGATGATGATTAATATGACTATTAAAAATATGCCTAATTTCTGTTTACTACATAAAAAACTAACTAAATTGAATTGAGGGTAAAAATATCTTCCCTTCAAGCAACTTTTACTAATTATTGAATAAAAATAAATTTGTGTTTTATTAGTTTATATAAATATATATTTCAATTTATATAAATATATATTTTAGGCAAAAGTGCAGTTTACGGGGTTTTGGAAATCAAAAAAAAAAAAATACATGACCCCCTCCAGAATAAAAAAAAAAAAAAACCGAAATTATTTTTGGGAGGGGCTCGGCCCCGGGAGGCCCGTGGGAGGCAAAAAACAGGGGGCCATAGTAACAGGGTCGTATGGGTACTCAAATTAAAGGAAATTGTCTCACGATTTCAAAAATGATATTTTTTTTCGGATCCATAACACCTATTCCAAATTAGAGCCATTATTCGACCAATAGTAATATACGAAAAAAAGTCAAAAATAAAATTAAACAAAAACGGTACTCAAATAAAAAGAAATTGTCTCACGATTTCAAAAATGATTTTTATTTTTGAACCGATAACACCAATTCCGGGCTTAGGGGTTTTTTTACTCCCATCAGTCCAATTCTCGGCTTCGCTGAGGCTTCGCCCCGGGATGCGTAGGAAGTGGCTTTGCTTAGCAAAGTTTTTCTGCGTAACCGGCCTACGGCCGGGCTTAGGGGTTTTTTTACTCCCATCAGTCCAATTCTCGGCTTCGCTGAGGCTTCGCCCCGGGATGCGTAGGAAGTGGCTTTACTAAGCAAAGTTTTTCTGCGTAACCGGCCTTCGGCCGGGCTTAGGGGTTTTTTTACTCCCATCAGTCCAATTCTCGGCTTCGCTGAGGCTTCGCCCCGGTATGCGTAGGAAGTGCCTTGCTAAGCAAAGTTTTCCAAAAAACCCGTTTCCGTTTTTTTAACCCAGGGGGGCCAGGCGCCATAAAACGATTGTAGAGGGCGCTTCGTATCATGGATCCAAAAAAAAATCATTTTTGAAATCCAGATGAAATTTCCTTTCATTAGAGTACCCCCACTTATATGTTACTACGAATACCGGTTTTTTGGCCCTAGAGGGCCCCAGGGGCGTCAGCCCCCTTAACCGAAGATAGAAAAAAATTTTCTTTTTTCATTCTGGAGAGGACCATGTATTTTTTTTTTTTGATTTCCAAAACCCCGTAAACTGCACTTTAGCCATATTTTATTTTATATAAATATATATTTACTTATATAATATATATTTATTTTATATTTCATATTTATTTATTAATTTAATAATAAAAATTAATTTTTTGTCCCTTTTTGTTAAAAAAACTTTAGTGGTTTGCTGTACTTTGAACATTTTGTTTTTGAGTGATTTTGCTGGTGTTTGTTATGGTTGGTAAGGGGTATTTCACATGAGACGCAGTTAAAAATTTGGTTGCCAGTAACTGAAAAATTTTTTCGGTGTAGTTAATTAAATTGACATCAAAACTTTCATATTAATGTAGATCTTAATTTTAGAAACATATAATTTTTACACTGAATTATTTCAAGCTTCTTTTTAAACAAATGTGAAGAAAATATTATTAAAATTGGTATTTTTAAAAGCAGTGCCCATAATACCAATTTTTCATCAATATCATCTGGCAAGCCATTAAGTGCACCGGCAAATGAGTACACATATTTGCAAATGCAAATTTTTAGCTCACTTGGTCAACTCTCTGTATCAAAATGCGCTCAAAAGGGCATTCCCAAAATAAGACACTTACATATTTGTATATATTATATGCGCACAAGGGCTATAACTTTTGGTATTTTTTGCAATTATAAAATTTTACCTATATACAGTCCCTAAAATATATAATGCAACTTGCATTGTAAGTTATAAAAATGCATTTTTAGAAAATGCACTTCATGCGGGAGGGTTTTGATTCAAAATATCTCGAAAAACGATTTTTAGTATCAATATAGTTTGTCCACCAAGTGGGTGATAGGTAAAAGTATTGCAAACAAAAAACAGTTATAACCCTAATGTACACAAAAAAAAAACATTTTTTCATTGAATTAGCCGGCATTTGAACAGAACGCTTTATTGATATTAGCAATATCGTTTATTTTTAGTATGTTGGAATGTTTATTGAAAATAAACGGCATTCATCAACAAAATGATGCACAAATTACTTCTTACATTTTTTTTTTACTTCAAGACATGCCGTCACACCGGTTTCGTTTTATTTTACGCTTGTTTCCCGCTCACGACCCAGGACAAACTGAAAGAAAATTGCAAATTCTGTATAGGAAGCCAAAAATCCCTTCTGTCCAGTGCTGCCAGCCTATTTTGTTGAAAAATCGTCAGTTTTTGGTTAAATGTCCATTTTTGGGAATAAAATATCTTCAAAAAATCGCTAATTCCAAAAAAATATATTTTAATAAAAAACTGTAAAGTTTACTCTAAACTTCGTTTTAATCAATTTATTTGTAATTATTTCAACATTTTGTTGCCTTTTTCCATTAGCTCCTTTTAAAATGCCTCTATTTTTTTTTAAATAGAATAAACTTTATTTTATTAATTTTAACTAATTTATAAAGTGAACAATTTCAATACACATTACGCGGAATAATAATGGTAATATCATCGACCTATTTTCAAATCTGAGGAACTCCATTGATACTTCACACAAAAAGTTTCTAGAGAGAATATGACGAATGCATATTTAGTAAAAATTTTTTCATTAAGATTCTATCCCATTGTATTAATTTTCTATACACACAAAGAAATTTTGTGGCCGTTTATCAAAAATAGGGTATAATATTACCAAGTACAGTAGGAACATTTTTGTATACACAAAAAATTCCCAGAGGGAATACGATAAAAGCATAATTAGTAAAAATGCTTCATTAAAATTCTGTGAATTGTATCAAGTTTTGTATAAATTATGTTAATTATGTATTTGGGTTTGCGTTTGCTCACTTTCTAAACTACTTTCCACATAGAAAGTCATTTCATACTCTATTAAATATTACTTAACATTTTTATCTATTTATAAAACTGTTCCTATTATTATAAATCTTTTTTACTTTCAATTATTATAAATGCAAAGTCAAAATTCCAAACGGTGCTCCAGTTGTGACATTTTAATGCATTGGAGAAATTATAAAATTTTCTTATTATTATTTGCAAACTCTGAACATATCAATAAAAACAAATATAGACTATATGAGAATTTTTCAAAACTCGATATAATCTTCTATTTTTACATAACTAGCAAAAATAAACTGATTACTGCAAAATTACTGTTTTGGTAGTTGTTGACAAAAATACTAAAAGAACTGATTCAAACAACTGTTAAAAAATACAGTAGGTTTCCTCATTTGTTTTTTAAAATAACTGTCAAAATTGTTCTTTTGTATTATTTCATAGGAAAACAATTGTAATTACGGTTAAAACAACTACTACTGATTACTACACAAACAACTGTCATGTAGTAATTATAAAACTTTTTTGAGTGTAGCTTTTTTTCGAGCTGCTTTTGGAGATTTATTTTGTTACATTTTACTAAGTAATGCTTGATTAAAATATGTACACAAAATGTTAGAGGTATGCAATATAAGTTCGACATTTTGTAATGATTTAGCATAATTAAGTAAATAAGTAATGTTAAATTATATTTTATATTGTATGAAATGAAAGAAGTAGTTTAGAAAAATTGTGCAAATGCAAACTCAAAATAAACACAATGAGATGCATAATTTAAACAAAACTTGATAAAAATCCACCGAATTTTAATGAAAAAAATTTACTAAGCATGCTTTCATCGTATTCCCTCTAGAAATCTTTTGTGTGTATGCATTTACACAATTTTTCTGAAATACTTTCCGCGTGACTAGTCATTTCATACATTATAAACAATTTATTGTATTAAATATCCGCGAGTTGTTGTTGTGGTTTAGTAAGTATGTCTGCTATTATTTTATCAGTTGGACAATACGTTAAATTAATAAAATTGTTAATACAATAATCTTTTACAAAATGATACTTAATATCTATGTGTTTCGACCTAGCATTAAACTTTTCATTCAAAACCATCTTAATGCAACTTTGATTATCTTCCATAATTGTAATTGGTGTATTACCACTATCTAACATTTCTTTCAGTAAACTATAAATCCACTTTGCTTCCTTACAAGCTTCTGAAAGGGCTATAAATTCCGCTTCCGCTGTAGAGAGGGAAACGCAAGTTTGTTTACGACATGACCAACTTATAAAACCACCATTAATGTAAACTACGTAACCACTATGAGATTTACGGTGAACTTTATTTTCACCCCAATCAGCATCGACATAGCCATATAGTTGATCATTTTTCGATACTCTACTTAATTTCAAAGATAAGCTTGCTGTTCCATTTAAAAATTTCATAACTCGTTTTACTTCATTCCAATCTTCTTTATTTACTGATAAATATAAGAGAGAACCAATTTCCTTTTGATATAGTTGATTATCAGTTAAATTTTCGGATTGTCGTACACTCAAAAAAATAAGTTAGTACAAAAGTTAGTAAAACGTCTTGTAAATCAGGTATACTATTTTTTAGCAAATTTTTTTGATAAAATCGTGTTTTCAGCTAAAATTTTTGTTATACTTATTCAGCACTTAACTGTTTTATACTAATGCTTTAAAAATATACTAATATTTTACTAATTAATTTTGCTAAAAAAAATTGTGCTGATAAGCACATTAATAGTGTGGACGACAACCAGATTGAAAGATATACGCAGAATGAAGCAGTTGTCGCGGCATGTCAAGATGTAGTAGAGAAGAGGAAAATGATACTAAAAAGCACAACTCTAATAAGACATATAAAAAAATTAACCATGGAAGACTTTTGTATCTGTTTTTCATACATAAAACAAAATTGAGGACTAAAACAACTTAAATTTTGCGTTGTCACCGGCTTGTGAAAATAATTGTCTATTAATTAAATAAAAGACAAAATAAAATATTTAAATTTAATATGTTTTTCTAAACTAAATGTTTATAGATTAATAATCTAGTGTGGTCAAATTGCAAACAAACATATACAGACATGTAGACAGAGTAAAGCGAAAGCCAAAGACACACATCTTAGGTAGATTTTTATGGTTCCGTTTTCTTATTGCAAAAAAAGGGTTGCTTTTTCGTTTCGTTTGTTTTTGTTTATTTTTTCGTTTCGTTTCTATAATTATCTTCGGCACTTGCGTCCTTTATAAGATAGCATCATTTAGACAACCATTGATGTAAGTAGTTGAAAGAAAATTTTTGTTATGTTATATATATTTATTTCTATATATTTTCAGATATTAAATTAATTCATGTCGTCAATGTGGGAAAATGAAATTTTTATATTTCGTAATTAATTTTTTAAAAGAATCACAAAAATATATTTTATGATTTTCAGCAAATAAATTAACTAAATTACAATTTTTCTAAAAATTTTTTGCGTTTTTTTCAGTCTACTAAAACTCAGCAAAAAATTTATTAATTTTTAGCAAGGCTTTTTTATTTCTAATCCACAAGTGTTAGCAAAACTTTTGCTGAATCTACTACTGTTGCTAAAAATCAGCTCGCTGATTTTCAGCAAAAGATTTTGCTGACATTAGCAATTTTTTTGCAAGCACCCTCCTGACTAAAATTTTGCTGACTCAGCAAAATTTTTTGCTGACTTTACAAACTTTTTTTTTGGGTGTATTAAGACGTTTGATAACAAAAGCTGCTATTTTTGTAAGAAAAGTGGTCATCTTAAGAAGGACTGTCGTAAGTACCATGAATGGTGTAAACATAACAAAAATTCTGTAAATATCACTGAAGCTAATGAAGAAGATGAAGATCAAGAAGCTGAGTTTGTTTTTATGATAGCTTCAGGAGGAGCCCATCAAGTTTCATGGGTTATAGATTCGGGTGCAAGTTGCCATATTGCCCGGGACAAAAACTTACGCAAAATTTAAGTTGTTTTAATCCTCAATTTTGTTTTATGTATGAAAAACAGATACAAAAATCTTCCATGGTTGATTTTTTTATATGTCTTATTAGAGTTGTAGTTTTTAGTATAATTTTCCTCTTCTCTACTACATCTTGACATGCCGCGACATCTGTTTCATTCTGCGCATATCTTTCAATCTGGTTGTCGCCCACACTACTAATGTTCTTATCAGCACAATTTTTTTTAGCAAAATAAATTAGTAAAACATTAGTATAATATTAGTAAAGCATTAGTTCAAAACAGTTAAGTGCTGAATAAGTATAACAAAAATTTTAGCTGAAAACACGATTTTAGCAAAAAATTTGCTAAAAAATAGTATACCTGATTTACAAGACGTTTTACTAACTTTTCTACTTATTTTTTTGAGTGTAGCTTTAGATTTTAAAGCCGAAATTTCTTCAGAGTCATCACGGGAAGATTTCTTAAAATATTCTTCCAATAATTTGCCTTTAACCATTTCCATGGTAAGATCTTTATCTGGTCTAACCTCAAGAGCAGTGATTAAATTATCATACTTAGAAGGCAAGGTACTTAAAATCATTGAAACTTGCCAATCTTCAGAAAATTGTTGATCTCCAATTGCCCGCAGCTTATCAAACAATTCCATCATAGTATTGATGTGTATTTCCATACTGTCACTTTCTCCTAAACGCATGCTGCAAATTTTTCGCATAATATTTTGTACTTAAGGTGACACGTTCATGCTGATTTTCCAGCTTCTTCCAAGCATTTCTGGCGAGGACTTCATTTCTTATATGGATTAGTTGTGAATCTTCTACACATAAACTTATGACAGCAAATGCTTCCATGTCTCTTTTCTTCCAGGCATCTGTGTCTTTAACTGGCTCTTGAATTACAGACCACAGATCCTCCTTGATTAAATACATTTTCATCTTGAACTTCTAATTATAAAAATTGTCTTGGTTGAGCTATTCAAGGCCGTAAAATTTATTTTCGCTCATCTTTATAACTTGGAAAAACATTAAATTGCTGGTTGGAACACGAATATGCCCATAACCTATTGTAATTAAATATCCGCTAGTTGTTGTTCACAAAATATTTTTATTATATTTTGAAAAGAAAATTTGTTGATTGAAAATATTTGACAAAAATTTTAAAAACTGAATTTCAAAACATACTTATTTCTAAACAAAAAATATAAATTACAAAGTATTTAGAAACAAGGTATTTTATCTCAACACAATTACATAACATTTTTATCTTTTTATACAACTGTTCCTATTATGCTAATGGTTGAATTAGTTTGTGCGTAACGTTTCGTGAAGAATCAGCTGATTTGTTTTAGATGTATGAAAATTAGTGTGTGTGGTTACTTTGTCTGTAATGTAACGTTCCGTGCCGGACGAACCTGTTAAAAACAGAATTTTCTGTTTACGTTAAGTGACGGCTAAAAACAGCGATTGGCCTCACATAAAAAAAAACTAAACAACCAACACAAGAACTTTTTTTTGTAAATTTTATAAGGCAAATTGTACAAAATAATATAAAAAAGGTTTTGGAAACATTATGATACTATTACTACTATACATATTTAGTTATTTATTTGTGTTGTCAAAAAAATAAGAAAAAATATTTTTTGTTAGAAAGAAAATACACCAAAATTAAGACTGTTTTTCATTATTCTACGGCTTTCTCGAGAACAATTAGAAATTAAAAATATTTTCGTTTTTATAAACTTTTAAATATCAATATTTCAAAAGGTTTTGATTTCTTTAAACCTGTTAATACCCAATTTTTAAATTCACGAAAGGAATTTTAAACTGATTAAAATTAGAAAAACTTGAAAAAGCAGTCTTAATTTTATGATCATAATAAGGAAATTTTCTAAACTTTGTTGGTTCAATTTTTTTCTTTATACAAAAAAAATTTAACAGAAAATATTTTATAATTTTTCTTTATCATTTATCAAAAATTTAACATAGTTCATTAACTCTCACGTTTAACATGATTCAACACAGTTTAGTTTGCAGAAGATTGAACCAACATAGCTTAGAATAACAGAACAAAAAAAAAATGACACTTGCAGAGATGTTGAAAAGCTTTCCAAATCGCCGCTGTTAAATACATTGCAGGAGTATGTTACGTTGTTGCTTTGAGCCTTAGTTCTGGATTCCAATTAACATGATCACACAGTTACTTTTTGTTCTTTACATTTGTTGTTGTAACTATTTTTTCTGTATTGTTCTTTCTTTAAATCACTTGTTCTTATTTTTTTTTTTCTTAACAACACATTTTCTTTAATTTTGGAAAAAAAAATCACAGTGTCTCGATTTGGGCATAATTTTAAATTTTGGATATACTTTTTTATTAATTCAAATTTGTGTGCAATTTTTTTAGTTTCATATTATTGCAAAATTTTTGTAAGAGACAAATAGATAACGGTGAAAATAATTTTATTTTTTTTTGTTTTTTTTTTTTTTTTTGGAAATTTGATTTTTTTTTTTGTTTGTTTTACGTTTTATCCTTTTTTTTCCACAAATCGTTACACTATGCCATAAACACCTGTTTCATGAATGCATTTTTTTTTTCGTATAGAATTTTTTTTCTTAAGTAAATTTTAACAAAAATTTAGCACTTTTCACATACAAAATTTTACATATACCATTTGGAAAACACTTGGTATAGACAAATTTGATTTTAATAATTAATTACCAATAATAAATTTAGATTTTTTTCAATTCTTTTATAAAAAAAACTTTTTGAACAGATTTTATCCGCTATTTTCACTATGTCTTCTTTACTTCTCAAGCAAAACTGGTTTTCTACATAAATGTTTGCCATCAACGTTGTTTCAGACTTTCTCTATCAAGCCAGATTTTGAGGACGGACAGCTTTTAATATTTTTCACCTCGGCTTTACACAAATAGAATTTCTCTTTTTTAACATTAATTTACTAAATCCTTATATATGTCGACAAGGGTTAACCCAAGTTAAGAGCTGGTTGCAGATGAGTTATAGAAACCCTTCTAAATGGGCAAACCAGTTAATTGGAAAATTGCCAGACTTTCCTCAGATTTTCTGCATCAAATTAATCAAAGGAATTGATTATAATTAAAGCGATGAAATCTGTGAGAAATTAATTGATTTTATCAAGATACTATTACCATAAAAAAATTTCCATGTGAATTACCTTTGCTGTTTCAATTTTGGGGTTAACAATTAAAGTAAAACTTTAAGAAGAAACTATTAACAATTACATTAAAAATAAACTAGAAAAACAAGATATGTATTAATTAAAAATAAGAAAAAAATTAAATTATATATAATGAGGGTATTCACGATCGTTATTTACATTCTCTCAGCCTTGAGCTTTTACGACGATACATATGTGTTTTTTTACATTGTAAGCAAATGACCTTCATGAGTACCCTTAATAAAAATATTATTATTATATTTTACTCTTCTATTTACTCTGCATCTTTGGATGTGTTCAATCACTTAAAACCAAAGGTGAACAATTTTTTCTGCGTTCTGATCATAAACCGTTATTAGCAATTTTTGGGCCTAGAAAAGGCATTCCAGTTCATTCAGCCAGTAGACTTCAGAGATGGGCACTTACTATGATGACATACAATTTCAATATCGAGTATGTAAAAACAAATGAATTTGGTAACGTTGATATGTTATCTCGACTACTACCATCAAAACAAGAGGAAGATGAAGATTTTGTAATTGCTTGTGCCACACTTGAATATAACATAAAATCAGTTTTAAAGGACAATCTTCAATCGTTTCCTTTGACTTTTCATATTTTACAGGAAGCTTCAGCAAAAGACACCATAATTCAACAAGTAATTCATCACGTTCAATCATCATGGCCAAAGAAAGCTAAAGATCTTAGCAGCAGCAATCTATTCCCATATTATAATCGTAGATCTTCATTATCATTAGTAGACAACTGTCTTCTTAATAGTGATCGTATCGTCATTCCTGAAAAGTTTAGAAAAAAAAATTTAAAAAACATTACATAAAGGTCATCAGGGTCAACAGCGTATGAAATCAATTGCCCGTAGCCATGTATATTGGCCTAACATTGATCAGCAAATAGAAGATTTCGTTCGTCTATGCCCACAATGCCAAATCAACACAAAATCACCACCAAAAACATCTTTATGTTCTTGGCCAATATCAACCAGACCGTCACAACGTGTTCATATTGATATAGCAGGTCCAATTCGATCTCAATACTATTTGGTTATAGTAGACTCCTTTTCAAAATGGCCTGAAGTATATCAATGTAACACAATTTCAAGTAAGAAAATTATTGATCTCATGTCTGACTACACAAACAGATTCGGTTATCCGGAAATACTTGTATCAGACAATGGTACTCAATTTGTGAGTAGAGAATTTCAAAAATTTTGCAATCAGCGGGGTATTCAACATATGAGGACTGCCCCATATCATCCACAAGGCAATGGTCAAGCAGAACGTTATGTTGACATCATTAAAACGGCCATTAAAAAATCTTATAATGATGATTCAGAAGATAATTTACATCTCCAAGAGTTTTTACTTCAGTATAGATCAACTCCAAACTCAAATTGTGCGGAAGGGAAAACTCCGGCAGAACTATTCGTCGGTCGAAAACTTCGAACTGAAATTGATTTGCTCAAACAACAAAAATCATCAGAAATCGTTCGTAATGACAAAATGGATACCCAATTCAATAGAAAACATGGTACAACAAATCGTGAGTTCCAAATTAATCAACAAGTTTTCGTCAAAATCTATACAACAAAATGACATGGCAACCATTAGATGCACACTCATCGTACTATGAGTGTGCATCTAATGAAGATTCTCCATCACCACCAAGGCGCTCCACACGTAATAGAAACGCACCAGTATGGCACCGGGACTACGAGGTTCATCAATAACAAGGAGGGAAATGTTGAGTACGCAACACTGGTTAATAAACACAACCTTGTTAGAAAACCGAAGATGCTAGAAAAAGTCGTAGATTAGCCTCGCAGCAAGTTGGTCGTAGTTTTTCACCTCGTATTTTTAGATTACTTTTAT
This sequence comes from Delia radicum, assembly GCA_021234595.1. Taxonomy (NCBI): domain Eukaryota; kingdom Metazoa; phylum Arthropoda; class Insecta; order Diptera; family Anthomyiidae; genus Delia; species Delia radicum. The sequence continues at coordinate 597,417 of CM037856.1, forward strand.
TATTAAATAAATTAATTAAATAAACATTAAATCGCGTGTATTTATTTAACCAAGTTCACAACAAAAACTATTTAAGATTTGTCAACTTACCTGTATCAAGTTAATGTATCAAAGTTATTCCGTGGTTATATCTATTTTATTATATTATTTAATTGATATTTAATTTTATTAATAAATAAAACTGTTTGATTTTTTTTTAAACAAAATACACTCCAGTAATACCGGAAAAGCGATAACGGTTGTAACGGAGTTTTAAATGATGAAAATCGGTGTAGTCCGGTTAAACGGCACCGAAACGGATACAGCAAAACGGAGTTAAAACGGATAATTTTCGAAAATTTGAGTAATCCAATTTTACTGTACGTTAATGGTCCGTTTTCGTACAAGCTTCGACGGATACGTCAATTCCGGTCCGTTTTCGTACCGTCAATGCCGGATTCATGAATCCGTTTGTAACGGACAGTCCGTAAAGTTGTTTCTTGGGTAGGTATTATTGTAATATAAAAAAAAAAACATAAATTAAATATTTGAATTCATTGCTCTAAAAATGAAAATAAGAAAAATTAGGTATATACAATTATTTTCTCTGTGAAAAAATAGAGCCATCTAAACAAGCCTCCGGTCCGTTTTCGTACCGTCAATGCCGTATTTATGAATCCGTTTGTAACGGACAGTCCGTAAAGTTGTTGCGTGGGTTGGCTTAATGTGTTATTCCATTGTTATACTTTATTAAATTAAACAATTTTAATTTGTTCATTTTATATATTTTTATATGTAATATATTTTAATCCCTTTCCATGAAAAATCCCTATATTTAATTATTTTTTGTATGTGTTTATTAATACTTAATAAAAAACTAAATAAATAAAATTTCTAATAAAATAATTAAAGAAATATATATAAATTTTTAAAAAGGTTGGAGGAAATATAACACTAACTATCGACTTACACAAACAAAACGTAAACTGCTGAAAAATCTAACTGCTGATGAATTGAAATCCCAATGCATATCCAATTTTTTGTAAAGAAGCTACTCTAGTGCCTTACATCAATGCATACTGCCCGGACATACTGAATGTTTCATAAATGGCATTTCCAAGACAAATAAGAAGAACAATCTAATAAAATAAAAATTTATTAAAAAAACTAAAACTTTCTTTAAACAAATGTGTTGCAAATACGTACAAATTCCAAATTTTTCCCACACTTTTTAGTACTCTCTTATTTAAAAAAAAATCTTTAATTCTTCATTTCAAATTTATTTTTATCGGGATAAAAATAATTACATTTTCTCTTTTCTACTTTTCCCTTTTCTCGAAAAAATTTATTTTCACATTTTGCTTCATGACGTCATTTACAAAAAAATACCCTTATTTTGGTTGTGTTTTAAATTTTTGCTTCTTGTACACATTCCACAGTGAAGTTTTATAGTTTTTTTTTTTGTATGTTGTCATGTAACCAATTTGGTATATTGTTTAACTGATAGTTTTATAGTTTTTATATTTTACTTTAGAAAGTTACAAAAAAAAAACTTAGGTGAGTTACTAGATTTTATAAATGGGATACCGAACAAATTACCTAAGAATACTTTGATTTTTTACAAAAGATATAACATGCAATTTATACTTGTGGTGTGTGTGGTGGTTTATACTGGACTTATATAATTTCTATCAATTGTATATAAAAAAGATTTGGAAAGTTGACTTCGATATTATTTCACTAGTTTGTTTTTGTGGTTGTGTATTTCTTTAATTCCAAAACATTTATTTTTATTTTACAACTTTTTTCCGCAGATGTCGATGACAGATAACTTGTCGAAAAACTTTTCATGTTGAATTCTTTACAATAAACTAAGGTAACTTATACCCTCTTTTCAGTTGATTTTACATTTTTTTTGCGTGTATGCTTTTATCGTATTTTCTCTAGAAATTTTTTGTGTGTATAATACTAAGGAAATTTTGCAAAGAAAGCCTTTTATAAAAACGCCAGTTTTTTTTTGCGTGTATGGTATGTTCGCTTACGGTACCCGGAAAATTAGTTGGTATTGATTACGTAGTACTCAAATATTTATAACTTTTTCAACAGTACGGATCAGAGCACCAAGCCGACACTATATTTGCGGCCTGACCAACTATTGTCCGGAGGCTTCAATGACTAAGAATCGGCAGAAGCATATGATAGAACTCTGATCCGAAAGACACGCGTCATTTGGGCACAACTTAGATCAGGATGGTGCAAATGTTTGAATTCCTACTGATCTAGGATTACCCCTCCATACCTTACATTTGCCCAGCATTTGGAGAGAGCCCTCATAACCCCAAGGACCTCTTCAACTGTTCGGCAAAACCAACTTACTTGAGTCCCAGCTCTATTTGGACCCATCCTATCCATGTGGCCCATTTTTTGGGCCTGGGCTTGAATGAGTTTACGGATGAACATGAGAAACCTAATACTTAATCTTTTATATACATTACAGTCTATGCTGCTACAACAACAACAATGGATTGGCAGCGGCTATAATTTCGGCTTGTTATGAAATTGTACACATAAAAAATTCCCAGAGGGTATACGATGAAAGCGTACTTAGTAAAAGCTTTTCATTAAAATTCTGGGAATTTGATCAAGTTTTTGTTTAATTATGAATCCCATTGTGTTAATATTGTATTTGCATTTGCACAATTTTCATAAACTACTTTCCACGTAACAAGTCATTTCATACATAATAAAATTTTATTTAACATTTTTATCTATTTATACAACTGTTCCTATTATGCTAATTCTTTACAAAATGTCAAATTTATATTACACACATCTAACAATTTGTGCACATATTTTAATCAAGCATTACGTGGTAAAATTTAACAAAATGAATATGGACGAACATAAAAGATAATAGGGCTAAAGTGCACTTTATGGGGCGTAACGAAATTAAAAAAAAAAGTACATGGACCCCTCCGGAATAAAAAAAAAATTTTTTTTTGTTCTGGAGTTAAGGGGGCCGGGCCCCTTTTGGCCCCAGGCCCTAAAAACTGATACACCACCGAATATACAAATATGGGTATTCAAATCAAAGGAAATTTTCTCCCGATTCCAAAAATAGTATTATTTTTTGGATAAGTGAACCAGGGCGGCAACCAGAGCCATTTAAACCCCCAAAAGGGGGTAAAAAAAAAAAATGCAAATTTTAATGAAAAAAAATATGACTCCCTCCGGAATAAAAAAAGAAAATTTTTTTGTTCTGGAGTTAAGGGGGGCGGGGCCCTCTTTGGCCCCCAGACCCTAAAAAGTGATACTCGAACGAATATGCAAGTATGGGTACTCAAATCAAACGAAATTTTCTCCCGATTTCAAAAATGATATTATTTTTACTCAATTTATTCAAAAAAATAAAAATTTTTTGAAAAAATCGCGCGATTTTAAGGCCTGGGGGCCTCGTTTGGCCCCCAGGCCCTAAAAACTGATCACTTTTTAATTATTTAAAACAAAAAATGAAAAGTTTTTCAAAAAATCGCGCGTCTCATTATCTTCCCTAGTGTGACGCGCGCAGGGAAACTTTATTCAGCGAAGCCACCTGCCGCGTCCTATGGAGGAGAAACCCCCTAAGAGCGGCCGCAGGCCGCCACGCAGAAAAACTTTATAAAGCAAGGAGGGGGTCATATTTTTTTTCATTAACATTTGCATTTTTTTTTACCCCCTTTTGGGGATTTAAAATGGCTCTGGTTGCCGCCCTGGTTCACTTATCCAAAAAATAATACTATTTTTGGAATCGGGAGAAAATTTCCTTTGATTTGAATACCCATACTTGTATATTCGGTGGTGTATCAGTTTTTAGGGCCTGGGGGCCAAAGGGGGCCCCGGCCCCCTTAACTCCAGAACAAAAAAAATTTTTTTTTTTATTCCGGAGGGGGTCATATTTTTTTTTTTTTTTTTCGTCACGCCCCATAAACTGCACTTTTGCCAATAATAGGTCATTTTCTTGTTCATACGTGTTTTTGATAACAAAAAAAAAGCTACTACAATAGTGTTTTTTCTGTGAAATAATATATGTATTAAATAAATAAAACTTAATTGAAACATAATTATATAAACATATATAGAAGGTGCGGAAACATAATTCAGTGTAAAAAGTAAACTAATTTTATTTATTTATTAACCAACTAAATTCTAACCCTAATTTTATTTTTTCGAGTTCCAAGGTTGTTCTTGTTGCAAATGAGAAGGAGGTTTAAAAATTAATTGATAAAGGTAATATTTAACATGAATGTCATTATATTTTATAAATGAAAATAATTTTTAATACATGTTTGTTTTATATTTTATAAATGAAAATAATTTTTAATACATTAACAAAAAGAACAACATTTTTAATCTAAAAAATGGATATATGATGTTGAGTAGGCTTTTTTATTACGATTTTCTGCTTAATTGTCCTAAATTAAATTACCAATTACCAAGTTTTTGTTGTTAACACGTTGAGTGCCACCATATAGGAAAAAAATATATTAGAAAAGTGGCAATTTATAATAACAGGTTTAAATTGATATTTTTGTGATAAAAATTAGTTTGTGGAAAGCCTTTTTTGTATATGTGTCTTAGTTTTACCGTTATTATGTGTGACAGCCGGCGGTACACGTGGCACACAGATAATATAATTTTATTCAGGTGCCATGTGTACCGCCGGGAATTACACATTATTACTTTTATTATTAATGTAGTTTCCACTGGGAAAAAGAATAGGAACAATTTATCGTTAACTATCTTATCATTAAGTTTCCTGAAATCCACTACTAATCTCCATTTGCTCAAATCACTCTGTCCCTTTTTAGGAACCAATAATAGTGGAGCATTATAAGGACTTATGGATGGTTCTATTATGTTCTGTTCCAATAACTCCTTCACTTGTCTATTTATCTCTTCCGTATGTGTTTGCGGTAAGCGATAGTTTTTTATATACACTGGACTCATGTCGTTCAGCTGTATGGTCTGATTATAAAAATTGTTTGTTGTCAAATGTTCATTCTCTAAATGAAAAATGGACTGATATTTCCTTAGTATTCCAATTAATTCCTTTTTCGCGTTATGGTCGTCAATATTCAAATTGAGTTCATTCATTAACTTATTGAATCGCTCTTCATTATATTTTGGTTGCTTCGCTACTTTGTTAGTACTATATATCTCATAATTATTTAGTGGTATGGTTTCTATAACCAAATTCCTTATTATCGTAGTTTTATCTAACACGTTTAACAATCTCACATGTTTATTTCCGTCTTTTGGTACTATGGCGTTTGCTAGGAATACACCCTTCGCAATTTCACGACTGCATATTACTCCGTCTTCTTCGATATTTAGATCGAATGGTAAAATCACCTCACTTCTTGGTGGAATCTTCACTACAGTTACATTAAATCTATTGTCATGTATTGGTATAGCTACGTTTTCGTTCCCGGTGTTAATAGTTAATATAAACTTGTCATAATCTATATTACAATTATATCTACAGAGAAAATCTCTTCCCAGTATGCCATCGGTATAAATTGGAAAATTATCCCTGACCAGTTGTATTTTATGATCAATCACCGTTTCACCAAATTTTATTGCTATCTCTGTAGAACCTAAGGATTTAACCTTTTCTTTTGAAATACCTGTTAGGTAACAATAATCATCTTCATCTTCTCTATAGTTCTGTAACAAATCTATTTTACACAAAGAGACATCGGCTCCTGTGTCGATTAAAAATGTCAGAACATCGTCCGCACTCTGTATGTTCAATTTTACATAATTTTTCAGATCGGATGAGATGCTAAATATTCTTTTGGTGTTTACTGGTTTTGTTCCGAAGATTCCTGGTACTCTAAAATCTCCGGATGCTGGGAGTTTCCCTGTTCCTGAATGTGACGTACATTATGGTTTCTATTGTTATTATAATTTCCGCCATTACGGTTATTATAACCACTATTATACCTGTCGTTCGTGCCACTATGGTTACTACCTCGTCCCCGGTTATTATTACGATTATGATTATTGTAATTACTGTTGTGGTTATTGTTGTTGTTACGGTTACCGTTACTATTTCTACCTGTTCGGCACATTTTAGCAAAATGGTTCATTCTACCACACTTGCTGCAATTCTTGCCTTCCGCATGGCATCTATCGCCGTGTCTACCACCACATTTTCCGCATGCGTTGCTATTATTATCTCTGCTGTTATTATTCCCTGTCGAATTTACGGTCTGAAACATGACCTGGCTCTGTTTTATGTCCGATGAAGCCTCTAACGCTATCTCTATAGCTTCATGCAGTGTTTTCGTTCTGCTCGCTTCGATAGTTCTTACTATTTCCCTATTTTTTAGACCATTCTTAAATGAATTAAACGCTATCATAGCATTTGTATTGCTAATAGTTTCCCTGGTTGCTTCACCAAGCGCGTCTACATGCAACTCATTCAACTCCATAGTCAGAGTCTCTATTTTGTCCGCAAATTTTCTAATTGTGTCCGTTTGAACAATCCGCGTCAATTCATTCAGAATTACGTTAGGGGATTTTCTTATGCCGTATGCCTTCTTAATAGAACTCAGTAGAGTTTCTATGCTAGTTAGTACAGCTACTTGCCTTACCCTGTTCTGTACCCTTGCACTGAGTTTAGTTCTAAAGACAAAATTAAAAAATGAATTAAGTTTTTTCCGGGGAAATTGTTTCCTTTACTATCTCTACATTGGCTATAAAAGGTTCTAATTCCTCCCTAGCACCATTGAAAGTTGGTAGAAGTTTAGAGATGGATGCTAATTCGGCAGTGTTCAATATATTTGTCGTCATTGTTTCAGTTTCACTACTTTCCCTTTCTATATTATAATATTCTTCCTCTTCAGTATTAGTAACGCTACTATTACCACTACTTGACTGTTGTCCCTTGTCTTCGTGAATTTGAAGCACATCCAGGGCTTCTTTCTTCAGCTTAGCAAATCTTTCTGTATGTTCTTGTCTATCTGTTTTTGAAATTTTAGTATTCTCTAAAACTCTTATTTTTTCTGATTCTAATTTCTCTATTTCCCTTCTCTTAGCCTGTAATGTATCTGGAAGGTAAACTTTGCTTATTGATTTCTTTGCGTTTATAATTATTGTCTCTAATTGCTTATATATATTATCCATTTATTTGTAATTAGACTATGTTAACTTTCATTAAAACCTTATTATCTTAGTAGTTAAAACAAATATATATTTTTATATTTTTCTTTTTTTTTTATTCTCTTAATTTATCTAAATAATCTTTTATAGATGTCAACTTCTCTATAACTTCTAGCTTTTCTACATTCTCTACTACAGAATCGATTTTTTCTACCACTTGTAATTCCTCCACTTTTTCTAACAAATATTCTTTTGCCACTTCTACTTGGTCTAGAGCTGCATCTATGAAATAATTCTTAGCTTTCATTAATAGTAATGATATGCTTATTAGTATGATTATTGTTATTGTCAATATTAATATTGTAGCCTTTAGCATATTTTACAATTTGTATTTGTATTATATATAATTTTTTTTTTTCTTTTTTTTTTTGTTAACAATATTTCCTTATTGTTTGTTTTTAGACACTTCCGCAAAATTATATTTGTACATTGCACTCAATATAAAGTTACGGTCATGCTTGAATATATATGTAAAACGATACTTATTTTGTGTCTGTTGGTTCAGGCAGGATTTGATATTATAGATGCATGTCCTCCTTCGCTTCGGCTACACAGGTTCCAAATGCAGGATCGCCATATGCTGTTATCAAGGATGTTCTGGGGTTCCGGGACTTTTCCAATTCAAATACAAAACACAATTTTTGTTTTCTTTGGACTTAATATAATTTTTATTGGTATTTTTTTTTTTGTAGATTTGCGTTTCTTCTATATTTAAGTTTGCAGCACGTTGATATTTACAGAATTGCCTTAAAAACTATTTTGTTGTGACTTATATACTAATTTACTTCTAATAGTTACAAAGGAGAAACGTTATGAAAAACGAAACAACGTAGAAACGTTCTAAACGAATGGAACAATCAAATAATAGAATACACACACTGACCTACTTCAACACGTGTGTACAAGACATTCATTGATAATGCACAAGCGCTAAGTCACTTGCACTTGAAAACTTTCTGTGAGGTCTAATAACATACAAATCATTGAGCGACAACACAAAATGCTACGATCAACAAATAATATGAAACCCTTACATGTACCTAATTTATGGTGTTCATATTTTACAAATAATATTTTATTGTCTATGACTAATTCCAACTAAAGGTTGAAATACCAAATCGTTCTTCATTGTTTCCCTCTGTACACTATATACGGTAAGTATGCACACAACAAGATCAAGAAGCTTCAAATAGTTATTGATTACAATTCGGCAAAACAAGGAATCGATTTATCAGACCAAATGGCTACTTATTTCTCTCCTTTAGGTAAAATATTCGATGGTACCACAAGATAGCTTTCGAGTTCCTTTTGAGCACTGCCGTTTGTTTTTTTTTTTTTTTTATAAATTAACCAATACTCAGGGGATGCCCCCTACTCATGCAGTGCATTGTATTGATCAGGAAAATAGGGTATGGGAAGGAGGAAAGATGGAGTAGTGTTTGTGGATATTTGATTTAAATTTTTCTAAATTGTAAGTAACAGGGAAGACTTCTGCGGGAAGTTTGTTCCACATACGAATCGTTCGACTAAAAAAACGAATTTTCTCTGTAATGCGTTGTGCGAAACACAGGACAATCAAACATTTTGGTAATACATAAACAATACAAGCCCAATACAAAAATAGCTGGTTTTAGAAGAAGTATTTGCGAGTTTCTATGTGAAGCAACAGATCAAGCATCAGGATACTTCAGATCTAAAATTCATTCTTTACAAATTTTTGATGTCAGAAATAATAGAAATAGGATTATCAGAAAACGGTGTATCGGATGTTACACTAAAATAAAACAGACAGACGGCCGCAAAGAAGCAATAAAAAAACTAAAAAGGTTACAACATTTTGCAATGGCTGTGTGGATAATCCAGCTCTTTGCCTGGATTGTTTCAAGCAAAATCATTAATTCCTTTTTATGTATGAAATTTGAAGTTCCTTTTTTTATTATTTATAAGCTAAAAGTGAAGTTATATTTTATTTAATGAATTAAAGTATTGAAGTTTTATTCCTTTCTAATTCATTTAAAATAAAAGATACGGTGAAAATTCCCAAAGTAAAAAAAAAAAACTGTCTTTCTAGGTGCCAAAACATAATACATATTTACTTTACTGTGGTGCCGCAGAAAATATACTGTATTGAATTCACAAGTACCTGTGCACCGCCGGCGGTACGCGTGGCACTCTAATAAAAGAAAAAGTGTGCAGCGCCGGCGTGGCACTCAACGTGTTAAATATCCTAGTACTTTTCTCCAAATTATATTCCTAAGTTGATTGATAAACTTTCCTAGAAATAGTTATTAGTTGAAATGCGCCTACTGTACATGATAATATTATAGCCTTTTTTAATAAATGACCACCTAGATTTTTTTGCGTATTGTTTTTATTAAAAATACAGCAAAAAATTTCGCAAAAAAGATCACAATTTTAAGTGCGGTGGTGCAGATGATGAGTCCGGCGGCTTGGAATAGCCGGCTCAAATTTCGAGCCGATGCAATACGACTTAAACGACGGCTCGGCTGACGGCGTACGGCGCGGCTGACGGCTTAGCCGCGCCGCCGAAATTTTATTCGAGCTGCGCCGCCGCTGAATTAGTCGGCTGATCCGCGGCTTAATTGCCAGCCATTTTTAACGGCTGAGCTGAAATTTTTAATTCGGTTTTTTAAGTGTTGAGTATTTAGTATTAGAAAACAGAAAGTATTATTACCCAAGAAACAACTTTACGGACTGTCCGTTACAAACGGATTCATGTATCTGGCATTGACGGTACGAAAACGGACCGGAATTGACGTATCCGTCGAAGCTTGTACGAAAACGGACCATTAACGTACAGTAAAATTGGATTACTCAAATTTTCGAAAATTATCCGTTTTAACTCTGTTTTGCTGTATCCGTTTCGGTGCCGTTTAACCGGACTACACCGATTTTCATTAGTTAAAACTCCGTTACAACCGTTATCGTTTTTCTTCTGGTATTACCGGAGTGTGTTTTGTTTAAAAAAAATCAAACAGTTCTATTTATTAATAAAATTAAATATTATTAATAAAATTAAATATTAATAAAATAATAAAATAGAAATAACCACGGAATAACTATGATACATTAACTTGATACAGGTAAGTTGACAAATCTTTAATAGTTTTTGTTGTGAACTTGGTTAAATAAATTCACGCGATTTAATGTTTATTTAATTAATTTATTTAATAATAAAAGTAATCTAAAAATACGAGGTGAAAAACTACGACCAACTTGCTGCCAATTATTTTTTGCCATCTGAGAATCCGGAGGAAGTGGAAGATCCGGTTGCAGAGGATATTGAAGCAAATGTGAGCGAATCCTCTGGCTCGGAAGATGAGGATGGTTTGATAAAACCACGTTTTTCAAAAATGACGCAAATTATTCGAGCTGCGCCGCCGCTGAATTAGTCGGCTGATCCGCGGCTTAATTGCCAGCCATTTTTAACGGCTGAGCTGAAATTTTTAATTCGGTTTTTTAAGTGTTGAGTATTTAGTATTAGAAAACAGAAAGTATTATTACCCAAAGAAACAACTTTACGGACTGTCCGTTACAAACGGATTCATGTATCTGGCATTGACGGTACGAAAACGGACCGGAATTGACGTATCCGTCGAAGCTTGTACGAAAACGGACCATTAACGTACAGTTAAAATCGGATTACTCAAATTTTTCGAAAATTATCCGTTTTAACTCTGTTTTGCTGTATCCGTTTCGGTGCCGTTTAACCGGACTACACCGATTTTCATTAGTTAAAACTCCGTTACAACCGTTATCGTTTTTCTTCTGGTATTACCGGAGTGTGTTTTGTTTAAAAAAAAATCAAACAGTTCTATTTATTAATAAAATTAAATATTATTAATAAAATTAAATATTAATAAAATAATAAAATAGAAATAACCACGGAATAACTATGATACATTAACTTGATACAGGTAAGTTGACAAATCTTTAATAGTTTTTGTTGTGAACTTGGTTAAATAAATTCACGCGATTTAATGTTTATTTAATTAATTTATTTAATAATAAAAGTAATCTAAAAATACGAGGTGAAAAACTACGACCAACTTGCTGCCAATTATTTTTTGCCATCTGAGAATCCGGAGGAAGTGGAAGATCCGGTTGCAGAGGATATTGAAGCAAATGTGAGCGAATCCTCTGGCTCGGAAGATGAGGATGGTTTGATAAAACCACGTTTTTCAAAAATGACGCAAATTATAAGGTAAAAGACTACGAAGCAATTTCAAGAAAAAATAAAATTGTGAAATCGTTTTCGAAAATTTCATTAACGGAACAAAAAGGACAAGTTGATGGTCCTGACAGCCAGTGCTAATATTGTTTATATATTAGTCTTATATTTATATAAGTTTAATATCATGTAAATAAATAAATAATTAATAAATAAATAAAATTAGCTAAACGAAGTTTAATTGAAATCCAAATACTTGACCTTAAATGTGAAACTTACTTTTTTTTATTTTATAAAAAAAATCAAAAAAAAAAATTGCAAGAATGTAGAAAATGCCATTTTATGGCAGGGTGGAGCATAATGGCATTTCTGGAAAATAATTGAATTCTGACAAATTTTTTTTTTTTTTTTCAAATTTCAAATTTTAATGGCATTTCTGGAAAATAATTGAATTCTGACAAATGCTGCCATTTGTGGCAAATGCCAAAAAAACTTGCCCAAGTCATTAGTTATTTTATTCTATCTAATTAGCATAGAAGTTGGTTTTTTAACATTATATCAAATTGATTAAATCAAATTTTATTATACTATGTTCATACTAAACCCCAAATATGCATTTTCCTTTTTTTTAAGTTTTTTATTTAAAATTTGTATTGAATTCAAAAGTCAAAAACTTGAAAAAAACGAAAATACGTATTTTGTTGTTCAGTATGAATGTGGTTTTAGAATATATTTAAAATAAATATAAATTTATATAATTATAAATAAATTTTGTATGCCTTTGGGTTCTGATGAGATCTTTGGCCAGATCGAAATACATGCATTTGTGTATTTATAGTTCTTTAATATAATACAAAAGAGTGCATTTAAAACACAGTTTTTTTTAACATAAATGTTATTTTTAAGCAAATATAAAATTAATAGTTCTTAAGAAAACCAATTATTTTTGTTCAAGTCCCTTATTATTAATAAAAGTGTTAAAAACATTGTTTTCTAAATAAGAATAGTTTTATTTTTAACAGAATATTATTTATATTTTCTTAACTTTTTCACTAACGACTTTCTGTTTATTTAAATTTATATTTTGACTTCTGATTCTTGTTAGGGGCCCTCAAATCAGAACGAAAACGTTTTATTTGTAAATTCTGATTAACTTTGTTAAGAAATATCGCCACTATATAACATTGATCAACAGTTTATGCATATAATGATTTTTTTTCAATGACCAATATCTTAATGAATATGTTTACCCAAAAACATGAATTTTAGTTTCATTATCATATTTTTTTTTATATATTTTTAAAAATGTGTGCACTGTAGTGTACAAGTGTCGTGAAAGGGTTAAGAAAAATTACATGTTTTTACTATTGTTTTTTTTTATATATACCCAGCAAACAATCCGGTCCGTTTATGTGCCGTTTTCGGTACAGCATAGTCGGATCCGGAGTCCGTTTCCGTACCGTTTTCCGGATCAGTATACGGACCAGAAAACGGATTAAAAGGAACATCGAATACGGATTCGAATCCGTTTAAAGTCCGTCAAATACGGACCGTTTCCGGACCGTTTTGTCGTGCTGAAAACGGATGATTCCGTTTTTTACGGATATAAAACGGACAATAAACGGATCGTTGAAAATACTTATTTGGTCAGTATTCCAACCATTTTTTACAAAAAACTCAATGGATTTTATTTTTTTTTATACATTTATTAATTTATTTGAAAAAATATTAAAATATACTTCATTTAACTTTAATTAAATACGAAATTCGCTACAGCTACTTTTTGTATCCAGCTTAGCAGCATCACGGAACATTTGTGGTCGATAATATTCAAAATCTAAAAGGAAAAAAGAATTTATTATTTTAGTTTCAAGAGATAGTAAGAGTTTTCTTGGAATATATTTTTTTTATTTAAAAAAAAAAATTGATACTTACTTTTTCGATGCAGTTTTTTGTTTCCACCAAGACCATCATTGTTAGTTTGTGGCCCATTATTGAATCAGATATCTACATGTAAAAAATATTAAGTGGGGTTTAAAAACGATGGATTCTATGAACAAATATATTTTTGTTTGCAATCTCATTTGAGCGTTTTAAATTATATAAATACTTACCATCTAACGTATGCAATGCATATTATGCATGCTATCTGAATTTATTTGGCGCCCGATCTTTTATATTATTTACTTAATTTTATTTAAATAAAACAAATTGAAAAAAATTGTTACCGATTGTGACTGACTTGAAACGGATGAAAATCGGTGAAGTCCGTATTAAACGGCACGAAAACTGATATCCCCAAACGGACTAAAAACGTGTTTTCGAAAATCCGATTAAACGGTCCGAAAACGTACCGTAAACCCCGGATTCAAGAATCCGTACATGCCGGAGACATGTTTCTTGGGTATATAAGAAAAATTTCTTTTTTGGGCAGCTCAGCCGAAAATTTTCACCAGCCGGAAAAAAGTCGGCGTAAGACCATTAAGCCGCCGCCGCCGAAAATATTTGCTCTTGCGCCGCCGCCGATTTTTTTAAATCGGCTTGCTGCTCTGCTACGGCGCTGCCGATTGTAAGCCGGTTAGCTTGGTACTCTGATACAGATACATCCTCTCGTGAATGAAAGTGTATATTAAGTCGAAAAAAATAATAAAATTACAAAAAAATCTATGTTACACTTTTAACAAGTCTTAAAATGTATTTGCAAATTAAATGCCAGATGAAATAAAAGCTACAAAATAAATCAAAATATTTTATAATAATTGGGCTTAATAGCTTATTTTGTTTATAAAAAAAATATGTGACTAGACAGTGACGAATAAAAATATGAGAAAAAGATAAACATAATTTGAATACATGTATTACACATCCTAAAAGGAATAGTCTTTAAACAAATTCGCATACTATTTAAAATAAGTAAGATTTAGTTACGGTTTTCAGGTAATTTAACTTCTGAATAAATCATATTTTACATTTTTTAAATTAAATTTTTGATTTAAGGGATGTATAGGAAAATATCACTGATTGATTCCGGAAGCAGTTTAGTTTATTTTTACCTTTAACCTTTTCGCTACATTGTATCCATATGGATACATTCCACTTCGAAAGGCTCTAGCAGCCCTCACGTTATATAAACGATTGGGATTTCCACTGATTATGGTTTTTTAATATCTTGTGAATAGTTTTCAGTAGTATATTTTTTCTTACACTGGAAAAAATTTAGCATTTTTAAAAAACGTCTATGGATTTTTACTTTGAAAAAAGATTTTTTTTTTTAAATTACACAAAATTATCACCCAAATCCATTGGCCAGAGCTCTTACTCGAACCCAAACGCACACCAGACTGCATGCAACGTGCAGACTTACCGACATTTAATTTAGAGGCCCGTTCTTCAAAATGGCTCCTAGGGAGTAATTAGTCTTTCAGTTAGTTTTGTAAGATTTATACACTTGGAATGGGCAGAATAATCCAAATAAAGCATTAAAAAAAACAACACATAAATGGAAACATAAAACTTATAGAACGTGTAGAAAAACCTTTATTTTAAAATTTTTTTAAATATTTTTTTGTTTTTATACGGAAAAAGCCCTGAAGATTTTTTAAGCCTCGCATGTATCCAACGCAACGCAAGTTGTGATTGTAAACATTATAAAAACAAAACAAAAAAAAAACAATTTGCGTTTGATGATGTTTTCTTTAGCTCTGCTGACACTCAATTTTTATTTGTAAAAATGCCAAGAAAATAAAGGACTGCAGTCAGTGTTGCCATGTATTTTTTTCAAAAAACTGTAAAAAAAACTGTTTTTTTTTTTAATAAAAAACAGTAGAAAAAACAGTTAATATGAGCATTTTGAATTCAATTGCATTTTATTTAAACATAAAACAACATAAAAAACATTAAACACATAACATAAAGCCTTTTATATACACAGAAAAAAAATATTTTTTGTTGTAGACTAACTTTTATTTATACTAACAAAAAAAATATTTTCAAATTTATGTTATTACAGATCACAAGTTGTGCTCTCTTATAAAACTACATTTTAATTAACAATAGGAATAACATGTTTTTTTTCTGTGTACTTGTTTAAAGTAAAAAAAAAATATAATATAAAAAAACATATTTATATTAATTATTTAACATAGAGCAAAAATAGCTACAAAACCATAAAAAAACAAAATAATTCATCACATTTTGAGATCTTACGTAATTACATAAAAATATCAATTATACACTTTTTGATTAAATTTGATTTTCATTTCGTTTGATTCCACAAAATTTTAACACAAACAAATGCTAAAAAGGGAATTAAAACTTACTACACAGTTGCATTCAATGCGTAGTATTATTTTTTATTGAAACATTTTGTGCAACTTTTGTATTAAATTTATAAATTCAAGTAAAAGAAAGTAAATCGAGCAGGTAAACTGTTGAAAACTGGAAAAACTGAAAAAAAATGCTGAAATTAAACAAAAACTGTTTTTTTTTCATGAAAAACTAGAAAACTGTTACGCATCCTAAAAAACTTTAAAAAACAGTTAAAACTGGCAATATGGTAACACTGACTGCAGTTGACAAAACTTTAACAAATTTCGAAGATTCCGATGTTTCTGAGTTAGAAGAATTGGAAGGATCTGAAATTATGAACAACTTATTTGATACTTTAATAGCAATCAAAACTTTGCATTTTAAGAGTAATCTCGAGAAGGTCCATGCGAAATAATTTTTTGTTTATTTATTAGTATTTTAAATACTTTTTGTGTTCTAAATATTTACAATATTACAAAAAAAATGTTTACAAGTTTTATTAAAAACATAATTTTTTATAAAAATTACAGTTTCTTTTAAATATATTATGATTTCTTTCTGTTTTTAAATTATTCGGTTTTGTGTTAAATAGTTTAAGCCATTTGAGGAATAGCGATCGTTGCATTGTCGTTCATGTTACTTGTTGAATCCTGAAGTTTTCTGCATTTCTCTGTTATTATGGCTGTACATATCCTACATATTTTATCTGTTCACACAGATATTCTATTTTTATTTCCATTAATTTTGTTTTATTCTCGTTTAGTTTTAGTTTGTTCATCTTTAGCATTGTTTTAACAATATTTATATCGTGCATCATATTGCTTCTGCATTGTTCTTCTGTTTCTCCTTCTGAATATATTAGAGTATCATCTGCATATAACACAGTGCAACACGAAAAAAATAACCATATAAATAACCAAACATATAAAATCAAAAAAATTCACCTTCCAGACAAAATCGCAAAAAACTTAAAAAAATTTGATTTTTTTTTTACCTTTTTTCCCGTGTTCAGGTCCATAGGTACCAAACCGTTCAAAATTCAAGGAAACAATCAACTACAAAAATTTACCTAAGATCTCAATAAACAAATTTCTAGAACATAAAAACTTCCTGGGAATTATTCTTAACACCGTTTTTTAATTTCATTTGTTTTTTATTTACTTCAACATTGAGATACTATGCTATCTATTACAAAAATATTAAAAAAAAAGTATTCGTATTATGTTTATAATGTTGATGGCCCTGGACTTGCAAATCGCGCTCTCTTAAGTTGTGGATCCAAATCGTCGTCCGAATCGTCCGAATCTGACTCTGATTCAGAACTTATGGTGTCCACAGGCACGTTGCTTCCAGACTGCCCTCCATCATCAGCTCTTTCTTCTTCAAATACTTCATTAACATCATACAGGGTGATCTTGTGACTCCACCATCATACCTGAAATGAATTAGAAAATAAATCAAAAAGGAATGCAAAACAATGCATCAATAAAATTAATATTACCTCTGCAAGCAATGCGTCGAGGTTTTTGCCTTTGTACGGGTTTTCCATGGGCATTGTGGTTTGGTGAAACCGTTCTCCTTGCTCATCGGATTCGGTAGGGAGTTGTTTGATAAAATCGTCAAAATGAAAATGAAGAAAATGCAGCTTTAATGTCATCGATGCGCCAATTATCTCAAAATAATGCAGCATTTCTTTCACCCATTCTCTTGCTTCCGGTTCCGCGTCTCGATCCTCTCCCAAGACTCTGGTGCATACACGCTGAAGGTAAATCCATGCCATTGAATGATTTTCATCAAGCGATGAATCAAAGTTGCTCTTGAATAGCTTTCTAATGTCAGGGCCATTAAGTACGCCTGTTAAATTGAAACAAAAAATAAAGACAGAAAAGAAAACATTAACATAGTGTAAATAGTACAATTAGGTGAACAAAAATTCGTTTTAAATTTACTACAATACCTTTTTTAATTTTGTCATCGCTACGCTTTGGGAAAACGCATTTCAAATAGTCGAATGCGTTTGGACAATTTACAACGGCCACTTCGATGAATTTTTTAACAATTCCCAATTTTATGTGGAGCGGTGGCAGCAAGATGTCTTGAGTATTGTCAATTAAATGTGCATTCTTCAGTCTATGTTGTTCTATTTGTTCATCCACACTTCCTCTTGGCCTCCACGAATTACATTGGAATTGATTCAGAGGTGAGCGTGAATCCCAATTACAAAGAAAACAAAAGAATTTTGGGAAGCCGCCCTTATCGATGATCCCTTGCAAAATGTTGATGACCTTCAAATCACAGCAAATCTTCCATTTATTTTCGTAATATTTTATTTTTTCCATTATATCTTTCAATGTTTCATAGCTTTCTTTCATGTTGATACCCATTGCTAGCGGAATGGAAGGTTTTCGGTTCGACACATGCAACAACACTGCTTTCAAGCTTGAAACAGAACCATCAATAAATAATCTCCACTTACTAGCGATGTAGTTCATTCCCATTTTTACCACCAAAGCTTTTATTTCGTTGCAGTAAGCGAACGAATTGTCATCATTTAGAGTGTAGAGCCTCTGAAATTCAGCTTGTCGTTTGCGGTACGCCGTAGAGTTAACATTAGCATGTGTGAGTTTTCTTTGCTTTAAAAAAGCTGTCAAAAATATTGGAAGTCGCTGCGATAATCCCAATATGGCCCCAATGAAATCCATTTCCATTGTGTTATTAGTTGTGGTCCATCTCTTCCCTGCTGGGGCTCATAATCGGTATCAAATGGATCTTCATAAGTAACACCACTTGCTCTACTCATTGCTGTAAATTCTGTAGTACGATCTGGAGTTGGCGGCCTTGGTGATACAAAATTTTCAGGTGCAAGCACTGGTAGTGTGGCTGTTGCAGTTGCTTTATAAATTTTGTTCTTCTCAGCATGTCGATTTAGACGACTGTGTAATTTACGCATGCATAGCAACTGGTTGCATCATGATCACCTAGGCGATTAATCCAGTTTACCGGCTTACAATACTTCATAGTACCTCTGCCTCCACTCAACTATGCCATGAGATTGTTATAACATTGGCGACACACTGTATTATTCCCAGGAGTTTATATGTTGTAGAAATTGTTTATTGAGATCTTAGGTAAATTTTTTGTAGTTGATTGTTTCCTTGAATTTGAACGGTTTGCTACATATGCACCTGAAACAGGAGAAAAAAGGTAAAAAAATTAAATTAAAAAATTTTCGGCAAATTTTTCACTTTTGCGCGCTACCTAAACAGTGTTAAGAATCATCTCTAGGAAGTTTATATGTTCTAGAAATTTGTTTATTGAGATCTTAGGTAAATTTTTGTAGTTGATTGTTTCCTTGAATTTGAACGGTTTTGCTACCTATGGACCTGAACACGGGAAAAAAGGTAAAAAAAATCGAATTTTTTTAAGTTTTTTGCGATTTTGATCTGGAAGGTGAAGTTTTTTTGATTTTATATGTTCGCAATTTTTGTTCTTTATGACAAGAGCTACAACTTTGCCTCAGAGAGTAAATCGAAATTCTGCAAGTTTGCAAGATATGAGCCCGATAAAATTATCACTTTTTTGCGAAAATGATACCAAGGCCCCAAATCTTTGGCGGCCCATAAAAAAAAGCGCATGACTTTGGGAAAAATTGGGAGACACGGGTCTTTTTTTTTTAGTCTTTTATCACGTAGTGGTGTCCGTATATGGTTATTTTGCCATGACTTAAAAAATTACACACAGTGTTAGTTTAACTAAAATACACATCGTATGTTCGTAATATTTATATTGCCAACTCGCCTCTACAATACCTTTAAGGCGCAGAGGCAACAAAATTATAATGAATTATTTACTTCAAATGAATAAAGACTTAATAAAATAAAAAAAAATATATACGTACCGTTAACAACAGGACTTATAAAGAGTGTTTTTTATACAGGTAAAGAACTTTAAGTTAGCAACACTTTTTTGGAGTGACGATAATCCTCAAGTGTATGTTGAGACATTTTCTGTGGGGATATGTGAAGTCGCTAGTCTACCCCGATAAGCCCGAAACGATTGACCACTTGGAGGACAACATTCGCCGCGTTATTGCCAATATACTGCCACAAATGTTGGAAAAAGTCATCGAAAATTGGACCTCCAGATTAGACTACGTCCGAGCTAGCCGTGGCGGTCATATACCAGAAGTCATATTTAAATTATAATGCCAGAAGATTATCTTTCTAATAAAGTAAATTTCAGTCAATTAAAAAAATTCATCTTTGTTTTATTCCATTTCAAATTCCCATTTCCTTTTCTTTAAAAAAACACCCTTTACTAACTAAAGACGTATATTATTAAACATTTTGATTTATATAATATAAAAGATAAAGAAATATAAAAATAAAAATTAATAATAAGTCGACAAAATAAGAATAGATAATTGTTAAATTGAATTAAATTGAATAAATCGAATTGTTAAAACAAAATAATTGTTCAATTTTATTTAATAAATTTGTTAATATAACTAATTTCTGCTAACACATTTGATATTTCGTCAAAATAACAATCAACAAATAGTTAAAAATGAAACATCTGATACTATAACGGATACTATTCTCATGGAATTGGAAAATTATTTTTTAAACTCAAAATGTGTTGCTTTTATAACAATTGTAATATCAATTTTGGTGGCATGCACAGAAACGGTTAAAATAATGTCTTCGCAAGCTAACTAGTACTTTGCATAAACAAATAATTGGTGTTGGTTGTCCAGCCTATATAATCAATAACGTAGTTGAGAAGGGTTGCTATACATTCTCTTTTGATGTGGAATCTATTGTTTTGAAAGTTTATAATCATTTCTCTATTTATACTGTAAGAACGGAAAAATTTAAAGAATTTTGTGAACAGTCAGAAATAAGATACGCAAAGCTTTTAATCGTAGTAAAACAAGATGGCTTAGTTTATACCCTGCTATTGAGCGCATACTTAAATTATTTGAACCCTTGAAGAACTATTTTCTGGACATCGAAAGCACACCTAAAGTTATTAAAAGCTTTTTTTCAAAGTGATATAAGCGAGGCATATTTGTTTACAATACATTCCTCGATGAATATAATTCAAACGAATATTAAAAATATCGAAAGATCAGACATTTTCGTGCTTGAAGTTAAGAACATTCTAAAGGAAATATCAGAAAATTTAAATTAAAGAATAAAAATAATTTTATTCCAAGGAAGTTAAAGAAATTATTAAAAATGTGACTGATGAACCAAAAGAAATTCTTCTAATGGAAGAAACTAAAATATTTTATAAGACTATTAAAGATTATATTGAATCATGGACATTACCTCTTAAGAATTTAGAAGTATTTGACTGGCTATGTTTTGAAAATGCTGCTACTGGCAATTGGACTGATGTACAAAAGTCTGTTGAATTTTTAAAAAAATTTAACATTACTTTTAATGATGAATATTTATTTATCGAATTCCTTGTCCTGAAAAATTATATAATAAACTTAAATTTAATTAGGTTGGGTGCGATTTTTTTTATTAAAAATGATGGTTGCTATGAAATGAAAAAACTTGTTGAATTTTATTTTTGCTCACCAGCACATAATGCCAACGTAAAACGTATATTTTCTTTAATCAAGGCACAGTGGACGCCAGAAAAAAATAAACTGAAGCCAGAAACTATTTCTGACATTATTAGGGTCAAATATAATTTTGATATGAATTGTCAAGAGTTTTACGAATATTTGAAGAATTGCGACAGTAATATATTGATTCAAATTTTAAGCGTTGAACAATATTCACGAAACTCTTGGCAATTCGTATAAAAAAACTATAGAAATGTACATTCCCGAAAAAGTATGCAATGAATTTGTTATGTTTTTTTTTTTTTTTGATTTACTTATGTACTTATTTTATTACTAATTTTCGGTTCAGACTGATTTTTTATGTTTTTTGTGAAGTTTTATTTTTTAGTAGGAATAAAAATAGATTTCTTTAAAACTAGATTTCTTTGTATATTTTATAGCCAGGCTGATTTTAAAATTAATTTATTTTAAAAGATTATCCTCTTTTTGTAGGGAAATATCCCCATTTTTTGAGTTTGACGTCCACTTTTTCTCAAAATGGAAATGGCACCCCAAACCATACTTCCTTCAATATATAAGCAAAAAGCTTAACATTTGCTTCTATTTTTTTCATAATGCATCTTTTTGTTCAAAATTGTAACCTATTGGTGTGGAACATCAAGTTCTTCAGTAAAACATTATTGCAATAAAATCGAATTGTAAAAAGTAACATTTGCTCTAGATCTGAAATTAATTGGAATATAGCTTAAATCTTTACCGTGTTAGGTAGTGCAATGAACACATAACATCAGTTTTTGAAATCTTGTGGCTTATCATGTTTTGCACTAAACCCTTCATATGTAGTTTTTATAACAATATAATTCTATCTATTGTTTCAAATGCCCTTTTGAAATCCAAAAATATTGCCATATTTTTTTTATTTTTATTTATATTTTTCCACATGTTAATTACATAATTAACTGCTGTTTAACACGAAAATTTCATTCTAAAACCTGGTTGATATTTTGATAATAGATTATTTGATTCCATATATTTTTCTAGCTGCTCTTTTACAGCTATTTCGATTACTTTTTCGCATGTTTTTAATGTATTTATTTGGCGGTATTTTTCTCAGTTTTTGTTTTTGCAATTTTTCTCAATTGCCATTGATTCTTTCCAGTTTTTCCAATATAATTTTACTATATAATGGATAATTGAATAATATAATTTTACTAGATACTTTATTCTGGTTTATTTTTCCAGTTTTTACATATATTTTTTAATTGGTTTACCATTTGATATTCCATTTGCGAGTAAAAACTTATACAAATTTTATATTAATTGATAATGATCGAAAGATAAAAAAAACATTCACACAAAAAATTTCCAGATGGAATACGATGAAAGCATACTCAGTAAAATATTTTTCAATCAAATCCTGTTTATCAAGTTTTGTTTAAATTGTACATCGCATTATGTTTTTTACACAATTTTCCTAAACTGCTTTCCACGTAATAAGTCATTTCATACATTATAAAATATTACTTAAATTTTTTATATATATATACAACTGTTCCTATTATGCTAAATCTTTACAAAATGTCAAACTTATATTGCATACCTCTAGCATTTCTTGGTGAAATGTAACAAAATAAATTTAGACGAACATAACAGAAAATAGGGTGTCAAAAGCTAGAAATGTTTTTTTTCATGAATAAAAAAATAAACTGCAACACAAAGTCAAAATGTTGAAATATAAATTGAATTTATTATTTGTAAAGTAAAATTAAATTCAATAAATATAGAATAAAATAAATCTAACTGACATTTAAATTATTGTGCGTTTTTTAACAGTAGCACGAAATAAAAAGATATGGAAAGAAGTAAGTATATTTATTTATTCAAGTTGTTAAAGTTGAAAACTACACAAAAAAAAAAATTCCAGAGGGAATACGATGAAAGCATAATTAGTAAAAATTTTTGAATTCAACTACACTGAACCAAAAACAGTGTTGAAATCAACTAAATACCATGTTAAATTGATGAATGGGTAATCACTATACAACCACCAAAACCTGTCCGTCATTTTAACAAATTGTTTAGCTAATGTGTTTTTTGACGTTTAACTATTTGTTGATTGTTATTTTGACGAAATATCAAATGTGCTAACAGAAATTAGTTATATTAACAAATTTATTCAATAAAATTGAATAATTATTTTGTTTTAACAATGCGATTTATTCAATTTAACAATTATCTATTCTTATTTTGTCGACTTATTATTAAATTTTATTTTTATATTTCTTTATCTTTTATATTATATACATCAAAATGTTTAATAATATACGTCTTTAGTTAGTAAAGGGTGTTTTTTTTTAAAGAAATGGAAATGGAATTTGAAATGGAATAAAACAAAGATGATTTTTTTTAAATTGACTGAAATTTACTTTATTAGAAAGATAATCTTCTGGCATTATAATTTAAATATGACTTCTGGTATATGACTATAATTCACTGAGTTTAATAATTCACAATTCTTTTGTAAAGCCCCATTTAACATAATTTTTATAAATTTTTACATCTTTTACAAATGACTTTCACACACTAACACGAGTAATGGCGCCACACACTAAAAGCAGGTTTACAAAAATTCACATCAATTTGAGTAAAATAATTGTTGCTTTAACAATAAAATTTGTCAAAAGTTAACAAAAAAAAATGTAAGTTGATTTCACTTACGACTTTTAGCTCAGTGAAACATTGTTAATTGTTTTTTACTGTTCAAAAAATTAAACACAATTGTAAAAATTAACCACATATGCAGTAAAAAAACCAAAAATTTATTTATTTAAATAATAAAAAACTACTATATAAAATGAATGTAAAATCATAATACAGTAATTTGATGTGGTTTGTTTTTTTAAATGAACTACAATTGTAGTCAAAACTGAAATTTCGTCTACAAATTACTGTGTTTTCACTAAAAAATAAAGGTACTGTATTCAAAAAACTACAAACATTTACAGCAGAAGTTCCCTGAGTGTAGTTAAATGTCATAATATTTTACCCAAGACATTTGCCTAAGTTGATTGACAAACTTTCCTAGAAATAGTTATTAGTTGAGATGCTCCTACTGTACTTGGTAATATTATACCGTTTGTTTTTTTTTTTGATAAACATTCCCCTAGATTATTTTTGTGTGTATACATTGGTACTGTATTATTTTCTGGCCTTTGCACTTGGTGCTAAATGTGATGAATAATTCAACAATTAATAGTAGCGGTAATCACTCTTGATAGAAAACTTTTTCTTGGAGGAAATATCGATTTCTTTTTCATAGCAAGTTTGTTTTCAACACTGTCAGCTGATCTTTGTTTACATTTGTTCTAGGCTGAACACGTTTTTCACCAAATGTAATTAAAGTTAAATAAGCAAAATGCCAAAAACATCAGAAAAAATTAAAATAATTAAATTTATAGTGGAAAATGCAATAACACAAATAGATTTTATGCAGCATTTTCAACTTGGAGGTAATTTTATTAATATATAAACATGGAAACGAAATTCAGTTAGTGCTTTTTATTTCAGATGCTGATGAAAATAATTTTATTGTTAACTCTTCTGAGGACGAATCGATTGATTGCATTTTAGACACAGCATTAGATGACATTATGATAGTGTTGTCCTGTCGTAGAGGAGTGTTCAATTTTATACCAAAGTCTATGCATTGGTCCATAGATATTTTAACAAAATTGGACGACAACCGTTTTCTACAAATGTTAAGGGTGAGCCGCAGAGATTTTGATAAGCTTGTTACCGCCGTTGGGCCGTTGGTTTCTAAAAAGAAAAGTAAAAATATGTACATTGCATTTGTTAATAGCAATAAACAAAAAAAAAAGTACAATAATCACTTACCTCCAATTCTTGATGTTCTATTAAAAACTCCAAAAGATTTTTTGTCTCCTCATCTGTCCATTTTTTGTTTGATTTTTCTCTTATTTTCTTTTTATTTGAATCCATTCTTGCAGATAATTCACAATTTATTTAAAAAATATGAAATTATCTTGTGACGCTTAAAATCAGTTGTTCTTCTGTCAAAAAAAGTTTTTCTTGTTTTCTACTACAACTTACTCAAGGTTTGAGTCAAAGAAATTTCCTATCAAGAAAAGGAGAATCGAAGAAAACGAGAAAAAACAAATCCCATACATTTTGTTGTTGTATCTGTCAAAAGTTTTCTTCTCTTCTCGTTTTCTTCGATTCTTCTTTACTTTTCTATCAAGAGTGATTACCGCTAGTAAAAGTAATAATTATAATTAATTTATGTATTTCTTTAATATTTAATAAATACATTTTAACTTTATTGAATCAAAATAAAAAAGCTGCATTTTGAATCCAAAAAAAATAATAGGGCAATCTTTTAAGCTATATAAGGATTTGTATACAAACAAAGTAGAAGTATTATAAATATGTTTTGCTTGAATTTCATAAAATAAAATAAATAAATAGAATATGGTCTACAAATATATGGAAAATGTTCAAAAACAAATCTAAAAAAGATAAAAACAATTTACAACACAGCAGCCAGATTAAGTCTTAGAGCCTTTAGGACCACTCCTATCAAAAATCTCCTCACTGAGGGAGGTCTATTAGATATTGAAGATCGTCTAGAATTATTAAAATGCAACCTAATAACAAAACTTATCAACAAAAAAAAAAAACAATTTACTTCAATATGAAGTCAATCTTTTAAAAAATCGTGAGACCACTTTAAAAATATTTTTAACTCTTACTGCTCTTTGGGAAATAACTTTATAAAACATCCGGTTTTGAATAGTACACCAACTATAACTTTATGAAACATCTGGTTTTAAATAGCACACCAACATCGTTACTAGACAAAAAATTGTTTCTAGATTATCTCACTCAATTTAAGAAAGAAAATACACCAAATTATATATTTCAACAATGCTTTAAGGAAATTACTAATGAATGGATTAATAACAAGTGGAAAATAATTTACACAGATGGTTCAAAAACAACAAATGGATCATCTTTCTCAGTTGTAGAAGAAAATGGATCTTTGATATCTCACGGCCTCCTAACTGAACCTGCAACAATCTTTGATGCAGAAGCCTATGCAATATATGAATCCCTGCAAATAATGAAAACAACGAAGAACGTATTATTATAGCCACAAATAGCCAAGGGTTGTTTCAAGCAATTAGTAACATTAATTGAAAAACAAAATTGTAAAAATCATACAACAAAGCATTTTGAAAATGACAGAGAGAGTTAAAATACTGTGGATACCAGGTCACGCTGGTATTATCGGTAATGAACGTAATTCTGTCTCCAGTCTTTTATAGAGCTCCACAATCTTCAACACACTTTATAAAATCTACAAAAATAATATTCTCATCTCTCTTAAACGGGCTTGGGACCAATACCATACAATGAATTAAATCCCACTGGAACACCAATTCAACTGCCTTCAACCAGCAACACATCCATGAACAAACTGTATACAAGAGTACGTCTCGGGCACACACGCTTAACCCACAGCTACCTTATGGAAAGTAGTTCTCAACCTATCTGTCAATTTTTTTCTCAACATCCACTCACAATGACGCATCTGCTAAATGAAAATAGACGTGCACTAGTCTTCGGTGAATTGAGTTCCTTCAAAAACCAATATAGAATTATTAAATAAATTTTTTACACTCCTAAATATAAAAAATCAAATATAAAAAAAATATAAAAAACCAAAAAAAAAAAACAAAATGAAATGAAATGTACAAACCCAATATAAGCTTGCAACAAAGCCGATAGCCATAGCAGCTAGTGCGTTAATTAATTTTAGTTATAATTATGATTAAAAAGAAATAAATAAAACATTTTTATTTAATACGTATTTTATTTCAGACTATTTTGTGATTAATTTTTTTTTGTTCACAAAAAAAGTATTTCTATCTTTTAACACTTACGTTCAAGAAATTACCTATTCTCTGTTATGTTCGTCCATATTTATTTTGTTACATTTTACCAAGTATTGCTTGAATAAAATATGTGCACAAAATGCTAGAGGTATGTAATATAAGTTTGACATTTTGTAAAGATTTAGCATTATAGAAATAGTTGTATAAATAAATAAAAATGTTAAATACTATTTCATGTATGAAATGTCTTGTTACGTGATCAGCAGCTTTGGAAAAATTATCCAAATGCAAATACAAAATTAACACAATGGGATGCTAATTTATACAAAACTTGATAAAATTCACAGAATTGAATGAAAAAAATTTTGGTAAGTTTGCTTTTGTCGTATTCCCTCTGAAAATTTTTTGTGTGTGATGCAGTGACGGTCCGTCAAGTTTTCAAATGTGTGCTGCGATTTGTTTTAATTTTTAAAACTGCGTCTATAATTAAGATAAGATTTAATTAATTTCATTTAGTATGTAACTTAAATTCTATTTTTACACACACATTGTTTCTTGTTGTTTTTTATTGATTGTGTAAGATGTGCTTTAAAAACGCGTTTTACATAAAATTTTTATTGCATTTTTTTTTTATATAGACAATTAATTAAATCTAAACTTTGTTTATATTCATTATAGACGTAATTTCAAAATTTAGAAAAAGGCAGCTTACCTCTGACAACTTATAGTATAGTATAGTAATCTTTATTGAGTCTTCTTTTCTTTTAATAATAATCTTAAAACTATTGGCGTTTTCTTTTCTGACAAAAAAATATTGCATTTTTGTAAGTGACATTTAAATAATGTTGTCATGACCCTCTTAATATGTTGCCATATTCATAGTCACAATAAAACATGAATTTATACAAAAAAATGCTGCCCTGCTTTAGAACAGCTGATTTGTGTATAAAAGAAAAAAAGTTGAAAAATAAAAAAGCGGCAAATTGCAAATTGGCATTCAAATTGTTTTTAATTAATTATTTTTTTATTTAAAATGGATTCAGGAATTGATGCAAGCTCGTATTTGTACAAAAAAGTTCAGCGTATGTACAAATGAAAAGATTATAAAGAATAAACAAAATTATATCTAATCTCTCTTGTTTAGTATGGTCGGATGGAGAAAGCAGACTCCTTTTGGATTTGTATGCGGAATATATGCCAGCAATAGGACCACTAATCATTTCCTCTTCATCTGATGATAAGGAAGAATCCATTAGTACCCCAACAACATTGTTTACGCATATCACTACAGCAGCTTTTTCCATTTTTAGCAATTTAAATGTATATTTTTTAAAATTATTATAATTTATAAAACAAAATTTGTTAATTTTCGTCTTTAAATATTTTTTTTTTTCAAAACAAAACTATAAAATCAGCTATTTTATAGTGCAACATTTTCACCCCATCATTTTATAAAGGGTGAAAATGGCAGCATTTTTGCCTGTTAATAGGGCGACATATTTTTAAAAGAACATGATTCCTTTTTTAAAGTGCTGTCAATTTTTTAGAAAAGAACACAAAAAGTGCAATTTTTTAGAAAGGGCAAACAAAATGTTACATTTTTTGCCAGAAAAGAAAACGCCATATGTTTGTCTTGTTTTAATACACAGTGAATTGAATCGGCCACTTCCCAGCAGGGTGAATAGAAATGTAACATTGTACAGATATTTATAGAAATGTCAATGCTTGCTCACGGAATTTACAGTGACTGACAGAGCCATGTCTGTTAAACTTACGAATAGCTAACACTTAAACTAAATAAAATAAATAAATGGAGCTGTTAAATAACGATATCAAAACAGTGATTATAGTAATAACATATTACAGGAAAATTTTTAACGATGTGTACGAGTACAAACAAGTATACGAATAACCGATAAGGTTTTTCAAGGGTATCTGTTTTAAAAACATATGTAATTAAATTTTTGAAAAATAGCATACTTTTATGCATTGTATTGAGACCCCCAATATTCACAGTTAACTCACAAACGGCATATATAATGGATTTTCCGTGAAAATCATATCAAAAAAATCATATCTCGGCCGTCACTGGAATGGTGCCATATTTTGTGCATAAGTATAGTACATCTTATCGTACTGCACAATGACAATAAGACTGGCAATGATATTTGCAATAATATGGTAAGATTGTGTCCTAAAATAAAAAATTACACCACTATTATTTTCTATATTATACAAATTCATCCGCTTTATTGATTTGTGTATGTAAAGAAGTGTTTTTTTTATAAATTATAAAAATTGCTTTTTTTATTTTATAATTTCATCTATGTAAATCTTAAACAGCGCGTTTTTTGTAGTATTTTTCATAAATGTGAATTGACGGAAATTACCAAAAAACGGATTGTGTAACTAATCAAAAAAGCAGTTTTGCATATTACTTAAGCCTTTTCGCATTTATATTGCTACTATTTCAATGCTAGCGCATATTTGTAGGGCCAGGCTTTTGTTTAGAAACCCTAGTGTTTTCTGCGTACGAGGTGTGGAACGCAATATTAACACTATTATTATGTCTCGTGTAGACGCCAAGTAAATGATGATTTTTCTCGGTGTATATGCATACTAAATTTTTAATTCAATACATATGGCAACGCTAATTTTATTAAACAAAAACAGCAGCCATTTTGTGACTTCTGGGTTATTGTAACAACAAAGAAGTAATTCGTGCAAAGTAAAAATGTGAACAATTTAATTTACCAAAAAAGAAAAGAAATATTTTAAAAATATAAGGATATCTGAAAAGGAACTGAGAAGTTTAACCATATTTTCTGCTCTGTTAAATTAGTATAGCAAGGGAATACCTTAGTAAAACTATTGTTTTTTTTTTTTTTTTTGGTATATATTGGTTTTTGTGTATTGGTCAAAACCAGATTATGTGGTCTGGAAACGCATGTTAATAACTATCATAAAAAACGAGAAAATTGTGGAAAAAAATACTTCGATGAATTTTAAAATATAAACAAGTAAAGAAATAGAAACTAAAGGTGGGCATTTGTTGTTTAATATATATTATAAGAAATATATATATGTGTGCTTATATGTATAATTTATATATACACAAAGTTTTTATTCTTAAAATAATGTTTAGTTATACAACCCTAAATCATTTATTTTACACCATTATCGAACTTTTGATTGTGTTTTAGAAGTGATTGCATTAAACACGTTACTCTTTCATATGGGCATAGCTTAAGAGATAAATTTTCTCTGGAGGTAATATATATATTCATTATGGGAAATGTCTTTAAATAGCGGCCAAAGCAGACTTGAAGTGCACCATCCTAAATGTTTTTCAAAACTGTATTGTAAGGACATTTTGGGTTCAAGTTCACCTCATGACCATTTCCCGATATAGTAATTTTTTTTATAACAAGTAGAGCGTAGTGATTTTTATTTTTACAGTTTTCAACTATTTTTCGCAAAAGTAAAAATTTAGTTATAAATAAGAGTATAGTGGTATGCATTATTAAATATTATCAGGAAAACGACTTTCATGTACTAAAATATTGAAAATATGCGCTTAAAATATGATATAGAAAGTCCTAAATAGGAAATTAAATTGAAATATGCTCTGCAACCAAACAATATATACGCTAAATATACAAAAAAAGTACAAAAAATAACATAACACGAGAGCGATGAATTAAAATTAATGCAATTAGTCTGTTCACAAGGGTTAGTCCTAAATGTTGTATTGTTCGTATCGAAAATAGAATGATAAAATGTTATTTTAAGATATAAAACAATAAATAATAGTTCACAATCTTTGTACCAATGTTCAAGTGTGCTAACAAATAGAAAACTCAGCAGAAAATCTTCAAAGTGAAAATAAAATTTTACCATTTCTATTTTATTTAGGACGATGCAACTTATACAATACTTAGTACACATTGTAAATACATTTAATATAAAAGTCTAATTAGATGGCAATTCGATGTTTCTGTTTTTAATTTAGTGATGTCTGAAGGATTTTAAATGAAATCTTAATTTGATTTTATCGGTGATCCCCGGTTTCCAAGTTATGGACCTCCAAAGTTTGTATTTTATCTTTTTGTATATCCGACATTTGTAATCAGATAAAAATACATGTCATTTGAAAGCTAAGTGAGGCACCTCTCATTTGTGATATATTACTTCCATTACCATTAAGCGTCAAATTATAAATGTCTGTTTTTAACCGAACTTTTCAGAAAAAAATACCGTTTACTCGATATATGACTAAAGTAAGATTTAATTTAAGATATATTCCATTTAAACCATTCTAACACCGCAGACTAAGGTTTTACTTGAATTTTACCATTCCTTTTGCTGAAGACAGCTATTTAAATATAAGTTGCATTTAAAAGTATCAATTTCAATATAAATTATTTTTAGGGTCGCTACCGCAATCCTCATTTATTTCATTTTTTTATGTAAACTTGATAAACGGAAAATTTTTCTTGACAGTTTAATTTTATATTTAAAACTAATATTTAAACTTTTTTATAAGTTTGTAGGTTTTTAATTCTAATGATTTCAAAGCAGAGATGTTAATAATTAATGATGAACAGAACTATATATTTTAGTTATACAGATTGGAATTCGTCATTTTATTTAAAGGAGTTTTTAAATAAACAAAAACGTTAAAAAATACCATATGAAACAGTCATGATTTCAAATACTTCTAATGCATGTGACTTTCATTCTCCAGCAGTAATTGATTGTAAATATGAAATAAGTACCATTATTGGAAAGGCAAAAAGAACAATTCAAAAGTATGAAACTTTTTATGAAAATAAAATCAACCGAGATGATTGTCGTACAGCAGCAAGTTAAGAAAGAGGCGATTGTGGCAATAAATTCTAAAAGACAAAATATGAAGAGAAGAAAACATTGTCAAATGCGTAACATATTCATACAAAAAGAAAATGCAATCACCTGCCCACTAATGGATCAACGATCAGTCTTCACCACACCACGAATACCAGTAGTATTATCATCACAAAAATCATACGATGGTCAATATTGCATTAAATATTTCGACTACAGTTTATCTGTACTTAATAATAGATGCTCCAATTCGAATTTTCGGGCATTTCTCAATGACAACGATTTACACGATGCAACAAAGTCAGAGACTGTAAATCTTACTATATTTGAAGCAGCTGCCGATGATGATGAAGATGAAGAAACCACATATAATTTGGAAGTTGTTAATGAGGAGGATCGAAAAGATGGAAACAAATTTTTATGTGCCAAAAGACTAAAGCGATGTTGTCATCATAAGCATCGAACAAGGTGTTACTATTCCATCATTTGTCACGCCTGGTTATTAATGGCGTATTCTTATTTGCAGCAGCAAAATCGCAATATTTTGCATTTATTGTTTATTATACTCCTAACATTAACTCAATATTTTGCCGCTGCAAATGGTTTGTTGGTGTCATCAAAATTATCCCCAGCAGCGGCAATTGGTTCAGATTTCACACCCCTCGATTTTGAAAAATCCAGTGATTTATTAGTTTATAATAGTACCGGCAGCCCCCATTAGCAGAAACAGCAGCCCCATTAGCAGAAACAGCAGCATTATTAATCACAATAATAGTTTAGCAACAACTTCCTACAGTTTGGTAGAAAAAATTCAGACAGGGAGACATATCTCCCATCCAGCAAAAGTCTTATTATAACATCCTCTAAAGAACTTGGAGGTAGTGCGGGTGGTGCATATCTCGACAAGTTAGACAACTTAGAACGCAGTTTAGCTGCTGTTTTAATAAAAGTTGCATATGGTACAACTTCAACCACAAAGCGAAGCATTCCCGAAAATGGCTATGTGCCGAGTTTGACGACAATAGCGACTCCAATTCTGACAACACTGAGGTAAGCAAAAAATGTGTAATTTTAATTTTTTATTTTAACCAAAAAGCATGGACATTTTAAATTGCATTTAGGGTTTTTAGCACTAGCACAACCGTGTTTCCTAAATTAAATATCCGTAAACGTCAAACGCAAAAAACGCATTTTCAATCGAGCTTAAAAAAATTAATTAAATTAAATAATAAGTGGTTTTAAAAAAATAGGATAGATAGGACTATAAAAACCATTAAAATTATAAATTAGATTTCGTGGAAGATAAAGTTATATTAAAAATATATTTTTTTAACTATAAGATGTATGGGTGTGTGCGATAAAGTGTATAATTGTACAAACAAATGTGCAGGTATAGATCAATACGCAGCAGGAATATGGGAATCAAATAATTTTGTTCGGTTTATATGTGATGGCTGCATACAATACATACGGAATGTGGATTTAGTGCTAAGAGATATACAAGATGATGTTAATAAAAATAAAGAAAATTTAAGTGAATATAAGCATGAATTCAAAATGAAAATGAAATTAAACAACTTTTCGAAGCAATAGAAAAAAGATACGAAGAGAGACTCTTTTGAGAATAATATACCCGAGAATTATGAAATTGTGCGAACACGTAAATAAATTTGTGAATAAAAGTGAAGAAATATGTAACAAAATTGAAGAAAACAATGTTAAAATGTGTAAAGATATAAAAAATGTCAAACAAAATAAAATGACATATGCTAAAACTGTGCAAACCAAGAAATGTTAAAGATGCCAGATGCTAATAAACAAACACCTTTAATTGTAAAACCCAAAGAAAATCAAAAAATTTAAAAAACAGAAGAATTATTAAAAGTTCCACCGGCGAAGCATTTATTTCTTTTAAAAGTGTGCTTCTATATTCGAGCAATGCCAACCATAATTCTTCTTGATTTTCTTGAAATTTTTTAATTACATTTTTCGCTATTCCGACAAATCTTTCGGCAAAACTATTAGACTGGTCATACCCGGGGCTTGTTGTCATGAGTTTTATTCCATTTTGTTTACAAAACGCTTTAAATTCGTATGAGTTGAAGGGCATGTTATCAGAAATGATTTCTACTTTTATTCCATTATTTGAAAAACAAACTTTGAGTTTATCCATACATTCAGTTGCAGTTTTTGATTTCATTGGGATAATATCTAAATACCAAATATAGTAGTCAGCAACAATTAAATAAGTTTTCGAAGCATACTCGCAAATGTCAATTCCAAGCTTATTATATAGCAGTCTAGGAACGATATGTGGTATTAATGGTTCCTTTATATTTGAAG
Organism: Delia radicum; assembly: GCA_021234595.1. Lineage (NCBI taxonomy): Eukaryota > Metazoa > Arthropoda > Insecta > Diptera > Anthomyiidae > Delia > Delia radicum. The sequence continues at coordinate 631,807 of CM037856.1, forward strand.
AACGATTTTTCTGACAAACTGAACATTATTTTCTATAGCTTCATCTATTTTTGGCCAGTTCACCAATCCGCAAGCTCTATTCTTCGTTTTCTCTACTCCTATATGAGAGGCATGCAATTTTGACAATACTTCTTCTCGTAATCTACTGTCACAATTCCTCTATCGTTTAGGAATATAACTTCGTCTTAAATAATAAATCATTTCGAAGTTTCCAATAAAACTTTATATTTTCGTTTACATATTTTTTTGTCTTTCGGCCATCCGTTCAACAATACTTTTCGCAATTCTGACAATGCCTTATCAGTTGTCAATTCTTTTCGGAAACTCTCTAACCGGTCTTGTGCAATGTTAATAGAGTGAACAAATTCATTTAAGTCTTCAATTTCTGTAATAGGGTTTCCCTTAATATAATAGCGGGATAAAAAGTCTGCAATATATAAGTATTTACCAGGAATGTGTATAAGATTAATATCATATTTAATTAGACTTAATTTCATACGCTGAAGTCTTGCTGATGGGATCTTACAAAAATCTTTTTTCATTATTTCTACGAGTGGTTGTGGTCACTTTTCACTGTAATTTTTCGGCCGTAAATGTAATAGTGAAACTTACGGCATGCAAATAACCCCGCCTAGCAGCTCTTTTTCAATTTGGGCGTAATTAATTTCTGCATCAGTAAGACTTCTGGAAGCGAAAGCAATGGGCTTACCATTTTGCATAATACAGCAGCCAATTCCAGATTTTGAAGCATCAGTTTCAATGGTGGTTTCTTTTGTTTCATCAAATGATTGTAATGTGGGAGCATTGGCAATTAACTATTTAATATATTCCAAACAATCATCATGTACAGATTGCCACTGGTATATAACTTTATTTTTCAACAACTCTCGCAATGGCTGTGATATTTCAGCTAAATTAGGGATATATTCACGTATATAATTGATCATACCAAGTAATTTTTGTAAATCTGTTTTATATTTAGGCTTACCTATTTTTAAAATAGCGTCAACTCTATCTGGATCACATTTAATACCACTATGCAAAATTATTTTTCCCAAATACTTTACTTCACTCACTCGAAATTGTATTTTATAAATATTGAATTTTATGTTAATTTCTATTGCTCGGTTTACTACACGTTGCAATATTTTGTCATGCTCTTCAAACACTATCAGCCGCAATCAATATATCGTCAATGAAAACAATAACACCTGGTATATCCTCGAAATTCCGCTCGTTGTATTTTTGAAAAACTTCAGGGCCAATTTTATGCCATGCGGGAGTCTTTTGAAGCGATAACATATTAAATGTACTGTCATATCTTGTTACAATAGTATCTTTAGACCTAATGTATTAAATCTGGCAACCCTCTATACATTTTATACTAATTAGAAAATTAAATAAAATTCAGTCTGAATGAGAATACAAAGAATACCACACGTGTTTCAATAGTGTCGACGAGGATAAGCAAATGCCAGACAAAGAAGTAGAGAAAAAGGAAACTACGAATAAAGAATCATGGCTTCTGCTGGGGCTCAATTTACGTTTGAGCCATTTGATCCACAACTGACAACTTGGAAACGGTGGGTCAAGAGATTGGAAACAGCACTGGCTATCAGTGGTGGTGAAGAAACGCAAAAGCGTAATTACTTGTTGCACTACATGGGAGCAAAAGTTTACAACACGTTATGTGACAAGGTGGCTACCAAATATGCCAGAAGAAATGACATACATTGAAATTACAAATGTATTAGAAAAGCACTTCGATCCAACGCCTAACGAAATTTTGGAGAATTATCGATTCCATTTGCGCAAGCAGGCAGAAGGGGAATCGTGTACTGAATATTTGGTGGTACTCAGCGAATGGCAGCGACCTGCAATTTTGGTACATACGCAGAAAAAGCACTACGTAATCAATTTGTGTTTGGGTTAAAAAACCAATTAATTCAGAGCAGATTATTGGAACAAATGATTTGACGTTTGGAAAAAGCAACGAGTTTGGCTGAAGCTGCAGAAATGGCGGAAAAAGGTGGCGTGGAATTGAACACTAATACATACAACGCAGTAAGTGTAATTAAAAAAACCTTCCAAAATAAGGCGGATGAAAAACACAAAGCAAATCAGGAGGAAACATGCAACAAAAAAATGTTTTCGCTGTGCAGCGCTGCCCACCTCGCACCACCAATGTAAGCACACGGAAACGATTTGCAATTTTTGTAATACTAGAGGCCACTTGAGACGAGTGTGTATGAAAGAGAAAAGAGTAGTACACACTATTACAACAAACGAAACTTGTGATGATACAACCGAAATGGTGGATGGTTATGATAATGTGGAGTTAATCAACTGTATTCGTGACAGGTATGTTGGTTCCAAGATGTTCTATTCATTATTAGTAAATAATCGATGGTTTTTAAATTTGAAATTGATACAGGGGCAGTTGTGACGATTGTTGGTTTTGGCGAATGCAGAAAAGGTGTTGGGGAAAAATGGAAATTATAAATAGTAAGTCTAAATTTTACAACTATGACACTCAACAAATTGATTGTATTGGCTATACATGGGTACGTGTTTTCTGCTGGAGGCAATTAACCTTGCTTAAACTGTACATTGCACGTGGAAACCGATTCTGCATTGCTGGGAAGGGAGCTGGCTTAGAAAAATTCAAGCTTAATTGGGGCAAAATAATACAGCAACACCTTTCAGTAAGCAATATAAGTGAAAACCCCCACAAATAAGGAAAACGAAGTCGAAAAGCAATGCGTGTCATTGTGAGTAAATATCCGACGCTTGTTTTCGACACTGTTGGACAAATTAAGCAGTTCCAAGCCAGGTTGCACGTACGGGAAGAAGCAGTACCACAATTCATAAAAGCACGTAGGGTGCCGTTTGCGTTGGCAGATGCCCTAGAAAAGGAATTACAACAACAAGTAGATGATGGTATTTTGGTGAAAGTTAACTACAGTGAATGGGCCACTCCTATCGTGGCTGTCAAGAAAAAAAATAATTCGGTTCGAATATGCGGTGATTATAAAGTCACAATAAACCCTGCACTAAAAGTGGATGAACACCCATTGCCAACAATAGATGAATTATTCGCGGCAATGTCTGGTGGAAAAAAATTTACTAAAATAGATCTCTCGCAAGCCTATCTTCAGCTAGAAGTACACCCAGATGATAGAAAATTTTTAACGTTAAATACCCATAAGGGGTTGTATCAACCCACACGAATGATGTTTGGAATTGCGAGTGCTCCGGCTATTTGGCAGAGGTTTATGGAACAATTACTGTCAAATATACCAGGAGTTACAGTATTTCTTGATGATATCAAAATAACTGCGGAGACAGATGAAGATCATTTGCGCAGGATAGATGAAGTTTTTAAAAGACTTAATGAGCATAACATGCGAGTAAACTTTTCAAAATCTAATTTTATGAAACCTTCGATTGAGTATTGCGGTTTCTTAATTGATAAAGATGGAATACATAAAATTAAATCCAAAGTTAAAGCAATCCAAGATCTAAGAACGCCCAGTAATAGGGATGAAGTACGGGCACTGGTAGGGTTGATAAACTACTATGGACGATTTTTTCAGAAACTTAAGCACGGTTTTATATCCAATAAACCGTTTGTTGCAAAAAAACGTGGAATTCAATTGGTGTAAAGAATGCGAAAAATCACTACAAGAAGTTAAAAAGCAGATGCAGTCGGATATAATTTTAACACACTTTGATTCCCAAACTGCCACTAGTATTGGCAGTCGATGCGAGCCCGTATGGAGTCGGCGCCGTATTAAGTCATCAAATGCAGGATGGAAAAGAGAGACCGATTCAGTTCGTTTCACAGACACTATCCAAAGTACAACAAAAATACAGCCAGATAGACAAAGAGGCGCTCGCAATAGTGTTTGGCGTTCGGCGGTTCTACCAATACCTTTTTGGTAGAAAATTTACTCTGGTAACCGATAACAAGCCAGTCGCACAGATATTTTCTCCCAAAAGGGGTTGCCACTGCTTTCAACGTCTCGTATGCAACATTATGCGATATTTTTGGAATCTTTTAATTTCGACATTAGAGTCAAAGCGTCTAAAGACAACGGTAATGCTGACGCAATGTCACGTCTAACAGATCAGACAATTATTGGTGATGCAGATAGTGTAAACGCAATTGAAATGAATCTCATTGACAACGATAATGATGACATAAATATTGTTGAACTTGGAATGATAGAAAATTTACCAGTCACAGTAACAGAATTGAGTGAGATTACAGAAGCAGACCAAGAAACAAAGGTATTGCGTGATTGTTTAAAAGTGGGCCGCCAGTGTGAACGTCAACACCGATTCAACATCGAGCAAACAGAGTTCGGGTTACAGCAAGGTTGTCTACTTAGAGGTATTCGGGTGTACATACCTAAAGTTCTGCGACAACGAGTCCTTAATGAATTACATGCCGCACACTTTGGAATGACAAGATGAAAACACTAGCTAGAGCTTATTGTTGGTGGCCATTACTAGACCGTGATATTGAACACCTAGTAGCAAATTGTTTACAGTGCCAATCGGTGCGCCCTGAAGCCTCAAAAGTCACGCCTGCTCATTTGTGGAATACACCAACTAAAGTGTTTGAAAGGGTACACGTCGATTTTGCAGGGCCATTTAAAGGTGAATATTTATTTATTTTGGTCGACGCGTTCAGTAAGTGGCCAGAAGTTCACATTATTTCTGATATTACTGCTAAATCTACTATCAGAATTTGCAGAGAAATATTCGCTACCTTTGGACTTCCAAATATTTTTGTTACCGATCACGGAACACAATTTAAGTCGGACGAATTTCAGTGCTTTTTAAAATCCAATGGAATTAAACACAAAATGGGAGCGCCCTATCATCCAGCCACAAACGGCCAAGCGGAACGTTTCGTGCAAACTATAAAGAACAAGTTAAACGCTGTAAACTGCAAACCATCAGAAATGAGAAAGAAATTACAAACATTCTACTTGCTTACAGAAGATCAGTACATCCAGTGACCGGAAAAATCGCCATCACACCTTATGTTGGGACGGCAAATAAGAACCAAATTAGACCTCATGCTACCAGTTGAAGAACAACATTCTATACATAAACCGGAAACATCAAGACATTTTGCCGTAGGAGAAAGAGTGGCTGCCCGTGACTACATGACAAAAGAAAAATGGAAATTTGGTTTAATCTCAAAAACGTTTGGTAAATTGCACTACGAGATTACACTCGATGACGGTAGAGTATGGAAACGCCATGTAGATCAAATGCGGCGAATTGGTAACTGCCTTGAAAACAACGAGCTTATGAAAACTGCAACCGTACAAAACCGAACACCAGCTACGACAAACGTACCCTTACTGCCTACACAAATGCTAGTCAGACCAACAATCGAAACAGAGACCCTGGTAAATGAACCACCAACGAACCAATATGCTAATTCGTCTAATCCAACATCACCGGTGGTAACGAATCTCCTTCCAGAACCTCCGATCAGCACCAAAACAACTATCACGACTCCTGAAAATATCCAGTCACCCGAATCTGTGCGAAGATCATCACGCACTAGAAAGGAGCCTGAGCGGTTGAAAAGATTATCTTAAGCATTAACAAAATAATTATCCGGGGAAGAGCTGTCATATCTTGTTACAATAGTATCTTTAGACCTAATGTATTAAATCTGGCAACCCTCTATACATTTTATACTAATTAGAAAATTAAATAAAATTCAGTCTGAATGAGAATACAAAGAATACCACACGTGTTTCAATATGTACATAATTCACTCGCTTTTCTGCTAAGGGGCAATTTGCCAGATACCTTCTTTTAAATCTAGCACAGTAAAAAAACGTTTGTTTATTAATTTTGTGGATATCGATTCAAACGATGGAATTATGTGGTTTTCCAACAATATGTCTGCGTATATGTCTTGTGTATCAATACATAATCGGAGTTGCCCTGTTTTCTTTTCAACAATAACCAGATTTGATGCACGCTCTACTGGACCATCTACACGCTCTATGATATCTCGGTTAACCATTCGCTGCAGCTCCTGTTTAACCCGATTGTTTAATGAAAGTGGAATACGTCTTGCTGCTTTTATTACTGGAACAGAATCGTTTTTAACTTTAATATCTAAATTATTAACAAAACACCCCAAACCTTCAAAAATGTCACGATTTTTCTGAACGAACGATTCTTTCGAAAAGTTTGTAACCATGTTTATACGTTTAACCAAATTTAGCTTCTCACATGCCTCTAAACCAAGTAATGGTTCGTATGGCATCTCAATTACTGTAAATTTCTAAATTGTTATTTCGTTACGACACATAACAACACAATCAGCAGTTTCTTTATAGTTTAAATCATTTCCTCCGTAACTTTGTGGGGGCATTCCGCCACCTTTTAGTACAATATTTTTCATATACTTTAAAATCTATATGGCAGTACGTTTACATCAGCACCGGTGTCTAACTTGAAATTTATCAGACATTCGTTTACTCGAATTTTTCATACCAACGTTTTCTTTAAACACTACATTCTCCAATAATATGTAAATAAATCTCATCATCCTCTGCTACAGAATTATTGTATTCCTTTATTTCACGCACTTTCGTAGCATAGCATGCAACGCTAAAATGATTAAAACGACCGCAGTTGTTACAATTTTGTCACGAATCATTCTATCGGAATCTTTATAACCACAACTCTTCACCAACTTTCGTAGATCCAGCTAATATGAATCAAATGATTCGCCTTCTTCCTGCCGCCTGGAATTGAATTTAAATGCTTCGTAAACTTCGTTTTTCTTTGGGGTACAATAATTTGAAACCGCTTTCAGAACTGCGGTGAAGTCTTTCTTTTGCTCTTCAGTCAAACCCAATGTATTAAAAATTTCAATTGTTTCTGGCCCACAAGCATTTAAAAAAAATTGCAATAGCAAAAATATCAAAATTTTGTTTAAACACACGCCAGTATTCAGCAATATTTCCATCTAGCCTTAACGCATCTGGCCTACGAACATCAAAATTCGCAAAATTATTTTCAGTCATTTTTTCGTCTTCTACTTTCACTTGTAACCGCGTCTTTGCCATTTAATTATTTGCTTTATTTTTTTCATTTATTTTTTTCCGATACCGACTGCGCCATGTTTTAGATTAAGATGACAACTGAATTTATTTATTTCATTTTCAATTACAGTACTGTCATATTTCTTACATATTAATTAGGGTTACCATATTAACATATATAACAGAATAACCCTTTTGTTAATTCTTTATGTCAATGACCTTCCACGGTGCATAAATTCTAGTATTTGCAAGTATTTTCTATATGCTGATGTTATATTTTTCATTTTTTTGCGTAGACGTGAATTTTCGGAGGTGTTAGAAGGTAACATTAATTATACGCTAGATTGTATATTGCTATGGACTGCAGAGAATTCGCTTAAATCCATCTAAATCGAAGGCAATGATGATTGGGTCTTCTGACCGTTTTATTTTTGATCTTGACATATTCTTGGATTGTGATCAGATTCAGTTTGTTAACCGAACGAAGTGTTTGGGTGTTATTATTGGTAGTAGACTTTCGTTTACGACCCACATTGATACCTTGTGCTGTAGGGTTTGGAGCGCTCTACGATGGATTTATTCGTCAAATATTTACTTACCTTTATCGGTAAGGCTGAGGTTAGCGCATGGCATTTTAATGCCGCAAGTCTTGTATGGTCTTGAGGTAATCTCGGGTACTACTGGTGTAAATTTTACTAGGCTCAAACGTGCTGTGAATGCTATTGTACGATTCGTTTACAATGTACGTCGTTTTGACCATATTTCTGAATACGAACGGCGTTTTCTTGGATGCATGTTTGAAGATTTATAAGTTATCGTTCGTTATATCTGTTTTATAGGGTTGTTAAGAGTTAAGAGACCTTCTCCCTTATGTATGGACTTTGTTTTTACGCGGTCTACAAGAAGCCCTCAGATATTTATTCCCAGGATTAGAAATTCATGTATGAAAGATGTATGAAAGATCCTTTGTGATTAGAGTTGCTAGGTGCTGGAATAGATTGCCTGATAGTTTGCGTGTCTTTTCTCATTCTAATAATGTCTTTCGGTTGAAAATTCTTTAACATTTGTGTAGCTAGTTGCTTTTCTTAGCGTTTTGTTTTTCTTTTATCTTTGACTATTGATTATTTGTCTATGCTTATTTATCAAGTTGGGTTACAAGATTTGAGGTCTATAGATATTTATATACCCGGCTTATTTTTATTTCTTACTTGTTATATTTCTACTGGTGATATTATCTTATTTTGCATGTTTATTACGGCTGGGGAGCCAATATGTTAGGACAATGAGTGTACTAATTTTATATTGTTATTGTATTTAAGATTTTGTATATATATATATATTCAATTTTTTTAAATATTCTTGCTCAGGATTTCTTTTTTTCTTTATAATACAGTTTTTGGCGTTAATGGCTTTTGTATTATTGTTGAATGAATAAATAAATAATTAAAATGTCAAAGAGACAATTCTTCATTTCAACAGATAGTCTTTGGAACAAACTCCCCTACAGAATTCCAACCATAAGCAATGCATTGCAGTTTAAAAAGGAGTTACAAAATCTTTTTAACTTGTCGTAAACTCGTAAACTTTGTTACAATCAAATTGGGTTTCTTAACTTTAATTACACTAATTTAATATTTCATTTAATAATTAATTCTTAAAAATATAATATATCTATTCTGTTTTTCTATCTAACTTTTTTTTCAAGATTGTATTATATAAATAACCATTCAAAATGTATATATTTACACTACTAGCACTGTAATTTATAAGATATCAATCTTGTTGTGCTAGTTTATAACTAATTTTCAAATAAATAAATGAATAAATAAATAAAATACATTTTCTGCAAGGATCATTCCAGCAAAAATGCTGCTGACTTCACTGACTTTTCTTTTTAGTATATAAGTACCCTCACGAAATATTTTTTATCCATAATACCTATCGTTTTAGTACGTGACGAATTATACCAATTTTTTTAAATTCGTTACATACTAATATACAGCCAGCAGACATTAAATGCGACAATATATAGTTTTATATATAGACCTTAATTTTGGTATGGAACGATATATCTTCACATATAACTATGAATAGGTCAAGATAACGTTTTATCAAAAATTAAATACATATTTTTGAATATTAGACTATATATCACCCAATGTGGAGACGAAATATTGGAAATAAATAATTATAATTTATAAATAAAGGATCTTAAGCTCGTTTAAAATAAGAAATAATTAATAAAATTAGATAAAAAAAAAATAACATATTGTCTGTCTTTACTAAAATGCAATATTTTATTAATTATCAATTTTGCAACAGGCCGCGATATATCGAAAATGTTTGTGGCCTTTTTCTTAGCTCAAAATACTTTTTTATCGTTTGTGCTAAAAAAATATTTTTATTATTTTTTTACAAAATTGATCCCTTAATAACTGTTTTGTTTACAAACTAAACAAAATATTAAAAGGAAAGGAAAAACAAAATACGTGCATTGAATATCCACCAGAGGTGGACCTTGCACATAACAAATAAGTTTTCAATTTATTTTTTGATCAATGGTTATAATCTTTAACTTCAAGCTCATATGTATATTAGTTCTCATGTGAGTAAACTAGTTCATATGAATGTTTGATGTTTGGCATGGGATTGTTACCGCTTTCAAAACGTGTTCTGATGATGGGAACCTAGAAAATTCCCGAAATAGATCTATCAACACATTCCTGAAGGGGTCAAATAATAAATTTGAAAACAAAAAATTCTATAGTTTTTCGTCCACTCTATTGATTAAACGGTGCACATTAAAAACCGGGAAAAGTATTCTCTTAATAATTGTGATACAAACATTTTAAAATATATAAATAAAAAAGTGATGATATCCTAAAATCAAATTTTTGTGACGAACTCTAATAAACATACATAAACATCTGCATTTACATATAATAGCGGGTCAACAAAAATAATTTTATATGTATATGAATTTATATATTTATGTCCAGTTAACTATCAAAGTTTTTTCTTCGATTTTTTTTCGTAACATTTTTGTTTTGTGAACTTATTTCTAAAAAAAACTGTTTATTTTATCCCAATGTATGTAGCGTATACAAAATTCGTCCCAGCTGACTTTAACGCCTCGACATGTTTTCAGGTTAAAATTATATGTACATTTGCATCTTTTGCAAATGTTTCGGAAAATTATTATGCAGCTGCAGTACTAATATTATTATTTCATTTATAGGTATCATGAAAAATCACATCAATCCCTATCAAATATGCATCATCGTAATTATGAATTGGATTTGGAAAGAGATCATGCTTTGCCAACATCAGCACCAAATGCCGATATTTTAAAAAGCAATAGTAATCCTACATATCCTAACCCAAATCGGCATCATAATCATGAACGAGATAGACATAGACATTTAATTTATTCAACGCCGCAGCCATCATGTAAGTTAGATTGAAACTAAATATATTTTAAATATACAATAATACAAATATTTGTTAATTTGTAGTGCCTAACATATTGAAAAAAACCATTGGCCAACCTCCTACAATACCCATGTTCACTGGTGGCGATGTACCGTCATATTCACCTCCAGCTCGATCATTTTTTACTCCACCGTTACCACCAGAATATCAACATCCATTCGCTGATAAGCCAACGCTACGAGGTACCAATAATGATGGAGGTGTGGTGCCAAATACTGGTAGCTATATAAACCGCAGACCCATTCCACCTCCAAGTTTAATGCCTGGGCATGAACGCATACCTTTTAGACCACCGGATTTAGTGGGGGGGGCTGCACTATTAGTTCCGTCATTGCCTGTGAGTACACAACCGCCAGTATATCATCTTACTACAATTAGTAACAATTTTGATAGCGATGCTAATAAAGCTTTAAATACAATTGTTAACGGTGGAGAAGTATTTGAAAATGCTTTAAATGATACTATTAGTGTTAGTAGTATAAATTCGCCATCATCTAGTGGCGGAATGTTTTTGGGTTTAAATAATAATTCAGGTAATAGTTCGTACTATCCGGAGGTCAGAAAAGAAGTTTTACCAAGTATTAGACGAATTTTAAGTGGATCAAATGGTCGCAAGGGTGATATACCCGAAGTTTTACTTAAACAGGTAACAACACAACCTAAAAGTTATCATCATCCTCCGTCATCACCGATTGTTTTAATTGATTCCTCGGTACTAAATCATAATGACGTTTCTGTACATGCTAGTGTTAGTGTTGGTATGGATAATAAACAAAATATAAATATAATGAAAAATATGCGCGAATCGGAAAGCGGCAGTTACGACGAGGAACAAACTAAAGCTACTATTAAACATTTAATTGGAGAAAGCAGCATTCCTGATAATAATATATCATCAACACCATCTGCAGCAGCTGCCATCGGTGGACAGAATAAAGCCAAGGCTGTTTCGGCCGCAGTGGCTACATCAACAACCTCATTCTCTAGTGATTTGGATTTTTCACCATCCGCGAGTAAGAATAGTGGACCATCTACATCTATCTCTTCTGTATCTTCATCCACATCATCTTCTACATTGGCTGCTGCTTCTGCTCATGCCACCTGGTCATTGGCTTGGAATATACACGTTTATTTATCCGTTATACTTTTTACCATATTGGCTGTTTATTTGTTTTACAAAATGATCACCTACAACAAACTTACCCACCTATTCTCCCAGTCATATTTCCTGTGTATACATCTAATATTGATTATCATTTGCACAGCACGAACATTTTATTTATGTTATGATGCGTATAATATTCATTCCAGTTTTCATATATTTGTATCGGAAATTTTACTCAATCTACCAGCAACATTCCTGACCATTTCCTTTGCCGTTTTAATACTGTTTTTATCGTTAAAGTCATTAAATCATAAAAATAATCGATATTCTGCATTAATACGGCCGCTAACCGTAGTTGTTGGTTGTGGTGTACATGTTGTGCTATGCATCACTCTGCATTATGTCGAATCTTACACATTACAAAATCATCAACAGCACTTGTACTACCAACAACAGCAGCAATTGTTATCAAAACGACAACAACAGCAGCAACAAAATTTACATTATAATTATTTACAAAATCAATATGCATACGCTGCGGCTAATATAGTGGGGTTAGAAACTATGGCCTTTAGCTCTTCGTCGAGTGCAGCAGGACAAACAGCAGCAAATATTCATCATCATAATTTAGCAACAAGTATAGCTACGTTGCCACCTCCACCACCTAGAGTACTGTCTTTAATATGTCAAATTATATACATATTTGTATGCTTTAGTTTAGGTCTCTTGTATCTGTATTTGTATCGTATCTTAAAGCGCATATTAAGAAGTAAATCGCAGAACTATATACATGGGTATCAAAATCTTTCCTATGCAATACACATAACAATAGCTACTGCCTTGCTATTCATTTTACTTGCAGCTTTACAAATTGTTGGTGCAATTAGTATTTCTTCCACCAGACCGGTAATAACACAAAAAACATCTGAAATCGATTGGCTGCAATGGGGCTATCAATTTTCTTTACGCCTAATAGAAATTGCCATAATCACGTTGATTTCTTGGGTAACCGGTCTAAAAACAAGTGACGATGGCGATACTGTTAGTATTAATATGACAAACAATGAAGCTAGAGGAGGGGTGGGAACAGGGGTATCTGGTCAGGTTAATGGTACGAATACAATGTTCAATACCAACCTTAGCGTAAATCCGGGACGTGAAAAGCATAATATTCCCAATAGCCAGTACAACAACCATTCGAATATGACTAATTTTTTTTTGCCTTGTACCTCAAGCTCCAGTCAGGAACAGTTTGAAACGGATTATCCAACTGTATGTAATGCGAATACAAATCTTCACACTTACACGATGAGAACTGGTAAATTAATATATGATGATAGTTTTGCCTTAAACTCATTAAGTGCTTCAAATGCCAATAGCGCTGGTCATCATCCACAACAAACCCACCACCACCACCACCCCAACAAACAACAGCATCAGTCCACTTATCAACATCCCTATGATTCCCAATCAATGCACAGTTCTGCACATCACAATGTGTCTGAATATGGTTCACGTATTAATTATCAACCTGAGAACCATCTGCAGTACAACGACTATTTAAACGACAACACAACAGATCATTATGAAAACCCCAACTTTGACTTAAGAGGATCAGGATCAGCTACATCGGGTTCCGCCTTAGTGGTTAATACTAATGTTGGTAGCGACGGTGTTGGAACAATGCAAAAATTTGCTAAAAACTCCACATCAAATTCTACAACCGCCTCAAGTAGTCACAACTCCAATATGGGTTCAAACTCATCTTCTGGGTCCTCTGCCACATCGCAACAACAAATGCTACTCTTGCAGTCTGGAGGAAACGAAACATGTTATTCGGAGCCTATACATGAAAACTACGATTTTAATAATTTTGAAAAACCAAAATTTAAGCAACAGCAGACGACTAACGATAATTGGCCAGACACTGTCCATATGTCAACGTTACTAAGTACACGTGATGTTAAAAAGAAATCGCTGTCAACTTTAGAAAGATGTGCATACGATAAGGCAGAACGTCGTAGCTCCAACTCGACGCATTCCTGTAATTCAAATGCTAATTCCAATAACGGCGCAGGCTGCGGCTCGCGTTATGCTAGTTTTAATACATTTGAAAGAGCCCCTTTAAGCAATGTACGTAAAAGTGATACATTCAATAATATAACTACAAATGGTCTTAACTTAACGCACGGTCGTAATAATTCGTCATCGTCTGCTAATTCAGCAACATCAGCAGTTTTTAGAAATACCCCAACAGGAGTACAAACTTTAGCTTCTACAGAAAGACATCATCATCATAATATAATGCCAGCCCGAAATTTAAGAACCAGCGGAAGTACGAAAGTTATAACACAACCCGCCTCGGCCTTAGACGTTTTATCACTCTCAAATCTAGAACGTTCCAGTGCTAATCATAATCAACAGATGCCCATAAACCTTCAATCATTGAATCAACCTCAGCAGCTACATCATCAGTATTCCGATGACGACGATAATGATAAAGATGACGACATAATGTTACAGGGTAATATATAAATATATCACAAGGGCCATTAAAAAGTTACGAATGAATATGACCTTTGGCTACAATTGTATGCGATAGCGAGAGTAAATGATTTTTGTGGATCCTTAAAAGCCCAAACTACTTAACCCGAAGCACTTTGTAGTAGGGCAACACAAGACATTTATGTACATTTAGTATGCTTGTATTTAGGAAATTAAAAAATACTGTAATAAATGAACACGGGTTTTTATAAATTATACTTGAAGCTTTCCACTAAAATCGTTTTTAAGACAATAGTTCATTGCTTGAATAACCTTTAACTTAGTCTATTTTTGAAATGCAGAAATTAATGAATAATGCATGATTTCTAAAAATAGAACAGTGTTATGTTGTTTGTGTGTACTTCTGTTATTATGTATGCAAATCCCAGGCTACCTTTTGAAAAATTTGGCTCATTGAAGGTTGACTAAATCCATGAAATTCACCACAATCTTCTTGTACGTTGTTGCGGCCCCAACACCTTAACGCTGAAAGAACTTGAAGATACCGTTCTTTTTTTCCTTTCGGGTCATTTTTGACTAATGGCCGTAATTTCAAGCAATATATACCTACTGGTGCTTAGATACCTACCGTGTACACGAACAAAATCGGGTAGGTATCTAAGCACCGGTAGGTATCTATTGCTTGAAATTACGGGCATAAATCAATTAATTTGTTGGCATTTTGTTTTGTAAATCTACGAAATAAACAGTCATTATAAACAAAAAATGAGGTTTTTTTCTTTTTTTTTATAAACTATTTTTTAAAAAGTCTAATGAATTTAATTATTAATAGTTTCCATAATTTAGATGTTAAAAAATATTTTTCGGCAACAAAAATGTATATTTATTTTTTAAAAATTTTCTGTCACTTTGATAGAAAACAGCTGTTTTTTAAACTCTTAACAACAGTTTAGGAGCTTGTTAACATAAACAATAAAAGTATGACAAGAGCATTATGAATAGCATATGAGTCATTCCATGTCAGACCGTACGATTTTTGCTAAAAATTGACTTAGATGGCTCCGATGTCTTTCAAAATTTTAGTTCGTATTCTACATTAAAAATATTTTACACGTGATTCCAGAAAAAAACATGTAATTTTTCGTGGTACTACAATGGAAAAAAATCGGAAAAAATAGAATCCATTCGACTTCCACTCTGAAATTTACAGGGAATATTAAGGTTATATTGCGCTTTAAGAAAATATTTTTTTTAGATTTTTCGACTTGTTCGAAGATGGTGGAAAATAGAAATTAAGTAAAAAAAACAAATTTTAAAAGTAAAAAAATAAATTTAAAAAAAAAACAAAAATAATTTTTAAAAAGGTTCAAATACCTTTAAAATAAGGCATTAAACTTTAAAATCCATTCACTAGTTTTAGAAAAACATCAGTTTAAAAGTTGTCATGTCGGATGACTTTTCACGATTTTGACGATTTTCAAATGCACATAACCTTTTCAAAAAAAAATTCAAATTTTTTTCTGGAAACACGGGTAAAATATTTTTTAATGTTTATTACGTCTGGCAAATTTAAAGCAAATCGGAAGAGGTGTTGTAAAAAAGGTTTTCGGTCTGACGTGGAATGACTCATATATGTTAACAAGTTGCTAAATTTTACTTTTAAATATGGGTGTAGCTTTTCTCAAAAATTATCCTTTTTTATTTAAATATTTCTTCATTTGCCAATGTTTTTGGTAGTTTGGAGTTTGTCTAGCCTTTTTAAATTTAAGTTTTTTGTTTAAAAAGTAATAAACTAGGTACGAATTGGCCAAGAATATTGCTAAAAATAATTATTTATAGTTTAGATGTTAATATTTTCTACATATTCTATTCACATATTTATTTTCACCATAAGCAATCAGAATAAATTCCTGTAATACTTGTTTCCGTTATACATTTTTTTTAATTTGATTGAATAATATTACAAAACTAAAGTTACCATATGGTAGTAAGAAATCCTGAATATCCTGAAAGCAGGAACAAAATCGGATTGCTATTATTTATACCCAAGTCATTAAACAAATTTCTAAAGTGTTTCTGGTATATCGGTTTATTCATTCATCGAATTAGTTTATAGTTATATTATTTGAATTATTTTTTAATCAACTTAGTCCTACTTACTCAATGTCAACAACAATAAATAGTCTGCTTACTATTGGTTTAATCCACTGACCATTTTTGAAAAAATTGCGTTAGCAATGGATTATATATATTGCAAATATCTTCTTTCTAATTCCAAATAAAGTTTCTCGATTTCTTGTATTATATCTGAGATATTTAGAATCTTCTTTGCATTATATCCTCTGTTTTAACGTTTAGTCTGATGGTCTGATGCATAGACCACTGTTTGTCATATGAAGTAAATTGTGTATACAAAAATTAAAAAAAATACTTCAATATTGTTTTGCTGCAATTGACATACCACATACAAAAGCTAAAACATTTATTACATTATCGTTTGGCTGCATGACGAAAATGACGATCGTAAAATCAAAACAAAAAAGAGCACTGCAGTTAGACGTCAAAATGTATAGGCGTGTAGCATAGAAAATCATATTAAAAAAAGTAGATGCTGAGCACAAAACAAGAATATTTATTTTTCGTAAAAACTTATTAACTTTTGATTTAATTAATGTAAAAGTGTAAACATTTTTAGTTTTGTTTAGAATATATGCCGCAATTAATGGGACAAACAAAAACGAATATTTATCATGTAAATTTTAAGAAAAATTTGTGTAAACCTACTTTATCGTTTTTCTCAAATTCGACTTTTTTGTGTACAGATCAAACCAATAATAAGCTGACGAAATGTATCATTTACTAGCTAACTTGGAAATTTAAAGTGAGGCTTACAGCTTGCCAATTTTAGTTTTTCTTATCAATGTTGCCATAAGTTTAAGTGCCCATCATTGAATTGTTTTATGAAATCAATGAAGTTTTGTATGAAAATACATATATATTTTTGCACCCTCTACAACATGTCCAAGCTAGTTGTAGTCACAGGAAACAAAAGCCTTGTATTTTTATAGAAAACATTTTTTATCAAGTTCTGCGGGTTTTTTTTTATGAAGTTCTTCCTTGTTAACATTTAGCATTGTTTAATAAATTGTACATGCTTTATCGAAAACAGAAATGATAAATATAGCATTAAAAATGGCAATACTGTTGCTTATTTATTTGATTATAACATTTGGAAATACAAATTAATTACCCTTATACAATATTCATCCGGATAACACTCTAAACAAACATCACTAGCTAATCAAAAATAAACACTGCTAAAAGTGTATACATGCAGTGGGGTTCTTACTTAGAGAACTTCTATATTCATTACAACTTTTTTAAAAAGGCCGCACCCACAAAACAAAATCTATATAGTTTTAACAATTAAATTTTATAAATTTTTTTTTTTTCTTTGAAACAGCATTTCCACATCAGGTTTAGTAAGTTTTAAATGTATTGCAGCTATTGCAATATAACAAACGAACATCAACTGATTGTAAACTGTCAAGAAATTCCATTCATCCTAGACAGCTTGAAAATATGTTAAAAATTCCTTGCTAACGAAATATCAGGTACTAATTATAATAACATCCTCAACAGCAACATTGTAAACCAACAATGTATTCACGATGTCAGTAGCTGAGCAAGGTTTCGAGAGTACTTCGTTATTTTAATGGTCGTTAATAATAAACAAATTTATACTTTTTCTTTATGTACTAAAAATTATTAACAATTGATATTTTACATATGCATGTTGGTTTATAAACAAATCTGCAATGTTTTTTTTTTTTTTTTATAAATATCTGTGCTAGATTTCAATAATACACCGTATTGTCAAACGAAAACATACAGAAATCCATGTGAGAAATAAGTTGAAGGATACAATTTGTGTACATGAAGGATACAATTTGTGTGCATATACTGCGGCAGGCAACAATGTATTCACGATGTCAGTAGCTGAGCAAGGTTTCGAGAGTACTTCGGTATTTTAATGGTCGTTAATAATAAACAAATTTATACTTTTTCTTTATGTACTAAAAATTATTAACAATTGATATTTTACATATGCATGTTGGTTTATAAACAAATCTGCAATGTTCTTTTTTATAAATATATGTGCTAGATTTCAATAATACACCGTATTGTCAAACGAAAACATACTGAAATCCGTGTGAGAAATAAGTTGAAGGATAAAATTTATGTACATGAAGAAATATCTATTTTTAACAGGTTTTGCTGCATATGCTGCGGCAGGCAAAAAAAACCCAATAGCTTACATAACATAAGATTTCTATTCAAGTGAACACCAATGCTACTTTGATCTTTGATGTTTTCAAAAATATTAAATTTGCTCTTTCATTTGAGCCATTACATTTTAAATTTGGCCTATTAGTTCAAAAGTTACGTTAAATTTGGTGAAAATTGTTTTAGATTTTTTAAATTAATAGACCATTTAAGTATTAAACATTTAATCAAGTTATAACAAACTTTTTAGAGGTTGTTTTTATTATTCGTTCTCAATAGATCTTGGTATAATAATTAATAATCCGCTCTTACATATTTCGTTGCCTAAAAGTTTCACAATGTTTTAGTTTTCGAACTGGTTAAATAATATTCGGCTGTCATTATTGGGTTTGATGAATTTTGTAACACTGCAAAGTGAATAATGACTTTGAGATGCAGAATTTATCTTAAATTTGTCATTTTTGATAATAGCCATTATTCCGTTTTTATTTCGGATAGAAAATTAGTTTTCTTTAAAACAACACTTAATTTTAAAAGTTTAAAGTGGGAACGACTAATTTCGTCAAAATGTATTCACGTTAAGTGAATAAAAAAAATATTGTTATTTTTAGACGCTGAGTTTCTGCCTGGCATGGGCAGGCTTTTCAACTAGTATATTATTAGTTTTGTTTTCTTTAGGCCTTTTCTCAGAATAACCTAAGTTTAAAGCTTAACCATAGTTATGTGAATGTCAAATTCATATGAACATTTCTATGGTTAAAGTTAAAATCTTTTTATTTTTAGAAAAGTTACTCAGCCTTAAATTTATAAATATTTTTGATAGAAAAGCACCAATTTTCAATTGTGCTAATAATGTTGAAAAAATCAATAATAACGATGCATTTTTAAAGTTTTGCTTTATATGTTTGTGTTAAAACGGATTTGAATTTTACCAAAACGCTAAAATATACTAATTATATGTTTTGCTAAAGTTGAACAATAGCCCTGTTTTTAATCACCGGATTTATTATATTTCGTTAAAAATTTGATTTTTTATTTGAAAAAAAAAAAATAATATTTTAATCTAAATCCAAGAAGAACAAATTTAAGATAAATCCAAAATGGATTTATTATTTTTTTAAATTCATTTTGGATTTAAATGCTTTTACTTATAATATTTCTAATATTAAAATTTCTGAATTGCATCTTTATTTAAGAAATATTTTCGATAAAAGTACAAAAATTTTCCAAAAAAGAAATAATTTTTTAGTTTTTTAAACAGTATCACACAGTATCACACAATCCAAAAGCTCAGTTTGCATCGTCATAATTACTCTAGGCTGATTAAATGCAAATAATAGGCTGAGCTTTTTTGTATCGTGTGCAAATCACATTCGTGAATACCCTCGATGTAAATAAAACCCAAAAACAAGTTCTAATTTTCGTTTAAGAAAGTTTAACAGCTTTTGTAAACTATTTCTTTGTGAGTGCATAAAAATGTCTCGGACTGTACCACTTAATACACTCTCCAAAACGTTTTGTATGCAACGAAATCGAAATCGCAATTAAAATCTTATAATGTAAACAAGGTTTTTACATTATCAGATTTTGGGTATGATTATACTTTCGTTTGCGTGTAAAACTAATAGGTCTGTTCATAAAATGTTACTCGAGAGTAAACCAACCTTTGGAAATTGAATATCTTAAATTATTGAAAAATAAAATCTTACCCAGCAAATAATCCGGTCCGTTTATGTGCCGTTTTCGGTACAGCATATACGGATCCGAAGTCCGTTTCCGTACCGTTTTCCGGATCAGTATACGGACCGGAAAACGGAATAAAAGGAACATCGAATACGGATTCGAAACAGTATAAAACACGCTAAAACGGACCGTTTTCGTACCGTCATGCTGTATATAAAACGGAGTGTACGAATTGAGTGTACGTTCAAAACGTACCGTAAACTGTCCGTCATTTATTTAAAAAACGGAGTGGACTCCGTTTTTAATATACCGTATACGGTCCGAATATGGTCCGTATTCGTACCGTTTTTTTTTTAAATGGTCCATTTTTATTTTTTTTTTTTATTTATTTTATATAAATGATTTCTCCTTTTCTTAATTTTAAACAAAAGTTTGGTTTTATTTTTAAATTTTTTCATTTATAAAGATATGAATTACATTATTGAAAAACAATATGAAACCACATAAAAATTCAATAAAAATCAATAAAAGGATGTGGTTTTAACATTTTGATTTTTTTTCATTTTATCTCTGGTGTTGTTTAACATCTTCATCATTAAAATTTTCATGAGATCTGCGTCTCTATATTTAATTGCAAAAACATCTGAAATACAAGTATATGTTAAAGAAGTGGTACATTTAAAAATAACCAAAAAAATTACCACTAAAAATCTTAAATACGTATTCAGCCATTTTTTATTTTATGCAGCCGTTCTCGAGTTATGGAGTGACAATCAAAATGTACACTTCTTTTTATATATATAGATGAAAATGACTAATGTTCAGAAAAATCACCACATCTGGACCAAACGAAAATATTTTTAAACCATCCTCATTGCATGTTCTACAAAACGTATTCAGCCATTTTTTATTTTATGCAGCCGTTCTCGAGTTATGGAGTGACAATCAAAATGTCAACTTCTTCTTATATATATAGATGAAAATGACTAATGTTCAGAAAAATCACCACATCTGGACCAAACGAAGATATTTTTAAAGAATTTTATTTTTAATATATATTTTTAAAACCATCCTCATTGCATGTTCTACAAAACGTATTCAGCCATTTTTTATTTTCTGCAGCCGTTCTCGAGTTATGGAGTGACAATCAACACTTCTTTTTATATATATAGATTTTAATAATATTTAATTTTATTAATAAATAAAACTGTTTGATTTTTTTTAAACAAGACACACTCCGGTAATACCGGAAGAAAAACGATAACGGTTGTAACGGAGTTTTAACTGATGAAAATCGGTGTAGTCCGGTTAAACGGCACTGAAACGGATACAGCAAAACGGAGTTAAAACGGTTAATTTTCGAAAATTTTAGTATTCCAATTTTACTGTACGTTACTGGTCCGTTTTCGTACAAGCTTCGACGGATACGTTGTGGGCGTTGTGGTGTAATGGTTAGCGCGTTGGACTTTTACACAGAAGGTCCCGGGTTCGATCACCGGTGCCGGCAACATCAAATTAATATGTATGGGTTTTTTCTATCCCTCATACGTATCGCAATGTCCACCTTCGGTGTTCCATAGCAATTAACCCCACCGAAGTAAAATAATGAATCAGGGCTATGAACCAAAAAAGCTTCAATAAGTTCGCCAACTCTCCATCAGGTGGCGAGCAACAACTGTTCTAAGACTTATCATCTCGCGCAATTACAGTGTTGCCATGTCTGAAGCCCTTCATCTTTCCCCACCTTTCATCTCTATACTATCCCTTTCCAAAGATAGCAACACACTAAATATAGGAAGTATTTCCTGAGTGTTGCCTCTCTTTTAAAAAAAAAAAAATGAATCCGTTTGTAACGGACAGTCCGTAAAGTTGTTTCTTGGGTAACTAACCGCAAAAAATTGCTCAATTTAAAATATAACACCTTAGTTTTTTGTTTTTAAAAATTCTGAATTTTGGAAATTTTTCAATTCACTGTTCTAGATAATGGAAAATTACAATGTAACTTGTATTTATTTTTTTTCATTTAAAATTTACATTTAAAATAAATTTGATTTTGTTTTGAATTTAAATTTTTCAATATTATATGCATTACATTTAGGTTGAAACAATTTAATTTTAAACTATATAAATCAAATTGAATTTGAAATGATTTAACGTTAAATTTTGTAGCTTGGATTATTGCGATGTTTGAAACTGAAGTCATAATTTATTTTAAATTTTAATTTCATATATTATGTTATGTACATTCTCGTGTAGTGAAGATAGGCATTTATTAATATCGTTTACGTTTTCTTTAACGAAAACTAGAAATATAATAAAATATAATGAATTACTTAATGAATGAATAATATAAAGAAAACTTGATTTTCTTTGAAGCGTTAAACACTGATTCGTTCGTGAATTGTAATCTTAAATGGGTTTGAAAAACAAAAATCTGCACGAAATCAGGCCTTAATATCGATAATGAACAAAATCCCCATATTCACTACACTCATCAATGTACACCTGTGAGAACAAAAGCGAATAATATTTGTATATTAAATAACTATAAACAAATTAAGTTAATTTTAAAATTATTGAATAATATAAACAAAATGTAATCACAATATCGTATAATTTAGTTTAATTTTCGATTTTTGTTTTGTTAAATTTTAGTATTGTTAATAATAAAGCTAAAATACTTAAATATTTGCACTTTAAAATATTTATAACAACATTATGAAAATGAAAACAAAACTACAAAAAACAAACTAATTTATAGATTTTCAAAACACAATTATAAGTAAAACGTGGAAAACAAAAAACATGAAGCTTCTTGCGAAATTTCCACATTAATGTAAACGCCCTATCTTTTTAATTTTGCAACTGTGAAAAAAAAAAACGTTAAACCGTTAATTTTTTTCCAGAGTAAGGTTTGTTCACTTGATGATATTTTATAATATGTAAAAAATCTTCATTTGGGGTGTCCCGATAAAAAATTTAAGTAAAAGCGCTCAAACGAAGCTTAATAATGAGCTGAATACGGAAAAATAAGAAAACTATTTTTCAGGTGATCTTCAGTTTTCTACCAGCTATTGATCATAGTATAATATAGTAGCTTTGCTGTTGTTTTGTCATTTGAAAAAATAAAGTTGCATTTGTGATTTTACGTGCGTTTCTTAATACGTATGTTTCTTAATACCGCTACACTCACATCAGATAGAGACACGCTCTCAAGTTGTTTAATGAGTTGAGTTACTATATTTGTCTATATTATACTATTAATGTTGGCGATATTGGATTTGAATTTATTTGTCAATCCCATGCAACAAGTATGGATTGAATTAAAGTATGGGATTTAAAAAATGTGATTTCATAAGTTTGTTACATTTAAAATTTTATATAACAAAATAATAAAAAAAAAAAATTTATAAATATAAAATAATAATGGCAAAAAAATAAAATTTATTTATTTAGCCAGAAATTTCCCACGGCACAAAAATAAAGTACTGGCACAACACCGTTTTTCTTCTTTTACAGTACTGCCAAGAAGTCGAAGTGATAACGGAGGACGGTCAATTGACGGGTGTTGGCAAAACGTTGACATTCGGTATTCCTATAAAAACAAAATTTTTAGTACTGGCTGCACATTACATAAAAATTATTTAAATGTTATAAAAATTAAATGAAATAGTAATATTTTCTATAAAAATATGAATTAAAATATTTTATTGATTGAATTTCTTGAGCATAATTAATTTAAATTATAATTGACTTTTTGTGTTTCTAAATTAATATGTTTTTATGTATTTTTACGTATTTATAATGTATATCATTTTCATCTGTTTTTTCTTCACAGTACAATGAATTCCCAATTTAAAAAATAAATTCCCAATTTTAAAAATAAATTGTTTGAATGTACTGGCAAATCAGTAAAAAAATCTGTGCTTTTATTGTATTTATGGTACGAGGAAAGTAATAAAATTTTTGAATTGCCAATTCTTTGCCAACACCCTTAACCAACCTTTCTCCGTTATTATCATTTCGATATCACGACAGTACTTCCCAGCAAAAAATTTCCAAAAAGGTAAGCGGGTTTGTAATCAAGCATTTTGGGCAGAACGCATTCCTTACTAGATTACCTACTCGATTCTTTTAACAGGGCTTGAGACTAAAATAATTGATTCTTTAGAATTGATTATTTTTTTTACCAAAGAACCATTTACTTTATATTTTTAAGAACTACATACATTTTTTCGTAAAAAAATAGTTCCATTGTAAAACTACGAAGTACTTACACAAAAAAAAATAAATAAATAGTTCCCTAGAAAAAATAAGAAGTATGTACTTACATTTAAAAAAAAGAAGTAGTTCCATAAGTAAATTCAACTTTTACTCACACGTGATTCTCCTAGGTCACTCAAGTATAACGATCAAAACTCATACGGAAATAAAATCCTAAAAAGTGAAACATCGAATTGTTATGATAACATGGGTTTGTCATAATTTTGGAGCTATAAACCACGAAAATATAAATTTTTCAAAAAAAAGAACAATTCAAAATTAAAAAACAAAAATATGATTCACGCACAATCACCCTCGAAATTTTTTTTTACACTCACGATAACGTCAGTAATTTCAACTTCCACTCACAATTTTCTGCTCACGTGCGCTTCCCTAATTTATAGCTAACCGCAGTTTAACAAAATTTAGGCAACATGCAATTTCTGTTTTTAGTATTATTTTCCTGCAAATAAAAATTTGTTTGAAAAAATATATGAGATAAATTCTTTTAAATTGTATAACTTCTTTTTTTGAAAATTAGGAACTACTTCCAATAACGTCCTTTTATTAAGAAAAAGTATATGATTACTTCTTGAGTACAAAAAGTTATACATATAACTTAATAACATTGTTATTTTCTTTTAAGTAAATAATTACTTTGTTATTGAGTTCATGCTTTCTGGTTTAAATTTAAAGAATTGATTACAATACTACTTGCTTTTTGACTCTATCGTTGGAATGAGTTTGGTATTGCAGTTACTAAATTTGGCAATGAGATATGTAAGCAAGTGTGGGCATCACCTTCTTTTTGGAATGTGTAATTTTTTCCTGGGTTCTTATTTCCGCCTCAAATAAAATATGTTGAAATAAACAAGTTTTAAGTAAAAATTTTGTAAGTCTATGAAATTGCTTCTTTATATTAATGTCATTCTCTTAATATTTGTTAATTTAATCATGTTTTATACTAGGCCTCAAATTAGAAGTATTTCTATTTAATTGCAAAAGTATTATTTTGAGTGTACGAAAGGCAACAAGCTTTTAAAAACAAAAGGTTAGATTAACAAGATTCAGAATTTAAAGCCCGAAATTTTACATTACAAAGTTCTACTTGTAGAAATACGGTGGTCTAACTAATGTGAAAAGTTTTTACATCGCAAACTGTAGTGCTACCATATTTTGGACATGATGAGTAGCATGAAGTAAACTTTACCTAGGGTATGTACAAATATTTACCTATATAAAGGGTGTTTTTTAAGAGGAATATAAATTTGAAATGGAATAACAGATGAATTTTGTAAATTAACATCAAATTTACTTTATTCGAAAGATTATCTTCTGGCATTATAATTTAAATATGGCTTCTGGCGGATGACCGCTACGGTCATATTCTGTCCGCGTTATTGCCGTATATTGGCAATATCGCGGCGAATGTCCTCCAAATGGTCAATCGTTTCGGGCTTATCGGCATAGACTAGCGACTTCAAAATAGTCCAGCAGCGTTAAATCGCACGATCTTGGAGGCCAATTCACGGGTCCGGGTATGCGGTTACCAAACATTTCCTTCAATAAATCAATTGTGGCACGAGCTGTGTAACATGTTGCGCCGTCTTGTTGAAACCACATCTGCACATCATGGTTGTTCAATTGATGAACGAAAAAGTCAGTAATCATGGCTCTGTAGCGGTCACCATTGACTGTAACGTTCTGACCAGCACCGTTTTTAAAGAAGTACAGACCAATGATTCCACCAGCCCATAAAGCACACCAAACAGTCAGTTTTTCTGGATTGTAACGGTGTCTCAACATGCACTTGAGGATTATCATCACTCCAAATACAGCAGTTTTGTTTATTGACATATCCATTTAACCAAAAGTGAGCAAGTAACCAAAAGTGCGCAATACGTATTTCGAACAGAACCATGGTTTTCAAAATAAATGTATAAAATACACCCTTTATAGTGTGTCTCGTGGTAATATGGAAGTGCTTAGTTTTTTTATGAAAATGTCTCGCATTATAGAACTCGGCGACTGTATAATGAAAAGCTCCAAACACCGTAGCCATTAAAATTTAAAAAATATATACATATGTATATAAAAATAGGAAAAGTCAATAAGACTGGATCCATTTTACAATATCTTAATTCAGAACAGAATAAAAATGCACTACTTATGTTT
The DNA here is from genome assembly GCA_021234595.1 of Delia radicum. Taxonomy (NCBI): domain Eukaryota; kingdom Metazoa; phylum Arthropoda; class Insecta; order Diptera; family Anthomyiidae; genus Delia; species Delia radicum. The sequence continues at coordinate 658,408 of CM037856.1, forward strand.
TATAGTTATTTGAAATCTCAGAAAAGTTTTTTTATGAAAATGTCTCGCATTAGTTATAGAAGTCAGCGACTGTATAATGAAAAGCTCCAAACACATCGTAGCAATTAAAATTTAAAAAATATATATGTATATAAAAATAGGAAAAGTCAATAAGACTGGATCCATTTTACAATATTTCAATTCAGAACAGAATAAAAATGCACAACTTATTTTGTTATAGTTATTTGAAATCGCAGAAATGTAACGATTTGCGTTAATTAAAAAGAGAGGACTTTTCCACTAATACAGGAATGCCAATTATCTGTAATTAAAATAAGTGTATATAGAAAATTTTAGTAAATAACAATTATAAATAAGTTTTTAATAATAAAAAGTAAATAATGTATAGAATTAGAGATTTTCTTATATTGCAAATAAAAATAATAGATATTATAAAATGCTTTAAAAATCATGCACAATAGCAGCTAAAACATTTGAAATCATAAATGCAATTTACTTGACACTTAAACAATAGATGAACATTTAAATTTAAATACTGTTTATTTCTATATACTAAAAAAAAAACTGGCATTGTGCCTTTTTGATGTTCTAAAAACTGACTCATAAATTTTTTTTAAGACAAATATATTGTGTTTTAATAATTTAATAAGATTGGACTATATTCAAATAATTTTCAGATACAGTGAAAAAAGGTGTACACAAATTTCTCCTCATACTACGTTCATATTGAAACCCAAAATACGTATTTTCGTTTTTTCAAGTATTCGATTACAATTTGAGTGGACTTTGACAGTCAAAAACTTGAAAAAAGATTAATTGTCGTTCAGTATGAATGTAGTTTTAGCATACTTATGGCGTTTTCTTTTCTGACAAAAAAATGTTGCATTTTTATAAGTGACATTTAAATAATGTTGTCATAACCCTCTTAATATGTTGCCATATTCATAGTCACAATAAAACATGAATTTATACAAAAAATGCTGCCCTGCTTTAGAACAGCTGATTTGTGTATAAAAGAAAACAAGTTGAAAAATAAAAAAGCGGCAAATTGCAAATTGGCATTCAAATTGTTTTTAATTAATTATTTTTTTTTTTTATTTAAAATGGATTCAGGAATTGATGCAAGCACAATATTTCGCTCCTGCAGAACACACATTTCCTCTTCATCTGATGATGAGGAAGAATCCATTTGTACCCCAACAACATTGTTTACGCATATCACCACAGCAGCTTTTTCCATTTTTAGCAATTTAAATGTATATTTTTTAAAATTATTATAATTTATAAAACAAAATTTGTTAATTTTCGTCTTTAAATATTTTTTTTTTTTCAAAACAAAACTATAAAATCAGCTGTTTTATAGTGCAACATTTTCACCCCATCATTTTATAAAGGGTGAAAATGGCAACATTTTTGCATGTTAATAGGGCGACATATTTTAAAAAGAACAAGATTCCTTTTTAAAGTGCTGTCAATTTTTTAGAAAAGAACACAAAAAGTGCAATTTTTTAGAAAGGGCAAACAAAATGTTACATTTTTTGCCAGAAAAGAAAACGCCATTAGTTACTCAAAACCTGACAAGGCATTGATGAAATGTGGGTATGTTATAGAGTAAAAATCTTAAGATTACTTTTCTCTTTCTTTGGGTAAGTTTTGGATTTTTTTGTTTGTTTTTAATTGAAAAAATCTGTTTTTTTCTTAATTGCAAAAAGTCATGTATTTTGCTGAATCTATATTAGGGTGTTGTGGAGTAATGGTTAGCGCATTGAACTGTTACACAGATGGTCCCTGGTTCGATCTCCGGCGACGACAGCATCAAAATTTTAACAAATTTTTGTAAAATATTTACAATCTATTTTAAAAAAAAATCATATATTTTACAAGAAATTCGTAAAACTAACTTGAAAATTATATAGTTGTATAATTAATAAGCACTTCGATGATATTCTCCCAGTTTTTTGTAGAATGTGGTTGAATAATTACTAAGCACTTCGATAATATTTTTTTCTACTGATTATTCTGCGTGTACACTTTAAAAAAATCAAAGTTTATAAAATAAGTAAAACTTTATAGGAAAGAAAACATTTTAAGTCCGAGAATCTTGAAAAAAAAAAATTAAAACAATCTTATGAATGCTCAAAATAGGAAAAACACATAAAAGCATAAGTAAGCATAAGTCAACTTAAGCGAATATCAAGTTTATTATTAAAATTTGATGTCCTCATTAAAACGCATTTATGCATCTTACTCTAATATTAAATTCCCATTTAGTTTGAAAATTATACAAAAAATAATGCAGCGATTTTCGTCAGAACCCTTTTTGTCGGGAAACATCGTCATAAGTAAAAAATCTTTTTTGCTTATTATTGTTAACCTTATTAATACGCACATGGTACACTTAAATAATAAAATCTGTCAAAGTTACAGAAAAAACTGTAATTGTTACAGAACATTTTCTAATATTAGGCCAGCAGATCGTTTTGCTAGTAACGTTTTAATAAAGTAAAAGTAGTAAACAAATTAGTTAAAGTTACTAAAATTTTAATAAACTCTTAATAGAAATCGATTTGCTAAAATCAACCAAATTGTGTACTAAATATTAGTTTAGTTTAATTTAGTATAAAAATTAGTAAAAATTACTAATAATTAGTAAAACTGTTGCAAAATAATTATTACTTTTCCTACAAGTGAAAATTTTGTTTACTTATTAGCGGTATTCATTCTTGGTAGTAAACAACCCTTGTATATCTGGTTAATGGGGTACGTTTGATAAATTTATCAGAATTTACCAGAACCAACAACAAAATGTATTGCACTAAAATTTACCACGGTGTAGCGAAATACCACACAAAAAACTGTGGTAAACACGCGTGGTAAATTTATTAGCAAAAAAAAAAAACAGCTGACTGTTCTGCCATCAAAAAAATGGAAAAAACTTAAAAATTAATGAAAAATATCGAAAAACACAGTTTAAAAGGAAAGCATTTTGCATTTTGCAGTAATAAATTTGTGATATTTTCCTTTTCTGTAAATTTTGGCATTTTTCTCAAATTAAAATAATTTTTGATACATATGTGGCGAACAACAAAAATCAGCTGATTTATAAATTTACCATATATTAAAAAAAGACACTCACGCTTTGTTGTGAACTAATCGTAGTAAATATAACACGAAGTAAATATAACACCAAGAGTGAAAACCGTTATTGTGTTGAAATTTTCCACATGTGGTAAAAGTAGTCAATTGTAGTAAATAAAAGAACAAGAAGATTACATAAAATGTTTAATAAATACTATGAACATTTTTAATAAAATTTTATGGATTTCATTAAATATGTTCCAAAAACTTTGCGATATGATTTCTTTATAATTAGTAGGGAAGAAAAACCGCATCACACTTTGTTCAGTGGATTAGATCATATTTTAGTTAATTTTGTTGATCTGAAAAGAAATCTTAAATAAAATTCTAAATGAGAACACAGTTTTTTACCTTTATTGTTACCTTCATGTTTTTGCTTAAAAATGACGAAGATAGAATAACAAACTATTTGTAATACAAAAACAAAATAGTTTTAGTTGTTTTCGAATATATCATCAATTTCGATCATGATTGTTTTTGTTACAAAAGAAACACGCATAATACATTTAACTAATTTTCTTGAAAAATAGTATGCCCTGTTACAAGATATAAAATTAAATATGAAAAATATATTATTAAACAATTTTTTAATAATGTCTTAAGAAATAATATGTATATAAATTTTCACTTTCCGTTTACATTCGTGTTTGTCAAATTAATATACTCGACTATTGTGTTTTTTCTTTGGTGAAGTGTCTTTAAAACCAGTTTAGAGTGCTCACTCAAAGAACTAGATCGAAAAAGTCTTCAATAAATTGTGTTTTTGTCTTCTGTTTAAAATATTATCATTTCGCATACTAACTAACATACAGTGGTGTTCAAAACATTTGCAACTAAATTCATGGTTTAGGTAATTATAATTTTTTTGTTCAAAAAGATTTGTTGTATAAGTTTTTGTATTTTTTTTTATTAAATTCAGTTATAGCATATTATTTTACAAATACAAAAAAATTATTCATAACTTCTCAAAAATAAAAAAAAGTAATTTTAACAAAATAAGTCGATAGTGCAGTGTTCAAAACATTTGCAACTCTTAAAGTAATTAACAGGAAATACAAACAATGGTTTTAACGCTCAGTATTTTGTAGCGTAGCCATTATTTTTGATAACTTCTGAACACCTCTTAGGCATTGAGGCAATGATCTTTTTAATATAATCGTCAGAAATTTCATTCCACTGCTTCTCCAACTCGACGAAAAGTTCATCACCATTTCGGAATACTTTATTGCCGATATTCCGATTTACAATCATCCACATGTTCTTAATCGGGTTGAGATCGGGAGATTGAGCCGGCCACGACATGATATTGATTTAATTTTCCTGCAGCCAAACTTTTACAACCCCCGCCGTGTGTTTTGGGTCGCTGTCGTGCTGGAAGGTCCATGAGAGTGGCATTTCCCATTCAGCATACGGAAGCATAACTGAACTCAAACGGTTTGCAAGATATGAGCCTGAGAAAATGATCACTATTTTGCGAAAATGATACCGAGGCCCCAAATCTTTGGCGGCCCATAAACAAAAGAGGAGATGACTTTGGGAAAAATTGGGAGACACGGGTCTTTTTTTTTAGTCTTTTATCACGTAGTGGTGTCCGTATATGGTTATTTTTTTCGTGTAGCACTGTGTTATTATACTCTTGCTCAAAGTTTTTTAAATAATCTTTTATTACAACTTCTTTGAAACATAAAAAACTGTTGAGGATGATGGTAGAGTTTATATTTGTATTTTTTGTCCGTTACATATCTTTATAATTTATTTGAAACCCGTTTAATTGTCTTACCGTTATGATTGTTGGGAAGATATTCAGAGGTTTTGTCTTCTTGAACAGTTTAAGGGAATTTCGCATCACCTGCCTATTTGTTCATGTTGACTGTGAGTACCCTAAAGGATGAATAAGTATAACAGATATGTATTGGAAATATATATGGGAACAGTTTGTAACGAATAATTTTGATATGATACTTACTGTTTTAAATGGGTATTAATCTTTCGCAGATTTAGAGGGATACAAAATCTTTGGTCCAAGGAAGCGTCGGAAGAGGCCCGTCATCCTGTTCCAATGGACCGTGTAGGCCTAGATGTTTGGTGCGTAAATGTTCTGTATCCATTTAGGGGATTCAAAGTATCTGAAAGAAAAAGATAAATTAAAGGAATATTAGATTTAGTTAGTCGTAGGATTATTAGTTATTAGTATTTAGAATAAATTTATTTATTTTTATTTATTGTTTTATTTATGTTGTGCCTGTGTTGTAGCATTTTTCTTCTTTTTTGTAGATTTTTATTTATAGTTTTAGTATTATACTTTTTTTACTTTGATATTGTTTACGTTTATTATTTACGTTGAGTAGTTTTGGAAATATATTTGTTTGTAATAATTTTGTTTTGTTTAATTTTAATTTTTGTTTGTAGAAAAGAAAATATGTGTCAAATTTATCATGAAGGTGAACATATATTTTTGACAATTAGGGGTTTGTGGAACTTAAATAGTGGTAGAGTTGTATTTTCAAGGGTAATTTTTCGCACAGTAGGAGATATTTAGGATTACTTGAAGGGGAAATGGGATTGGGAATTTTCTCTTTTCATGTTAATTGAGAATGTTTCACTGCGTCTGCGTCACGTTAAGATAATTGGACCGCTTCTGAGACGTTTCATGCAATATGGACGCTCAGGAGAAATAGAATAGAGGTTTCTATGTAGTAAGTTGTAATGCTGATTGATATATATAAGCGTCTGGTTTGTTGTTTGGTTAAAAACTGATTCTTTATTAAAATTTGGCCCTGCTTATAAAGCTAACATGAGAATAATGCTTAGCCTAATATTGAGTTACTTTCTAAAGTCACTCGATAACTATAATTATTATATTACAATTATTTTATATTTAATTCTATATAGCTACTAAACATTTGTACCGAGGTCGCATGATTTTAGTAAGTAAAATATCAAATCATTGATTTGATATTGGGTGTATTCTAAATTATGCCAATTGGACGTAGATTGCATTTCCAAATATTGAGTACATCTCAAGTGTCCATAGTCCAATTGTTTATTTCGTTCTGTTTTGATTTCAAACTGAAATCTAAAACCTTTGCCCCAGTTATGCCATAAAACGATGAACTGTTCAAAATATTACTGACCTTGAATTGTACAATACAAATGTTTTGTCGCTTGCTTATTTTTATGCTTAGCTGTTATAATTTATTAAATATTCGTGTGTGTGTTGTTTTAGGTTCTGTGAATGCAATCGAACATGGTGTATGCATGACTAATTAAAGTTTGTTTACTTTGTATCATGCATACACTACACCCCTACCCTTTCAGTAAAGTCTTGCAGTTTGTAGTCAAAAATTTGGTGGGATTTTATTGTTTTCGTTGTATATTGCATTCACAAAAAAAAAAAAAAAATTGTTTGTATATATTTTCTTTTAGTATTTCATTTGTTAGCAATAATTTTTGTGTATATTTTCTTTTAGTATTTCATTTGTTTACAATAATAAGAGTTTAAATTAGTGTAATTAATATATTCTTTGTGAGAGAATAATGTAATTCTTGAAATATGATTTTTCTTATCTCTAAAATTTAAATTATATATGTATTTTAAATTATATTTGTATTTCTATGTTATATTTGTATTTTCTTTTTTGCATTTTCTAATTATATTTCTTCAATAAATTTTTATGAATAGTTTTGTTTCCTTTGTTCATTTTTAATGTAACATTTGATTCATGGGTCGTTTTTCTTTCTATTCCCAACTTTTACTAACACTAAATCTCCTATATTAATATTTATTCTATTAATTTTATTATAAGATTCTAAACTTCTAGTTTTCTGTGCTATCTCTATAAATTCCTTAGCATTCTCTAATGAGAGTTTTTATCTCATTTTTAACTCATTTGCGTAGTTATTTAAATTATATACTTTATCACTATTTATAACCTTTTCACCTGGTAAACTTGGTAATTTTCCAAAGACTAGTTCTAATGGAGAATAACCTGTATCTACATGTGGTGTTATATTATAAGCGAAAGAATAATAATGTATCCATTCATTCCAATTGTCATCTTTCACAAAAGACAAGAAGTATTTATTTAAAACTCTATGATTCCCCTCTACGGTACCCAAAGTTTCATGATGGTATGGTGTGGATAATTTTTGTTCTATTTTTAGTAAATTGCATATTTCTTACATTAGTTCATTTACAAACTCTGTACCTCTATCAGATTTCAAAGTTTTAAATATGCCATATTTTAATATTAAATTTTCTGTTAAGGATTTTCTAATGATTTAGCTTCCTTTGTCCCCATTGGGACAGCTATAACATATTTTGTGAGTTCACACTGCATAGTTAATATGTATCGATAAAACGCATGAAGCAATACCTGGTAGATGGTATTGACATCGAGACGGCTCGCATACTATGCCAAAAATCGATGCGAGAGACTCGAAAAGAAGTCAAGGCACTGAGAGGTGTTCGTAAGAGAGTGCGATCCGATGGATCAACGCCACCTGCTACGAAACAGCCTACAAAGAGGACCGCTGAAGCAGCTGCGGATGGCGCTGGAGCAGCTGCGAAGGTAGACAGTGGCAAACTGAAGAAACCAGCCACAACCGTGCCGGCAAAACCGCCGGCACCAAAAACATCGGCTCCCTCATACAAGGCAACGACCGCCCTAAAAATTGGCGTTATACCGCCTAATTTTCCGACGACGATATGGTTTAACGAGCAGCTACATTCCATCAAAAGGTCCATCCTGTACAAAATTGTTGAGCTCAAGAAGGGGCCCCTGAAGCCCAGTTTTTCCAACTGCTCCTTCAAACCAGGATGGATCAACTTTGTATGTGACGATAAAGAGACGGTGCAGTGGATGGAGACGCATGTCCCCGAAATAAATCCATGGGAAGGTGCTGTTCTGAAAGTCGTCGCTGAGGATGAAGTGCCGAAGGCCCAAGTGTTCGTGGGATACTTCCCGGACAAAGAGGATACCTCAGGTAGCTTCATACTTGGACTGGTTGATCTTTCGGTTGAGTACTGGAAGGTATTCAATAGTGTCGTGAAGGGTGGTGTCGTCATATTGGATAGGTCTCTTAATTGGAATGGGCACCTTGATATGATCTCTAAAAGGGCCACTAGGGCAATGTTTGCCTGCCAGAGGCTCTTTGGCAGGACCTGGGGCCGTATACCTCAAATGGTCTACAGGTCTTTTAACACCATTGTGAAACCGATGGTCACATACGCCTCATTAGCGTAGTGGACAAAGGTTGAACAACTCGGGGCTCAGATGATTTTTAAGAGGGTTTATCGAATGGCATGTATTTGTATCACTGGTGCCTCGAACTCATGTCCGAATGATGCCATTGGAGTCATGCTGGGCATTCCTCCTTTGCATATCTCTGTAAAGGAGAACGCGTACATGGGATGCCTAAGGCTGCGGGAGATTGGCAGCATGAGGAGTGGGGATCTGAAGGGGCATCTTGAGATTGCGAAAATATTCGCAGTGCAGGTATTTGTGAGGCACTTTGTTGTTGTGATTTTCGACAGGAACACGTGGTCGACTGGATCTTGTGTACCGGAGGTTGGTGCACAGGTCTGGTTCACGGATGGCTCAAAACAGTCGAACATGGATACGGGGGCGGGTGTCGTCGGACCCGGATTTCAGCGTGCTCTGCCCATGGGCAAATATCCCTCCGTTTTTCAGGCGAAGGTCTTCGTTATCTGTATCTGTGTGGAAGAGTGTCTGCGGAAGAGGACATGTGGGGCCACAATCTACATTCTATCTGACAGCCAGGCGGCACTTGGTGCCTTGAGGGCTCAGGATGTGTCGTCGGGTCTGGTTAAGGAATGTATCGACTCTCTAACAACTCCTTGACACTGGGCTGGGTTCCTGGCCATGAGGGCATGAGGGCAACGAACGGGCTGACTGTTTGGCCAACTGAGGAGCTCGTCGACAATTCATTGGCCCTGAACCCTTCTGTGGCGTACCCAATGGGTATGTCAGAGAGAGGCTGAGAGTTTGGGTCCTATTGGGCCAGATCGCCTGGGCAGCGACAGGCGAGGCTGTTTATATCTCCCTCTGGGGAGAGGTCGCGGAAACTCTTGTCTATGACGAGGGGCGAACTAAGGACCGTGACGGGTTACCTCACGGGACACTGTTTATCAATTGTATAAGATGGGACGATCCTCTACGGATACGTGCAGGTTTGTGAATTGGAACCCGAGACCTCAGAGCATGTTCTCTGCAAATGTCCGAGGCTCCGACAGGAGGGTGCGTTATTTTGGTGGTCGAATAGTGACGCCAGCGGACGTTTGGAATTGTTTACCTGTTAGGATAGTTGGCTTCGTAGGGAGCCTGCACCTATAGGGTGTATTTGTTGGCAGCACAAAACACCAACTTCTGGTCGCGGTGCATAGTGCCACTCTAGTCTAATCTAATATGTATCGATAATTCTTTGAAGGACGTAGGGGTAAAACTATCGATAACTACCGTTGTGAAACTATTTTCTGGTGTGTCTGTTACACATAATGGTTCTTTAGTGTGTCTTACTTGTTTGTTTCTTTGGCAAAGATCAAATTTCTTGACCATTTTATTCATATTTTTCCAAATATATTTTTGTTTTAATTTTAACAATGTTTTCCTTATTCCAAAATGTCCTCCGCATGGTGTGTTGTGATACAATTTAATTAATTCATATTGTTCTCTTTGTTTATTATTCTTTGACGAATACTATATATGGGCAACTTCAAAAATTTACGGCACCTAGACATTTTTTTTTTATTTTTTTTTGTCTGACATCAATGTCGATTTGCGTGTGTATAAACCGATATTTGAGCATGTGAAATCCGTTCGCGTTAATCATTTTTATTAAACGGCGCAAATTTTACGGCGGTTTAAAGTTAAAAATTAAAACAAAATATTAAAATTACAGTTTCTGTTAAAATTGAAAAAGTATAACGCATGTGGATAATAATTCTTAAATATTTGTAAAAGCTTCAATACTTTTTAAAATACACTGAAAAATAAAAATTTTTTTTTGATCGCGTATGTAATAAAAATTTGTTTAAAATTGTTAAACATTTTACAAAACTACGGCTAGTATAAGGCATAATTTGCAATATTTTGGGAAAAAAAAACTATTAGCATATCGCTAATGGTTTAAGAGATATAACCATTTAAACTTTACCACAACTTTATTCACAACTGTTCACGCACATAAATAAAATAAACTGAATTGAAAGTCAAATATTTATTCTTAGAAGCATTCAGTAAAGGCTACTATGAGTTTTTATAATAAAGCAAGTTCTTTAAGATGTCATTGCATCGGCGGTAATTTGGCGGTTTTCGCGGTAATATGTTTCAATTGTTTTGTTGAAATTTGTTAAGGTGGCCATCGTGAATATTGTTTAGAAATATAGTCTCACTTTCTAGGGGTTCAAAAAAAAAACGCGTTTTTTTTTGCAAATATTAATATTGGACCGATTATAAAATACTTGTTGGGATTCTGGGTTACTTATTAACCCGAATTCAAAAATAATTCTTTTAAATTTTCAAAATCAAATTTTTCATACAAAGTTGCTTTTTGATGTTAGAAACATTTTGTTTCGATTTTATTATCAAGCTCAGTAAAGTCTTCCATTCGATGTACGTTTGAGCGGAATTGATACAGCGCTTTAGTTGTCACAAAGCAAAATGTGTTTGCAAAAAACTGCCGCTGCACTTTATCACTTTAGTCCGTCGCGAAGAATCTATTTAGATACCTAAACATGTTCCCATGCCATGTTTTGATATAAAAAAAAGCTAAAAAAAAAAATTGTTTTTTTTGCAAAAATTTCCAAAAGTTCATAAAATTTTTGCGTTTAAAAATTTTAAAGTGCGTTTTCGCCGCGGAGGTGCACTTTACGAAGTTACTCACATCACGGAATACACTAGCCAACTTAAAAGACAATTCAGATTGTCAGACGCAAAAAAGGTACATTTTCAAAATATTTACGCTAATTTCTTTTAAGTTTGTGATGTCCTTGATACATTATTGGTGCGCTGACACCAACTTGATATACCTCAAACTTTATAAAATTACGCCGTTTTTTATTTCTGTGCTTAAAACTCATTTTTATTAAACGGCGCAAAAACCATATTTAAAATCTTCAAAAAGTTCAAAATTCGGAAAATTTTGGTTTCACTTGTAAACCACTATGCAACTTTTCATCCAGCAGCGATATCAAAAATTTTTTTTTGTGGATATATCCTCCAAATCTAGTAACTATATTTTGTATTGGTTTGGATCTGAAAGCTAAAAACTATTACAAAGAAAACGAATGAATGAAAAAACTCTTGCAAGTTTCAAGTCGTTTTTTTAATTTTTCGAATTTTAGATGACCACCAATTCTTAAGGTGAAGATTTTTCAACGTAAAACTTTGCACGTCATATCCTTCAAGTATAGTCATCCGAAACCTGTACAATGTTTTTTTCAATTCATAAAACTTAACGAAATAAGAGCCATAGTATGTCGGTTTCAGCAGGTGCTCAAAAAAATTGAAATAGCCCATATAAGAATTCTGACGTCATTTATCATACTTTTATTTATTATATCTTTTATTCAATATCTATTATATTGAATATTTCATCACTCTTTTCTAGTGCGAATTTATCATAATTCAATTTGCTTAAAACAGAGAGTAGTTTCTCCAACATATTATCTAAATAATCGGGATTATCGCTACATCTGACTGCCGTTTGATTTAGAGCAAGATTGTTTTCAATTTCGAATTCTTTAGTCGACTTTACCAATACAAATTTTAATTTCCTTGCAAGTTTTATATCATTCATTGAAGTACATTCCCACATATTGAGTTGATCAGGCTCTATAGGATTTTTATTCTCAGTGTCCTCATTATTAGCTGCCTTACGAGCTATATTATCATTTTCCTCAGTTTGTATCATCTTCCTTTTCATATTTCTAGTTACCACCACCGTTTTCTTAATTGATTCTTCAATTGTGTAAGGTATCATTGTTTTTAGAATATCCGAGTCTAATTCTATTCTGGATAGTGAGCCGGCGTTAGTATTATTTTTTACTTTTTTGTATATTATCTGAAAATCGTAATCAGATAGTTCCAATCGTATTCTAGTTAATTTGCAACTTGCGTTTTTATGTGAAAATAGTGCTATAAGTGGACGATGGTCAGTCACTACAATAAATTTTCTTCCAAATAGGTATGGGCGAAAAAATTGTATACCCCAGTGTATACCAAGTAATTCCTTCTCGATTACAGGTTTGTTTCTTTCATGTTTGTTTAATGAACGACTTGCATAGGATTTTGGTTTATCTTCTCCAATTTCTCCTTGTGACAAGACAGCTCCTAATGCAAAATCAGACGCATCGGTTGTTAATATAAACGGTTTTTCGAAATCTGGATATTGCAAAATGGGTGGACTTATTAGTTTATTTTTTAGTGTTTCAAATGCTGTTTGACATTGTTCTGTCCATTCAAATTGTTGACCTTTTTTCAACAAATTGTTCAAACAATTTGCTATGTTCGCTAAATTTTCGATAAATCGTCTATAATAATTGCAAAATGCTACAAATCTTCTTACGTCGTCAGTATTTTTTGGTATTGGATATTTCGTTATTGCATTAAAATTTTCAGGATCTGGTTTGATTCCATCGGGTGTTATTAAATGTTCAAGATATACGACCTCTGGTTTTAAAAAGCAGCATTTATCAGCGTTAAGTTTTAAATTGTATCTTCGCAATTTGTCAAAAACTTTTACTAGGTTGGTATTATGATGATTTAAACTACAACCAAAAACTATTATATCATCGACATATAGAAAAGCTTCTGATTCCAAACCTGATAATGCTATCGTTAACATGCGCTGAAAGCTATTTGATGATATTTTTAGTCCAAAAAGTAATCTTGTGTATTGATAGTGACCATTAGGTGTAGAAAAAGCTGTATATGGACGAGATTGATGATCAAGCTCAATTTTTTTTTTTTTTTTATAATTTAACCAATACTCAGGGGATGCCCCCTGCTCATGCAGTGCATTGTATTGATCAGGAAAATAAGGTATGGGAAGGCAGGAAAGAGGGAATAGTGTTTGTGGATATTTGATTTAAATTTTTCTAAATTGTAAGTAACAGGGAAGACTTCTGCGGGAAGTTTGTTCCACATACGAATCGTTCGACTAAAAAACGAATTTTCTCTGTAATGCGTTGTGCGAAACACAGGACAATCAACTACAAACGGATGTGCTCTACTAGATAAGCGAGTATTACGAATAAAAACTCGGGCTCGTGGAATAAGTTCACTTATCTCAGATGAGCATATCCCATGGTAATATCGATAGAAAAGTGTCACACAACCCACATTCCGACGATGCTCCAATGAATCAATAGAGTTGGATACACTACTGTCATTGATAAGCTTCACCGCCCTCCCCTGAACACGGTCCAGAAGCTTCAGAATAGACAATGGAGCCCCTGCCCATATATGAGAGTTGTATTCCATTTTTGGCCGGATATAGCTGGTATAAATAGTAAGGAGATCGGATGGAGTGAAGTAAGTCTTGCACCGTTTTAGAAAACCGAGACACTTGAATGCCTCTTTCGACACTTGAAATACGTGCTTATTCCAACGGACATCACACTGTATTCTCATGCCCAGAACATCAAGAGTATCCGATTCCTCAATACCTATACCATCCATAGTTACAGATGACAATGTCAATTCCACAGCCCGTCTGTGGGTTAACATACAACATTGGGTCTTGCGTGCATTAAAATCGACCTTATTCGCGCGACCCCACTCGGAGATTGTAGAAAGGTCTTGATTGATGAAAAGAACTTGTCATATCTAATGTTGAAAAATATTTGGCTGTACCCAATTTATCCAAAACATCATCTAAACGTGTTAATAGAAATTTATCGTTGATAATTTTGTCATTTAATTTTCTTAAATCAACTACTAGTCTCCATTTCTTTAAATCTGTTTGTCCTTTTTGGAACTAATAATAGTGGTGCGTTGTACGGACTTATTGATGATTCAATGATGTTACTATCTAAAAGCTTTTGTACTTGAGAATTTATTTCTGTTGTCTGTGCGTATGGCAAACGGTAGTTTTTTACATATAAAGGATTTTTGTCATGTAAATCTATCGTTTGCCTATAGAAATTATTGATCATCATCAATATGAAATATTCTCTCAAAATTTATATAAGCTCTTTTTTACTTTCATCATCTAAGTATGTTGAACCGTGTTCAACAGGAATTTTATGCATCAATCTTTCCCCTATTTTGTTTATCTATTTATCTCAATTATTTTGTACTCAATTTATCTTATTTCTCAGTTCTCCATGAACAAACCCCTTTTTTTCTTTATATATTTTTATTTAAATATTAACGCCCGTATTCATAAAAAATCGTAATTCAGATTTCAAATACATTTTCGTTAAAACACATTTTAAGCATTAAAACTATATTCATAAACGAATATTAGCTTAAATATATATTTTAAACCTTGTGTAAAAGTTAATATTCGTTTATGAAAACAGTTTCAAGGCTAAAATTTGTGTTTTAACTAAAATGTATATGAAATGCTGTTTAATATTTTTATGAATACGGGGTATATATTTAAATGTCATTTATTTTTTTTATATATATTAACGGAGTTGGACTCCATATTTTATCTGTTTTTTGTAAAAACAAGTTAGTATTAGAATACCCTTCAATAAAGCAGGAAGCTTTTTATGTGAAAAATAAGAAACCCCTGTGTTTTTTTTATAATACTCACCGACTCACAATCTAATTGGGAAAGGGAGTTACCCACACACCAACATATGGTCCTTCGATAAATCCTAGAAAGGCTAGGATTGGAATGAATTAGTGACATTGTGGTCAGCTAATTTTCATCATAGTGGCATTTGTCTTACAAACAACAACTCTAACAACAGCATCAATAGACAAGGTGGTCTATATTACAGCGTAATCACTTCAAGTGCATCTCAGCAGGGGACAGTGACCAGTGTGTTTTTACCAGCATCCCTGAAGATTAACAACAGCACTCATCAAAACTCCAACAAGGTGCATACAGCACAACACACATAATACCGGCAATACAACATAACCCCCAAGGCAAATTATTCGTGAAGAAAATACTGAGGTTCTTGGATTTGAAAGGTAATGTACTGTGATTATTAGTGTTTTGTGCGACATTTTTTTCTCTAATTAAAAAAGGCTGAATTTCTTGAACCATATAAAATTTGTTTTATAAAAACAAATACAAAAACCAGCCAATTAATTAACCACATTTAACCTCAAAAACATTTAAGTTAAAATAAAGAAGTCAAACTTAAAAGAAGCAACACAAAAAAGAATGAAAAAGTAATCGATTTAATCGATAAAAATATCACTAAATTGTACCTTCACAAAAAGAGTACCACTAAAAACTACAATCACTAATAAAATAGTCAAATTCAACACAGTCACCACTAATAGAATTCTACATGAACGAAAATAAAAGGAACAACAATTAGGACATACATGTAAAAACAAAAAAATACAACTCAAATTAGCAACCGCAAGCTACCTCAACATCTTTGTTTAATTTGCAAACGTTTTCTTACCACACACGAACAAAAAAAAAAAGAGAATAAAAAAGAACATTCTAGTGCAAGAAGAATGCAAAAAAATTACAAATTACACAGTAATTAATATTTAATTTACATATAAATCCCTCTTGGTGTAACAAAAGCCGGTGTCTCAAAACAACAACAAAAACTATAGAAGACAAAAACCGTTTGCAGTAAAATAAAGATCAACAACTACAGTGACGTCATACATAGGGTATCCAAACCGGACTATTGAAAATCAATTGTGGTAAATTGTGTAGTGCCGGTAAGTCCATAAAGTTGATCTTTTTTGAATCTATAAATTGGTAAAACAATCTGGTGGATTATTAACAACAAAATTTTTGGAAAATTTAGAGTGGATCGGTATTGCAAGTTATATAAAAAAAAAAAATCCTTTTAAAAATTTTTTCTTAAAGATATTTTTAATAAAAGTGGTGCTATTTAAAAGTAAATTGCTATATTTTTTCTTGAAGAAAAATAGAGTGGTGCAATTTACGAATTTCGAGTAAAGGATTATTTCAAAAGTAGTTCGAAAAAAAGAAAAATATTTTTCTTTAAATATAATAGAGTGGTGCTGTTTATACAAAATAGTGGTGCAACACAAAAATAGAAGAAATTAGAAAATTTGGAAATTAGAGTGGCACGAAAACCTATTTAAAAAAAAAAAAAATTTTTTTTGATATTAATGTGCCAAAAATTATTTCTTGCAAAAATAGAGTGGAGCGGTTTTACGAATTTACACAATTCTTTAAATATTTTGTGGTAAAATTTTATTGATTTAAATATCACTTCGTGAAGAAGTTTTGGAAAAATTAGAGTGGAGCGGTTTAACTTATTTTGGAAATAAGTTCGTTAATAACGATTTTTAAGGAAAAAATTCGAATATTCTGGTCGTTCTTTACGGAGCAAGAGTAAGTTTACACATTTGTACACACATTATACACACATTGTATACACATTTTGTATATAAAAAATAATAAATTCCTCAAATTTGATTCTGGTCAATAGGGTTGTTTTTCGGCTCGGGTAGGCAATAACAATGATAGCATCAAAGAGAAGATGTAAGTTCGACCTGCAACAACTAACGGGGTTCTGCGCGAACTTTGAAAAAACGAGTTCGGCAAGCAATACGTTCGCTTCTCTAAGTGTAAAACGCGATGAACTAGACAGAAGATGGCTCAAACTAGTGGGGTCTTATGAAGAATATGTAGTAGGGGAAGAAAAAGTAAAGGACGAAGACTTAAAAAATGAATTGGTTTCAAACTATGAAGAGGCTAGTGAGTTATACCAGAAATATAAGGCAACGATTTTAGATCATTTGAAAGCAATTGAAACGAAACCAACCGAGCAGGTGGTGCACTGGTCGTCTTTCAAGCTCCCAGCTTGTGACATCCAATCCTTTGAAGGGGGGTATGCAAAATGGCCAGCCTTTCGAGACATGTTTCAGGCGATAGTGGGAAAGGAAAAATTCCTGGCGCCAGCAGAAAAACTTAATTATTTAAAAACCAAAGTAAAAGGGGAAGCTTTTAATGTAATAAAAGATTTCGATTCTGTCGATGACAATTTTAACTTGGCCTGGGAGGCATTGAAAAACAGGTTCGAAAACAAAAGACTGTTGGTAAACGACCAAATGAAAAAGGTTTTCGCAATACAGGCATCCCAAACGGAAACTCTAAAATCTATTAGATATATTAAGAATACAGTGGCCGACTGTTTATCGATTTTAAAAACCTTCAAGGTTGAAGTAGCGGATAATGATCCCTTCTTACTACATCTAGTAACAGCAAAACTTCCTGAGGAAACTCTACGCGCCTGGGAATGTACAATAGAAAACCATAGGGAGTTGCCATCATGGGGTCAACTTAGCGACTTTCTCTCATCTAGAATAGAATTTTTGGAAACAATGAGCGAAGTAAGAAAGCCCTTAGGCAGGGATAATCAACCATCAAAATCCCAATCATTTTACGTTCAGGCTGAAACAGATAAACAAAATTATATCTGCAAAAAATGCAACCAAAATCATCCGTTGAAAATTTGCAGTCAATTTAAAGCGCTTTCCCCAAATGAGCGTCTTAAATACGTTTTTGCAAATAAATACTGCGTCAATTGTCTGTCTCATACCCATTTTAAGTCAAAATGCCCAAGTACATACACTTGTAGTGTATGCAACAAAAAGCATCATACAATGTTGCACCTTGAAAAGCGTGATAATACGGGGAGCTTCAAGAACACGAAACCTCAATCGCAAACGAATCTTCAAGATAAGGAAAAACCTTCATCTTCAAACCCACAACCGCCAGTTAAAACATTTACCACTCAAGTTAGTGATAATGGTCCATCGGATGAAAATACTTTGGAGGAGATTCAGGCTAACTTTGTTCAAGCTGACGAGACTACGGTTTTGCCCACTGTAATTGCACAAATTGAAAGTGCAGGCGAATTATTCACGATTCGAGCCTTAATTGATACCGGATCTGAAAAAAGTTTTATTACTACTAGTATGCAACAAAAGTTTTCAATACCTTTCCATAACAAAAATTCAAAAATTTCTGGATTAGGTGGGGCAGTAGTAGGCAAATCAAAAGGAATGTGCAATGTTACTGTAAAATCTAGAATTTCAGACTTCAAAGTAAAAATCAATGCAGTAGTGGTACCGAAATTATCCAATTTTTTGCCTTCACGACCTTTTAAATTAACAAGTTTTGAAGACATCAAAGACTTAACCCTTGCTGATCCGTATTTTTATAAACCGGCCGGAATTGATATGATTATTGGAAGTAATTATTTACCAGTTATTAACCTTACGGGCGTAAGGTTGAATGTTATGGGCACATTTGAAGCCAGAGAGTCTCATTTTGGTTGGTACTTATTGGGACCTGAACCCGCAAGCCAAATCAACTCATTTTCGACTTCAGTTTCGACATCAGATGATTTTCTTCTTCACGAACAGATAAAAAAGTTCTGGGAACTTGAAGAAATCGAAAAAGATATTCCGGCCACCCAAGCCGCCACCCATATTGTGAAAATTTTTATAAAACATCCACTATTAGACAATCAGATGGTCGCTATATTGTGCGACTTCCCTTTAAAGAGGAATTCCCCCGTGATATTTTTTTAAGTCCTTCAAGGAACATGGCCCTAGCGCAGTACCATAGGATGGAAAAAACGCTGGATAAAACGCCAGACTTGAAGAAACAATATCGTCAGGTTCTCCAAGAATATATTGACTTGGACCAAATGGAACCAGTTTCACACTCGGAAACAATAGGTGAAAAACATTTTTCATTTTTTTTACCCCACCATGCGGTTGTTCGACCCGAAAGTAAAACCACAAAAGTACGAGTGGTTTTTAACGCATCAAAGAAAACCAATAGTGGATTCTCCTTGAATGATGTTCTTCATCAAGGCCCAACTCTTCAGACCGATTTAATGCAAATTATACTAAGTTGGCGATATTACAAATTCGTCTTCACGGGCGACATTGAAAAAATGTTCCGCCAAATAATAATACATGAAGCTGATCGACCGTACCAGCAAATTTTGTTCCGTAATTTGGGGTGAACTGTGCGCCTTTTTTAGCTATACGAACTCTACAGCAGTTAAGTGAGGACTGCAAGAACTTATTTCCAAAGGCATCAGTAATTTTGAGAAATGAAATTTATGTAGATGATATTTTATCTGGAGGACATACTCTTGAAGAGGCAAAACTGAAACAAAATCAAATAACTCAGGCGTTAAAATCTGCAGGCTTTCCCATGAAGAAAATTACAGCAAATGACAGTTATCTACTGGAACACTTGGCCCGGGAGGATCTTCTTGACGAAGATTTCTTAAAGTTCGAAGATTCCAGCACTATCAAAACTTTGGGGATTCGCTGGAATGCTAAATCAGATTATTTTTATTATGTTGTAGAAACGAACCAAATTTCGCCCTCCTATACAAAAAGACAAACTTTATCAGTTATAGCGAAATTATTTGACCCCCTAGGTTGGCTGGGTCCAATAGTAGTGGTTGCAAAACTTTTGATGCAAGAGTTGTGGGAAAGAAAATTAGATTGGGATGAAGGTGTCCCACCCATTATTTTAATAAAATGGAACGAATTTCTTAAAAATTTACCCCTAATTTCTACATTGAAAATCCCTAGATGGGTACATTTTTCGCCAAACCACCATATACAGATACACGGATTTTGTGATGCGTCTGAAAAATCGTATTGCGGTGCAGTTTACATGCGATCTGCAACTTCAGACGGAGAAATCAGCAGCCATTTGTTAGTGGCAAAAACGAAAATCGCCCATATAAAAAAGACCACAATCCCCAAACTAGAATTATGTGGCGCTTTATTACTTTCAAGGCTAATTAAAGGTTTAATGGAAAACGCAAAGTTCTCTTACGAACTATACTTGTGGACGGACTCCTCTATAGTCCTCGGGTGGCTACAAAAACCACCTAACACTTTAAAAACTTTTGTTGCAAATAGGGTAACAAAAATTATTAGCATTGCCAGCAATAAACACTGGAAACATGTGAAAACCGACGACAACCCAGCAGATTTAGGTACCCGCGGTTCCACACCTCAAGAACTTATCGAGAGTAACCTATGGTGGCATGGGCCCACCTGGCTTCAACAACCTACTGAACTTTGGCCAAAACCACGAGTTTTTGATCCAACAGACTTAGAAACCAAAAAGATCTCAGCCTTTCATCTAAAAACTACCCCAGTCGACACCAGCAGCACAGATATTTTTCATCAAGCTAGTGAATCTGACAACATATTGGAAAACTTTTCATCTCTCCCTCGAGCCTTAAGGGTCGTGAGTTATTGTTTTCGTTTCATCAATCGAAGCCGAAAACTCTCATTTAAAACTGAACAGTTTATAACTACAGAGGAAATTCTATTCGCGAAAAGGCGACTAATTTCAATCGCTCAGAAAACTCACTTTTACAAAGAGTATGAATGCCTTAACGGAAAACGGCATATCAACAAAAAAAGCAGACTTCTTACTTTGAGTCCATTTCTCGACAAAGATGATTTATTACGTGTTGGAGGTAGACTTAATAACTCAGGATTAAGTTATACAGAGCGCCATCCTATAATAATTCCCGAAAAATCACGCTTTGCTAATCTTTTTGTCGAATATACCCATACAATTTTGCTTCATGCTGAACATCACATAATGTTACGGGCTATAAGACAAGGGTTGTATATACCTAGACTTAAAAATTTGGTACGAAAATGTATTCGAAACTGCAAGGCATGCACTATATACAAGCACAAAATTCAACATCAAATTATGGCCGCTCTCCCCCCTGAAAGAGTAAATTTTTCATTACCTTTTACCTACACCGGAGTCGACTTTGCCGGTCCGTTCAATATAAAATCATCAAAACTACGAAGTGCCAAGTTAATCAAAGCATATGCAGCCATCTTTGTTTGCTTCTCTACAAGAGCAGTTCATTTGGAAGCCTGCTCAGATCTTTCAACTGACGCATTTCTTGCCTGCTTTGACCGGTTCACCGGACGTAGAGGTCTGCCAAAAACTATGTTTTCAGACAATGGTCGAAATTTTCTTGGGGCTAGTTTAGCCTTACTAAAAACCTACAACGAATTCTTGAAAACGACCGAAAAGGCCTTAGTAGAAAAATATGGTGCCCACGGATTTACCTGGTCATTTATTCCACCATATGCACCCCACATGGGCGGCCTCTGGGAGGCTGCCGTAAAAAGCATGAAATCTCATCTTAAAAAGGTAGCTGGTAATCTCAACTTTACTTTTGAAGAATTTGCTACAATGCTAATCAGAATTGAAGCTGTATTAAATTCGCGTCCAATGTCTCCATTGACCGAAAACCCGTCCGAACTACTTCCCTTGACTCCAGGTCATCTCTTGAGAGGTGCCCTACTCATTGCTCCTCCTGAAGCTCCAGAAGAACCACCGCTAGAAAAATTGAGTCACCTAAAACGATGGTACCGACTAAAAGCTCTTCAACACATCTTCGCACGTCGTTGGAAAAAACGAATATATTACCGAACTTCAGCGAAGAGTTAAATGGAAAACTGACAACACAACATAAAGCCAAACGACTTTGTCATCGTGAAAGATGATTTATTACCACCCACCGAGTGGCTTCTGGGACGCATTACCAAAGTGACATGTGGAAAAGACAGCAACGTGCGAGTAGCCGAAATCAAAACACAAAATGGAATTATAATGCGCTCGATAGCTAAATTGTGTCTTTTACCAAGCTCTAATACCCCACTTAAACAAACCTCACAGAAATCCTCAAATTAATCCACCCGATTTAAAATCAAAAGCCCTGATAAAAAAGAGAAACAGTCGCTAAACAAAATTTCTAATAACACAGTACATATACATTCTTTTCTTCCTCTCTAGCCATCATCATGCCCCGATGCAATTTGTGTCTAAAAAACCACGCCGTCCGGCACTGCCGCACTGTTCGCCCCTGACGAACAACGTGGGGGAATCGAGTACGGGGTGTTCGACGTCTCCGCAACCTACACACCACGCACCCATTATGGACCGATCGCCCGTTGGCGACTACCGTTGCGCGAAGAAGTCATTCGTGTACCACCGCCTATTACGGATCCACTGTTAGTGGAGCATTTTTTAACCATCAAGTCCAAGGCACATCCCTTCGCGACTTGCCGTACCATTGATGGAGTTATTGGTCATCGGACGCTGGCATCCATAATAAGACCAGAGGTGATCCAGCCAGCAGAAACCCTACCCAAGGCGCAAAGATCCATCTTTGGGTGGGTCATCCATGGAGTTTTGAACCACAAAACATCCTCGCGCGGGAGTATGTTGAACCGTGTTCAACAGGAATTTTATGCATCAATCTTTTCCCTATTTTGTTTATCTATTTATCTCAATTATTTTGTACTCAATTTATCTTATTTCTCTATTCTCAGTTCTCCATGAACAAACCCCTTTTTTTCTTTATATATTTTATTTAAATATTATATATTTAAATGTCATTTATTTTTTTTATATATATTAACGGAGTTGGACTCCATATTTTATCTGTTTTTTGTAAAAACAAGTTAGTATTAGAATACCCTTCAATAAAGCAGGAAGCTTTTTATGTGAAAAATCAGAAACCCCTGTGTTCTTATTTGTAATACTCACCGACTCACAATCTAATTGGGAAAGGGAGTTACCCACACCCCAACAAAGTCATTAAGATTAAATTTATCCAATAACTTGATAAATCTTTCCTTCGTATATTTATTCTCGCGTGCTTCCTTATTAATTGAACAAACATTATATTGTTCTAATGGAATAGTTTCCACTTTTAAATTTTCGACGGTGACAATTTTATCAGTAACGTTCAATAATCTTATATGTTGATATCCTTTTTAGGTATTATCGCATTTGCCAAATATTCACCTTTAATAGTCTCTCTATTTAATACTACGGCATCTTCTTCTAACATGATTTTAAATGGTAGAATCATCTCACTTTTTTGTGGTATTCTCACTTTATTAAATTCAAAAGTATTATCATGTATCAGAATCATTATTGTTTTACCATTACTGTTGAATGTTAACACATATCTGTCGTAATCGATATTGCATCTATATGTGGATAGAAAGTCTCTGCCCAGAATTCCATCTGTACTTATTAGAAAGTTATTATCTACTAATTGTATTTTCTGTTCTATAATATCGCTATTCACATTTATCTTAATAGTTGTGGAACCTAAAGACTTAATTATGTCCTCTGAAATTCCTGTCAAATCGCAATAATCATCCTGATTTACATCGTATTGGAGTAAAAATTCTTCTTTGCACAGAGATACATCTGCTCCTGTATCAATTAAAAATGTAAGTACATTGTCTGTATTACCAATGTTCAATCTTACACAATTTCTGAGTTTGGATGATATGCTATATATTCTTTTATTTTCTAAGTGGTACCCCCAGGAGACTGTTCGTGCAGTCTCCGGGCTTTAGGAGTTTCCCTGGTCTTTTAATCCGGTGTATGTTACGATTTCTATTATTATTTTGTCTTCCTTGGTTGTTACCTCTATAGTTATTATTGCCATTGTTGTTATGACCTCTGTTATTGTTGTTGTTATTCCCGCTATTATTAGTACTTCTAATATAGTTCTTCGAACGACAAACTTTTTCATAATGACCAATTTTACCACATTCCCGGCATTTAACCCTATATGCTGGACATTTACCGTACGAATGGTTTTTGTCACAGTACGAGCATCTTGTATGCTTTTGTTGATTATTAATGGATTGGTTTGCGGAGTATAATACCTGTTTTTGCCTGAAATTTGTTTCGGCTTCCTCAGCAATGGTCAAAGCTTCCATTAAAGTTGAAACTCTACTAGCAGTTATGGTCGAAAGGATTTGTTGATCTCTCAAACCATTTTTAAAAGTGTTGAAAGCTAAAATATTATTTGGTCTAATTATTGAGAATCTGTCAGCCTCACCAACTTCAATTATCTGGATATCGTTTAGTTCTGCGACTATTTCTTGTATATTTTCGGCAAAATTTCTTCCCGTTTCACCTTTTTGTGATAACATTGTTAATTTCGATAATAAGTTGTTTGAAGTTCTACTAGGTTTATAGGCCTTTTTTAATGCTGTTATTAATTGTGTAGCATTGGTAGGAATTGTATCCTGTTTCACCATATTTTGCACTCTTGTATCCAAGCGTGACTTGAACACATAATTGAAAAATGCGTTCTGTTTAGCGGTACTCATAGTTTCGTTTACAAGCTCGAGATTTGTAATGAAATTGACCAGTTCATTCCTTTTCCCAGTAAAAATAGGAATAAGCTTTGAAATGGCGGACAACTCGGTCAGTTCCAAAGACTCCATTATTATACCTTGTCTTTTACCTAAAATATTCTTTTTCTTTGAATGTTGCTCCAGTACTTCTAATGCTTCTACTTTGAATCCTCTAAATAGTTCTAAATTTTCTTTTCTTTTCTAATACAGTTCCAGTTAGGTAATCTCCTAATTGTTTTTCTATATTCTGTATTTCTATATTTTTCTCATTTACCGTTTCTAAAGTATACGGTCTTCCCAAGAATTTTTTAGCATTAAGTATAATTTGTTCTAATCATTTTATGAATTGCATTTAAAAATAAAATTTATTATTTACTGTTCTATAACAGATTTCATTCTATATATTCTTTGTAATGATTTCACTATACAATCTAATATTTTGTAATTAATTAGTAGAAGAAGTGGTAATAGTATGATCGCTAGAATAAACCATCCAATATATTTGTTCACGCCATCCTTGGCTAACAGCATTGCCATATATACCAATGTATCAGCTGTTAACATGAAAACTGCAGCCAACTTAACTGCATTGTCATCAAATCATGACAAATATTCAAATCGTCAACAAACCAACATCCCGTTTTTTGTTCTTACAACCGCCTACTAAGAATTCCAAAGTGTATATTTATACTGAAACCCAAAACGTATACTTAAAGTTAAAACTTAACTCTAAAGGTAAAACTTAACCCTAAATTTAAAAATAATATTAAAAATTGATTGAGGTAGGCGTGGTAGAGAAGATTAAGCATACTTTTCTAAAAATCATAACTACATTGTAAATTTTTATTGAATTAGACTGCGCAGTTTCTGGTAACACAACCTTCATCAGTAATCCTTTTGACAATACTGTAATTGTTTGTTATGGTTTTTATTGTTTGATTGCATCTATATGAAATGTTTATTTATTAAATGCAATCCTGACCGTGGCTTGAACCTGCTTTCTTTGCCACATGCACTTCGCACTACACTTTAGACAGGCGCTTTAACCACTTGATCTAAAGTAAGGTCGATTTTTGCTGTGGCTTAAAACCAGTTTCAATTACACGGGGTCGATTTTACATTTAATTGTAATTGCAGAAGATAGCTAAGACAACACCACAACAATTCACAATTGTTAGAATATCATATGTAATCTAATTTCCACTATTGTTAAAAACTACCCTAACCTTAAAACTAAAATTACATTATTTAAAACCTATATATTAGCTAAACGGTTAGTAAATATATAATTTATAAAAACTAAAAAACCCGCCATCTTTTATTTGTTATGTACAAATTCTAAGTTGGAGGGAATTTGTACATAAGGAGCGTAGCCATTTTAATCCCCTTAACCCGTAAATTATTCATGGTCCTTCGAACCGGATATGATTGTATGGGATTAGTATTGTCACTGTTTCACTTTCACTTGTAGGTTCGAAGGACCATGAATAAACGGGTTATAGGGGTAAGGGTATATAATTACTTTACCGTATGTATAAATTTGTTCCACTAAAAGATGTATAATAATTTCAATACAACTTTATAATCTTTATTTGAACTTATGCATAAATTAAGGAATTTTTTAGGGTTAAGATTTAAATGGAAGGATAGGGTTTACATTAAGGTTAACTCTAGTTGTGAATACAAACTTTAGTTTCCTTTATACAAATACAACTTTTAATTTCTATTTATTTAAACTGTTGTGTTGTTGTTTGTTTAAGAACTGTTGCGCACTAATATGACACGGTGTTAGTTTAGTTAGTGCTGGCTAACGAACAAGTTTTTAAAAACTCTACTTAAATTAAAATTTCTAATGAAAAGAAACAAAAAGGACAGTTCACAAGTTAAAATAAATGAAAAATTTTTTAACAATTTTAAATTGCGAAATTAAAATTAATATACAAAAATAGAAAACCCACCCTTAGAGCATACATTTTTTTTAAATTGTATTAAAATAATTTTTTTGGTGCTAAAATTTTAAATTTATTTAAAACAAAATAAAGAAAAACAACAAAAAGCACATAATACTCAAAAACATAAACATACAGTGCACTAAACAGATAAACAAATTAAAATAAAACTACAAAAAATAAAAACAAAACCCAAAACATTTGTTTTTAAATTAAATTTACACTAAAATAATTTACACACAGTACAAACATATTAGAAACTTTTTAAAAGTGCAAAAGAAAATATAAAAAAACCCTAAAATGTAGCAAAAAAAAAATTATAATAATAAATAAAAACTAATTTGCAAATTTTGTTTGATAAAAGCAACAAAAACACACAAAACGTTACATACATATATACAAACAAAACATACTACAGTGACACCAAAAATATTTCTCACACTTAAAAATTTGTTGTAACCCATAATTTAATTTATTTATTTTGAAAAAAAAAATTGGAAAACAAAAAATTCAAACAAATAACCCACCATAAAAACTTATTTTGCTAAAAATAAAAAAATAATTAGAGTAACACAAAACAAACACAAAAAAAAAAATTTTTGTGTTAATTAAATTAAACTTTAATAACGAATAAACGAAATTTAAACAAACATTTTAAAAAATAATTATAACAATAAAACGTACACTAAATTTCAAAAGTAATTGTTACCAAAAATTCTAAAAAACACGAAAACATATTAGTTAATATTTTACAAAACAAAAATGCACAATAACAAGAGTTAAATACGTCACTAAAAGCAATAACAAACCCTAATGCACTGCAACCTAAGCGAGAAGATGCTGCAAAGAGGAATCAACAAAGAAAAAACACACACCCATACGTAATGTATAAGTATCCTACCCTTCATGAGTCGGTAAGTTGAATTATTTTCAATTTATGCTAAATTCCAAAGTGTGAATTTTTACACAATCAACCCTTTTTACACAGCGGTCAATTCGAATTTTACTTAAAAACTGTATTCACACACCCACCCACCCTTTATGTAGTTTGTTGACAGGTTTTTAAATTTTTCGTCTGATTAACTGATATGGACGACTACAGTGTGTAGCGCATATTAGCTGTGTAAAATAATACCCAGTGAAAAATTGGTCGCTCGGACATTTTTCAAATTTTTGGTTTATTTCCTGCCAATTAAGATTGTGGGACATTTTTTAACCCTTATTAACCCGTGTTGTTCCACAATTAGTATATAAAACCCATTTAACCCTCCGATGAGTGAGAAGGTCCCTAGGGACCTTCTTGCCTTTTCATACTGAAATTACTCCTACTTCGGCCACTACAAAAAAATATTACACAGATGTATAGAGAAGCTAACAGGTATTGTAGACGTACAATGGTCTCAATCCTTGAGGAAATAGATGAACTTCGCTTATGCAGTTCACAACCCACCCAAATTAAAGGAAGTTCACAACATTTTGAGTTTGAGCAAATACCCGCCCTAATATCGAGCGAAGAAGAAAGCTCGCAACCCACCCTAATACCCAGCAAAACTTTAACGCAATGCAACAAACCCGAAAAATTAACCCTAAAATTGGAAAATTTCATTAAGTGCTAAAAGAATGTTGGACAATTTAAATGCGTCTACACAACCCAATGAGGCCGACTCTCACGGGTCCACTACCCCAATCCTAACCCTAACCTCACCCACCCCACATATCAAGATTGAGGTAGTCCATGATTTGGACAATATTCAGATTTTAAAATCTAATGTTCAAAATGCAAATTTTAACAATATTTTAAGTCAAGATACCCAGTTTAGTAGGATCTTGACTGGACCTTGTGATAACCCTAACCCAGCCTCCGTACAGATCACACACCCGATCACTACCCAAACTTTGAAAAGTTTTAAGTACGTTGATGATATTTCGGCTGGATCGCCCACCCAAAGCGAAGCTAAATGCACCAAGTTACCCCATGATCCCGTTTTAATTACAGATCAAATTACCCATCCAGAAGATATTTCTGGAATTCACCAAATGGCGAAGAGAAATTTTATTTTATTGAAAAATGCCAAATTGTACCAATACACTCCATTTATAGTGCCCCATTTTTTTTTCGGGGCGGGGAGGTCCTGCCGCTACATTTTCTAAAGGAGTTAGAAAACCGCGGCAGAAATCTCTAAGATGTCGTAGAGGTTTAGTTGTAGATAGACGCAATTTACATAGAGAAAATCTGAAATTTATTA
The DNA here is from genome assembly GCA_021234595.1 of Delia radicum. Lineage (NCBI taxonomy): Eukaryota > Metazoa > Arthropoda > Insecta > Diptera > Anthomyiidae > Delia > Delia radicum. Next base: position 687,136 of record CM037856.1, read on the forward strand.
AAGCTGTTAAATTGCGTTTGAGAAGACCATTCAGGAGTAGAATGAAAATCCACAAAACTTTTATGAGAAGATTTGCTACCCTTAAAACTCAAGCGGAGTCTGTCGAATCTCGGACTATCATTTGCACAACTAAACCCTCTAACTTAAACACTTTTACCCACGGTCAATTTGGTGCTGGTACATTCTCATACCCAAGACGCAAGTGGAAGTATAAAATTCATTGGTTCAAATGGAGAAAGAAGTGGAGATGGATTTTTGCCAATGATTACGAATTTAATTCTACTTATAACTCAAGTTTGTGGTCTTACCCACTCATCAGTCTAATATTTAGACATATATCCACTTGCGCATTACCCTACCTACACATACCCAAGAAGAATTACCCGACCTCTGCAGATGAATTCATAAATGGAAAGTTTTCGCAGATTTCTACACCCGATTTCGAATTCTACTCAAACTTACCCGACGCAACGGAACTCCCGGGTGATCTCTACTTCACCTTCATTTTAACGAGATCCATGTTGATGAAGGATCACTGGTTACCCAAGACTGGGCTGCTTGGTTATGGAATCCATTTCCAACAAAATACCCTATTGACATAAGTATTTATAATACAGTCTCCACACCCTACTCTACCATTTGTTTCATATTTCTACATATAAAAATAATTGTCTTTTTGTTCAAAGGTTGCCTGGCCCGGGAGGATGTTCACTTTGGTGAACAATGAAGTAATCCCAACACTGACTTTAACAGCGTCCTCTAGTGCAGTGATTCTTAACCGGTGGGCCGCGGCCCCCTGGGGATCCGTGAGAAGCTTGCCGGGGGTCCGTCAAATTATGCTAAATAATTAAACATTGTAAATAATTAAACATTGTATTAAAAACTGAATCGATTTTCTTATTGTCGTTTGTTTATATACATGCATTTATGTTTACATTTTGCGTATGGAAACTGTGTACAAGAATTTGTATATTGTGTGTGTGTATACGTCGTTTTATATCGGATACTCTTACATTTGTGTATACTTTTTTACGAAAAGTGAAAAAAGAAGATATGTATATTATTTGTAAAATGGGTATTCCCCGTTAATAAACAAATTGTTATAATATACACAAAAGTTTTTCGCTCTTTTTTCGTTTTTTTCTTTGTACTCTTTTCATTTCAACGAGAATTGCAAGTTTTTTGTGAAAATATAATCGTCATGACGCTATAACACAAAATCGTTCATTCATAGTTCGAATCTCTATGGCAAAAGTTGTGGGTAATAGTGCATAGTGCATTTCTTTCTGTTTGTGTGTTTAGTTCTAATTATTTATAATTTACTTATAAAAATGAGCCAAAAACAGAGAGGAACATTAGAAAACTTTTTTATTGCAAGTAATAGCGGACCAGAAACTTCAAAAAGAAAATATAATGAAGAAAATACTAATGAAAGTTCCGATGATGATACACTGAAAAATGCTGCGGAAAAACCCACAAGTTCTAAAAATAAAGGCATAAAATTAAGTAACAATAAAATTAGATAATACGATCGGGATTATATAAACTATGGCTTCGTAAGTATTGAAGTTCAAGGAATTACAAAACCACAATGCGTCATATCCGGTGTAGTTCTTTCCAATGAAGCAATGAAACCAAATAAATTATTGAGGCATTTAAATTCTAAGCATGACCAATATAAAAACAAAACGCCTGAATTTTTTAAAAGAAAAAAAGACGAATTAAAAAATCAAAAGACTATCATAAATGTGACAACTACTCAAAATAAAGAATTATTAAAAGCATCATTTATTACAGCTCTGCACGTTGCTAAAGCAAAAAAAACCATTTACAATAGCCGAAGAATTATTAAAACCTGTCATGGTTAATATTTGTAAAGAACTGTTTGAACCATTTGTGTCAAACAAAATTAAAGAAATACCTATGTCAAACGATACAATTTGTAATAGGACTATATTGATAGCTAATGATCTTCAGGAGCAGTTAACTAGCAAAATTAAAAATTCTCCTTGGTTTTCATTGCAAATAGATGAATCTACAGATATTGCTAACAAGAGCATCTGCTTAGGATATGTGCGATTTATTGATTATATAAAAATGGATATTTCTGAAGAATTTCTCTTTTGCATTGATTTAGAAACAGATACAACAGGTGAAAATATATTTAATAAAATTGATTCATTTCTGAATACTAATGGTTTACTCTGGAAAAACTGTGTCGGAATTTGCACAGATGGTGCTGCCTCTATGACTGGTTGTTATAGGGGCATTATGTCAAGAATAATAATGTCAATAATAATAAGTACAGAATTAATAAGTACAGAATTAAATATGTCAATAATAATAAGTACAGAATTAAATGAAGTTATGATGATTTCAGTAAAAATTATAAATTTCATAAGAGGAAATGCACTTAATACAAGATTATTTTCAATTTTTTGTGAAGAAGTTGGCGCAAAAAACAATTCTCTGCTATTTCACACAGAAGTGAGATGGCTCTCACGAGGAAAAATCTTTAGCCGTTTATTTGAATTGAGACTGGAAGTTGAACTTTTTTTAAATGATAAAAACTGCAGCCTATCAAGTTATTTTGATTACAATAATTGGATTGCTAAACTATCGTATCTGGCAGATATTTTTACAATTCTAAATCAGTTGAATTTCTCTATGCAAGGGCTTCAATCTAATATTTTTAATATGTATAACAAAATTGATTCAAATATATATGAAATGTTTCCATTCTATTCACAATTAATAACTGACTCAAAATTTCATTTTGGGAAACAAAATGCAAATTCCCTAATTAAATGTCATCTTTTAAAATTAATTGATAAATTTGATAAATATTTTCCAAATGATGAAGGTCACATTACCAAACTCTGGATTCAAGATCCATATAACAATTATAAAAATACCAATTTATTATCAGCTGATGAAGATACATTGTTAGAATTAATAAATGATTGTAATTTGAAATCTGTTTTTAAAACTAAAAGTGTGTCCCAGTTTTGGATACAAATTCATGCAGAATATCCCTCATTGTTTTCAGCAGCATTGCAAAATTTGCTGCCTTTTGCAAGTACATATTTGTGTGAAAAAGGCTTCTCAACTATGGTGGATATAAAAACAAAAAAACGGAATCGATTGCGATTAGATGCCAGCATGCGGATAGCATTACAGACAATAGAGCCAAGAATTAACAAATTAGTTGAGAATGTCCAGGAGCAGAAATCTCATTGAATTTTTTTTAATATTTTTTCTTTTATTTTTGTTGAAGCTTTTATTTAATTTTTGTTTTTATGTTAAATTATGAAGTTTGTATTTTATTTTAATATATAATGAAACAATAAAGTTTTGTTTTATATTCATTGTAAAAAAATATCAATTTATTATAGATAATTTAACAAACATAAATTATTATTAAAAAACGGGGGTCGCAAAAAAATTTTAAATTATTTGGTGGGCCGTGAGTAAAAAAAGGTTAAGAACCACTGCTCTAGTGTGCAAACCCCACGCAAATGCAACTCAGCATAAAGTTTAGCTGTCAGCATTTGCGCTTTGATCACACACTTGTTCTTGATGGTAAGCCATTTTTGGAGGTTAGACTCTAGACGTGTTTAAGACGGCTCCCTTTTGTTTAGAATAAAACTTAGTAAAGATTTTAATTTCATACCCAAAAAGTGTTTGGTTACCAAGGCGAGGCGCATCTCCAGTTGTGTTGATTGTATTTTCCTTCACAAGTTTGCTTTTTGCTCTATAAATTGGATTTTTAAATTGTTTAAATCTTTTAATTCTTTTTAATTGACATTATTTTATTGGAAAGTGAATTTTGTGAAAATAACTCAAACTGCACACAAAGAATAAACAACATAAATCAGCTGGTCTCTGGAAAATTTGGAAAATTTTTCATTTGGAATAAGAATAAAATTCTGATGTGTGTTTACGGAGATTCTGTTATCAATGTTAGTTTAGAATACAATTCCCTATTAAAATCTATTAATTCATCTCTTGATTTATCTGCTAATGTATCATTAAATTCAACAAACTGTTAAAATCTTCTAGTGTAAAAAAGAAAAAAAAAATTGTACTAGTAAAAAAAATGTCATCTTAGATGTAGAAAATATAAAAAATAAAATTAATTTAAGCATAATTGCATACAATGTAAATGGTTTAGAGAGTAAGCATCTTCAACAAGGTTTCTTTGAATATATCGAACAAAGTGAAATCTTTATTTTGTTAGAAACGCATGTAGAAAGCAAAAATTTTTATAAATTTGATCACAACTTCAAAAATTTTAGCACCTTTTGGAAATCAGCAATTTGGTAGAGGTATAAGCGGTAGTGTCTATGGTGTCCGTAAAGATCTGGTAGAACGTGGTGTAAAGCACATTTTTAAAAGTTATGATGATGGTTTTACAATAAATATTCAAGCAAAAGATTTAGAGTTTGAAATTATCCCAGCATATATAAGAGGTGCAAATTGGAATCAAGAATTTCAGCAAATAAAAAATCTGTTTGAGCATGACCTAGTTAATCCTATAATAATAGGTGACGTAAATGTACGATTGGGAGAAGAACAACAGAATTTAGAAGAAATAGTAAATTTAACATTTCTCTCTGGCTTGGAATCAAGAAAATCTATGGATAAAACTAAGATAAATGCAAATGGTAAAAAGTATTTAGAATTTTGTGAATATTATGGTTTGGTGATCACAAATGGTAGAACTGTTGGTGACGAAGAAGGAAGTTATACTTTTGTTAACAATAATGGATGTTCGGTAAATGATATATCTGCAGTTTCAATTGATACTCTGAGATATGTAAAAAGTTTTAAGGTGGAAAATAAGATATGGTCAGACCATCTGCCAATTATATTGAGTTTGGAAATAAATAGTTCAAATAATTCTTTTGAAAAAATTAATCTTCTACCCAAGCTTAAATGGAATGAGTGTAATAAGGAAAGGTACCAGCAAAAGTTAGAGTCAAATTTAAAGATTGATTAAGAGCATAAACCATATATAAATATAATTGACCTTAATAATTTAATTTTGAAATCTTATAGTCGGCCCACAAGTTCAAAAAATGTTTGTCAATTTAAAAATAAATGGTTTGATAAGTACTGCAAAAAAGCTAGAGATGAATCAATGGAACGTTTGAATGATTTCAGAAACTCAAAGTCATTACACGATAAACAATTATATATTGATAAAAGAAACGAGTACCAACTTCTATGCAAAATAAAGAAGAAAGAATACTTTGAAGAGCTGGAACGTAAGTTGGATTTAGTCTCTGATAGTAAGCAATGGTGGTCACTAGCAAAGGAAATTAGACAACAGGAAAACTACATTAGGTGTAAAATTAATGCTGACATTCTTAGAGAATATTTTAAAACCTTGCTAAATCCTATAACAAGAGTTGAAGAAATATCATATGCTCCCAATTTTATCTCAGATGAATATCTAGATAGCAACTTTACACTAGCAGAAATAAGAAAACAACTAGAGAAAGCTAAACCTAATAAGGCTCCTGGGGTAGATCGTATTTCTTACGAGTTTTACATAAATGCAAACGAAGAATGATAGTTTCAGAACAAGTATAATTTTTCCTATTCATAAAAAAGGAGACTTAAATCAAGTCAACAACTATAGAGGAATCTCGCTAATGAATAGTATAGCAAAAATTATGATGGGTGCAGTCAATGAAAGAATAACAGACTGGGTCAACAGACAAAATATTTTAAATGAATACCAAGCTGGTTTTCGGAAAGGCTTTTCAACTTTTGATAATATATGCAATCTTGCAACAATAGTTAACCTTAAATTCAATGAAAAGAAGAAAGTATACGCTTTTTTTTTTTGTTTATTTTAGTGCTGCGTTTGACCGGGTTCCCAGAAATTTGTTAATCTACAAGCTAAGGTAAATCGGTTTGTCCACAAAAACTGTAAATTTTATAGAAAGAGTATACCAAAATACAAACTCATCGGTCTGGACAGGCACAGAGCTGTCTGATAATTTTGTAGCATACTCTTTAGTTAAACAAGGTTGCTTGTTGTCGCCTCTTATGTTCGCTTTGTACCTAAATGATCTACACGATTATCTAGAAGGTGGTTTGTTTATTGATGATATTAACGTTAGAGTCTTATTGTATGCAGACGATATAGTTTTGCTTGCCGACGAAGTGTTAGTTTTACAAAAAATGATTAACAAATTGGAGAAATACTGTCGTTTATGGGCAATGGAGGTAAATCTCTCCAAATCGGAAATTATGGTGTTTAGAAAACAAGGTAGAAGACTAAGCTCAAACGAAAGTTGGACGTTTAAAGGTGAAATTGTACGAATTGTTAACGAATATAAATATCTTGGAATGGTTCTTACTCCAACAATGTCATTTGTAAAACATGTTAACCAAAAAAACGATGCAGCTAAAACTTGTTTAAATGTTACATGGAGTAACTTTATTGGAAAACGTGAAGTATCTCTAAAGGCTAAATGGAAAATGTTCTTGGCAGTATGCCGGTCCATCCAGTCCTACGGATCTCAAATATGGGGTTACTATTGTTTTGCGGACGTAGATAAACTGCACAGATTTTTCATAAAAAGAATTCTCAAACTCCCAGAAAACACACCGAATTATGTACTTGCATTAGAAACAGATCTAGAAGATGGACACTTTTACACATATGCTTTGCATCTAAAATATATATTGAAAACAGTTTTTGATTATGGAAATGGTAGATTACCACACCAACTTTCTTTAAAAGTAATCGAGAAAAATACTTATTGGTACAAGGATCTTAAAAACCGGATGACACAGTATAATGTAGAAAATGCCTACATCAATCATAGTAAAAATCAATGGAAAAGTGCTAGCTGCATGTTGTTAGAACAGATGAAAAATTAGGCTCACCTCGAATATGTCACAAGTGCACAACAAAGCCAGACTAGATTCTATAGGTTGTTAGACTTTTCCAAAGGTGCTACGTATTGTAATATGTTGTATACACAAAGTCAAATTTCTTTAATTTTAAAAGCTAGAGGTGATGCGTTGTGGCTAAATGGCAACTCCTACCAATTAGGGGATAGCCGACTTTGTTCTATGTGTAATCTAAGAGAAATAGAAGCAATGCAACACTTCTTGGGTATATGTCCAGTTCTAAATGAGAATTGTCTTCGCTTTTTTCGCAGCATAAGATTGTCTGAAGGACAAATAATAAATATTTTAAATTGTGTTGAAGATGCTAATTGGTCTAACCTTTTTAATTATCTTAAAATAGCTTTAAATTATAGAAAAATGTTAGTAGCTGAATTCAATTTCTAACTTATAAAAACAAAAAATTAATCAAACTCAATTTTCCGGCTGACGGTTTTTTAAAAACCAAGCTGTATATTTCTTTATTAAAAATTTCTTAATTTTTTAAATAATTTTTTTATTTATACCTAGTGTAAGATTTATTGTAAAATTTTTGAATGAAAAAATAAAGAAACTCTATCTATCTATCTATCACACTTGTTCTGTAACTCTCGTCAAATCAAAAACTTGTTCGTTAGCCAGCAATAAACTAACACCGTGTCATATTAGTGCGCAACAGTTCTTAAACAAACAACAACACAACAGTTTAAATAAATAGAAATTAAAAGTTGTATTTGTATAAAGGAAACTAAACTTAATGTAAACCCTATCCTTCCATTTAAATCTTAACCCTAAAAAATTCCTTAATTTATGTATAAGTTCAAATAAAGATTTTAACGTTGTATTGAAATTATTATACATCTTTTAGTGGAACAAATTTATACATACGGTAAAGTGATTATATACCCTTAGCAATATAACCCGTTTATTCAATATCTATGGTAATATTCTCTTAATTTTTCGTATATGGTCATTTTAGTAAAAATGCCAAAAAGTCTTTTACTGAAACAATATCACTGTTCTGTACAATGCTACTTAATTCATTAATACTTTGCGTTATTGTTTTTGTAATATAAATTTTCATCCAAGATACAATAACTAGTGTTAATATGGAAATCAAAAACAACACTATAATAGTCAGTACACTTAGGAAATTATGTTGGTAAAGACGACTGCAATTGTAGTCAAAAATAAATGAAATTTCATTTAAAAAAAGGACGACTTACATTTCATTAAATTCAACTGACATTGTCATTTGTTTTTTAATGTTCAAAAAATGACTAACATTGTAGTAAAAATGAACCACATGGTAGTAAAAAATAAACCAAAATTTTTTTTTTTATTTTTTTAAATAACAAAAAACAACTGTAAAAAATTAATGTAAAATCATAAAACAGTCATTTGATGTGAGTTGTTTTTTTAAATGAACTACAATGTTAGTTAAAAATTTTATTTGTTCTACAAATGACTTACATTTACATTAAAAATAATGAAACTGTTCTACAACCCAAACAACTACATATTTTTAAAGCAGAAGTTCCCTGAGTGTACTATTAACTTCTTCATATTCATTTTAAAATCGTTTAAAACAAAATGATTAATTTCCACATAAAAATTTATTGAAGAGAAAAAAAAATATATTTGTATATTTATATTGAATATTTTACATTCTTTTTTATTAAAAAAAAATAATTGAAAAGGAAAATGAAAGTTCGAGGCCATACTCTATATTTCTTTATTAGGATATTGTCCTAACAAATAATCTATAGAGATTTTTGTTTTAAAATTTATTATTTGACCCTTTCAGGAATGTGTTGATAGATCTATTTCGGGAATTTTCTAGGTTCCCATCATCAGAACACGTTTTGAAAGCGGTAACAATCCCATGCCAAACATCAAACATTCATATAAACTAGTTTACTCACTACATGAGAACTAATATATGAGCTTGAAGTTAAAGATTAAAACCATTGATTAAAAAATAAATTGAAAACTTGTTTGTTATGTGCAAGTCCTCCTCTGGTGGATATTCAATACACATTTTTCTCTCCTTTTTATATTTTGTTTAGTTTATAAACAACACAGGGGGAGTAAACTAGACGGTACTTTGTCTTTTATACAAGTTTGATATAATTTTTATTAAAAATAAAAATTATGTTTTTTTCTTTAAAAAAAATAATTTTTATTACATTCTTATTGAATAAAATTTATTAACTTTATCTTGTTAATCTATTATATTTATTCAAAGTCTTTCTTTTAAGAATTTTCTTGTCATTAATTCAAATTCTCTTTAACATCTATCATTGTTGGGGTACCTTTCATCCCAATTACTTTCAAAAATTCGGTTAACCGAGCTAAAGTCTCTTCATCGGAAGGTTCTTTTTCTTCTACATATACAGAAGGTAGACTATTTTGTTTATGCTTTGGTCTAACCATAATAAAAGTTTTTTTTTTGTTTTCTTTATTTTAGGACATAGGCGAAATTGCCTCCGTTCCTGCAGTTGCTCAACTAGGAGCGCACTGTTTTTACTATTAAATTATATTTTTTATTTTTTTGATGATGGGATGACTTCTATTTTATTCCATCGGATGATGGTTCTTTTATGCGCCATATAATAATCCATGTAATAGTGCTCTTCCTTAAATAATAATAGTGTTGTAATAGTGTTTGCAGCCCTTCCTTCAGTCCTGACTCGTTCTTTCCCTGAACGGTCCTTCTTATCTCGGCGTTTATTAGGAACTATCAGATTTTTTTTTTCTAGTGCTCTAATCTAAGAGCACTTGAAAATTGCAGGATCGCCATGTAATACATGCTGATTGATATATATAAGCGTCTGGTTTGTTGTTTGGTTAAAAACTGATTCTTTATTTAAATTTGGCCCTGCTCATAAAGCTAACATGAGAATAATGCTTAGCCTAATATTGAGTTACTTTCTAAAGTCACTCGATAACTTATAATTATTATATTACAATTATTTTATATTTAACTCTACATAGCTACTAAACATTTGTACCGAGGTCGCATGATTTTAGTAAGTAAAATATCAAATCATTGATTTGATATTGGGTGTATTCTAAATTATGCCAATTGGACGTAGAGTGCAATTCCAAATATTGAGTACATCTCAAGTGTCCATAGTCCAATTGTTTATTTCGTTCTGTTTTGATTTCAAAGTGAAATCTAGAACCTTTGCTCCAAGTTATGGCATAAAATATGAACTGTTTTTGTTTTGTCGCTTGCTTATTTTTATGCTTAGCTGTTATAATTTATTAAATATTCGTGTGTGTGTATTGTTTTAGGTTCTTTGAATGCAATCGAACATGTTGTATGCATGACTAATTAAAGTTTGTTTACTTTGTATCATGCATACACTACAAAGTGGTTTTTATGTAAAATTTATATGTTAAATAGAAAACCTAGCTTAGCTGAAACTTTGCAAAAATGGCTAACAGCACATAATTAACTGGCGCGTAAGAGTGAAGTGCTACATGTTCCAGAAAAATCGAAAGATCTAAAAATAATTTATATATTTAAAAATTTAAGAAAAGTTTATTTTTTTTTTTTTTTTTTTGACTGAAGTGAAAATAAAATCCTGAGAAGTAATTTAAATTTAACGCACTCATAATAATCCATGCTACAAATACGAAAATAATGTCAAAACAACAAAAACATTCGTAAAATGAACAAATATTGGTTTATTTTACGAAAGTTTTTGTTATTTTGACATTTATTGGTATTTTTATGCATGGATTATTATCAGTGCGAGTGATTTTGAAAAGGTAAAATTAGATTTTACGAAATTGGGAGAATAATTAATTTTGAATTTTATATTAGATTTTATTTCTACTGTGCGAAAAGTGTAATCCTTCAGAGGTCCTGCCTAGGACGAATCATATTCATTTTTATTGCAGTAATTTTCTCGAGCGTATATCAGGAAACCGTAAGTGTTGATGAAATTTGTAAAGGGTAATTTTTGTTTTTGTGTAATTGGGAATATGTGTTTATAGTGTGGTCACCAAGATTTTTTTTGGGAAGTTTAAAATTCATGTGCAAGGCAAATTATTGGAGCAAACTGCCATCTTTACCCCCAAGTGACCGCAGCAGTGTCTAAAGCAGGGGTGCCCACGGCCTATGCGCTTGGTACTCAATTGTTTTTGTAAAAACACTTAGCTATAGGCTGTGTGTTTTAATACACATATAGAGCGCTCAGCACTAGCAATACGAAATACACAAACAACTTTGTCTTATTAGTTTTTTTGTCGTTCTTCACTTTATACACGCAAGCGCAAAGCAACAACACTTTCGTATGCTTTGCTGGTAAACATTGAAATATTTTTTTCTTTGTATGGATTGGTTTTTACAACAAAAAATATTGAATAAAAATTAGTTTTTCTTTAAATGTATTGGTGTTTGCTCTTCCATAAGGAACTTTTGGGCACTCCTGGTCTAAAGGTAACGCTTTACAAATTATTTTTGTGTAGTTTAATGAGCGAGTAGAAAAGTGGGGAAATTATTATAAATCAGTGGCAGCTTACCATTTTAAAAGTATTCCCAAGGAGAGGTTCGGGAAAAAGTCAGGACCAGAACCATATTAAATTTATTCCCAGCCAAATTAGGACAGTTTATTGGCTGGGATAAGAAGAGTTGGAGTTTGTGGTAAATTTCTAACTACTCCCAGAAAAAAAGCCTGGGCTTGAAAATAGTGAAATCGTTAATTGTGGTGTCTAGGTGTTAGTTTTTTTATGTTAAAGGTTTAATAGGGTAAATTTTATAAGGTTATTAGAAAAATGTAGTTAGTTTATTAATATTTATTTTTTTTTTTTATTTTAGTTGTTAAGAATTTTAATTGGTATTTTTTTAATGTTAGGGATTCACCAAAGCGAATCGTGTAAATTGTATAGGTCAAATTTGATTTAAAAGGACCTAAATTTTAAAGGTACCTCCAGAGAGCTCTTTAGGGGAAATTTTAGTGAAATAGTATTTTAATTTATGAAAAATAAGACCCATTGGTCAAACAACGAAAAACGCTATTGTGTTTTTTTTTTTGTGATTTGAAAGTTTTACTTATCAGTTTTTTTTTAATTCTTTTATTCATTTTGTTTAAGTAATGTTTTTTTTATAATTAAAGTTATGTTCAGTGTTAGTACATAGTTTTTTTTATATAAATTAATTTTTTTTGTTAGTTTTTTTTTTTATTCTGCGTCGAACTCCATAAATCCACAAACCCTCGTATATCCTAAAAGAAGAACGATTAAAATTTATATAAACTAATAATTCAAACTTTTTGATTTAGAAAAGTTTTATGGATATTTAAATGAAATAAGCTGAAAAATTTTAACATAACATTACAGAAAAATTGATATAGATTTCCTTACAAATCAGAAATTTTTTAATAAGAGGGTAACTCGAGAATTAAGGTATTTGATTAAAAACATATAAGCCACTGTAGACTTTAAGTATTTTTATTTAATAAATGTATTTTTTTTATAGTTAAACATTTTAAAAGAAATGATGTCGTGCTAATTACTTGTGTTGGGGGGAAAATAAAAGGACAATGGTTGAATAAAATTTGGTGTTAAAAGGGTAAGTTGGTGTACATGTCAGGGGTTACTTAATTTTGTTTTACAGGTGACCAGGTTGGGTGAGTGAAGACGGAGAAATGTCATCGAATTCTCCAGACCTTTCGTTTTGTTTGTTAGTTGTCATTTGAGTTTAGTCCATCGTTACAATAGTTTTTTTCTGTTAGTCCTTCGAGTATCGGGTTGAGAACTTACGACCACTATTATAGCCGGGTGGCAACGACTCCAATGAAGGTTTCCTAACAAAACCCTAACATTTTTTAAATACAAAGTTATGACCTGTTCCACGATCTCGAACGAAAACCTAAGCGAACGCAAGCTAGTCACTCGAATTCGAATCAATTTGGGTTTCTCTATTTCGAATGCTATCGTTCGCCTATACTTACGTGTGTCAATTTTTGTGTTTTACGTATTTACAAATCATAGTGATGCCAGACCGGATATTTTAAACTTCTATTACAATTTTCTTTAAAAATACCAAAAATACTACTAAATTGTTTGAAGATAAATACAACATTACTTAACAGTGATCAGCTGTATATGACAAATAAATAAATAAAACAAAAGAAAAATTAATAAATCAAAAGAAGAAAATCAAAAAAGAACATTGAAAAATGAGGATTTTTTTTTAGGTTCTCCGATTTTTTTTATATTTTGTACATGAATACTCTATAGTCCCATTTGCACATAGCCTTTTTCAGATCTCGAAATTTGTAAAAACTCGCGATTTTATGCACGTTTTCAATTTTCATAAATTTGATAAAAATGCTAAAAGTGCTCCATAACTTTTTAATTGTATATCGCATGTTATTAAATTAAACGATATTTGGAATATGCACTTGTCTACTTTATAACTGGAGGTTTTTTTATTTATTTATTTACATCAGCTACAGTATAAAATACATCAGCTGGAAAACCAAATTTCGAAAAATACAGAATAATATAATAATAATAATAATAATATAATATAAATATATGAAGTAATTGATTAATATGTAATGAAATAAGTAATTAAAAACATACAAAACAAATAAAAATAAGAATAAATTAATTTTAGGCAAAAATACAAATTTTATATACACTCTAATTAATTTCTCTTGAAATTTACCCAACTTATAGTAGGAAACTGTACTCCTACTATAAGTTGGGTAAATTTACTCTATGTGTGTAAATGAAAAAAATACGCACATTGAGAGTAAGTTTGTGAACACAAAGTTGGTAAATTTACAATGGAAGTGCGTAAAATTTTGATAAAATTTATAAATAAATGAGTAATTTTACCAAATTTTCGTGTAAAAAACATGATTTACGTGCAATTATACGTATAAAATGCGTAAAAATACATATTTATAAGCGTAAAAACCCCCTAAAAATGCGTAAATTTACCTTCCGGTAAAAAAGAATAACAGCCCAAAAAATTATTCAAATAAAACAAAAAATTTATTTTTAGAAAGAGTTTTATTAATGTGTTGTATAATAATAAATTTAATAATAAATATTTGTATATAAGTTGTTGTACATATACAGAGCTTCAAGGATTGAATTCTATTTAAAAAAAATTAAATCGGATTTTTTTAAATCGAATGATTTTTTTCTTCAATCATTGCGAATTCAATAATTGGGAGTTCAATCTATTTTTAACTTAATCGATTTACAATTTGCCGAAATCGGTGAAACTGAAAAATACCGCCAGAATTGAAAAAAATGAAAAAAATCCCAAAAATTTAAAACAATCTTTGTCTTTTGTTTTATTGAGCTAAAGATCCTTTATTTTATAATTATAAGTATTTATTTCCAATATTTTGTCTTCGCATTGGAAGACTTCTTCAGGGAAAATTTTTTATATTTTCTTTTTATTTTTCTTCCCTGAAGAAGTCTTCCAATGCGAAGACGAAATATTGGAAATAAATACTTATAATTATAAAATAAAGTATCTTTAGCTCAATAAAACAAAAGACAAAAATTTATTCAAAAAGATCGAAGAAAAATAAGAAAATTTAAAACAATCTCCAAAATTGAAAAAAAAACGCCAAAAATGTAAAAATTACTTAAATTGAAAAAATCGACAAAATTTAAAAAAAATCGCCAAAATTAAAAATAAATTACTAAAATTTGCCAAAATTAAAAAATAAAAATATCGCCAAAAATTTCTAAAAGTAAAAATATTGCCAAAATGAAAAAACTTCAAAATTCAAAAACGGCAAAAGTAAAAAATCGCGAAAATTTAAAAAAAAATTATTATAATTGACAAAAAATTGATCAAATTGGAAAAAGTTGTCCGTGTCTTTTATTTATCTCTGTTAGTTTTTGAAACATAGGCGATGTTTCAAATAAATACTCTTTTTTATCTGCGATGCTTACTTTTCGAGAAAAACGCGATTTAAGAATCCAGCCAATCAAATCGAACTTTAGGACCGTTGTAGGGGTAATGGGGTTGAGTTTTGAACAATGGTGCAGCAATTTTTCCCCCAGCTCCATTAGTTTTCGTAATATGTACCTTTTAAAAATTGACTAAATAAAAAAACGTCCATAACTCAAAAAATAAAAAAGCAACTGGAAAAATGTTTGCACAGGTCTTCAAAACTCAACCCCAATACCGGCCTGATTGGCTACGTTCCTAGATCGCGTTTTTCTCAAAAACAAAACATCGTAAAGCAAAAAGAGAATTTATTTGGTACATCGCCTGTGTTTCGAAAACTAATAAAGATACATTTACAGCTATTTTAAGTTTCTCGTCAATATTTTTCGTTTTTCAATTTAAGCTTTCTTTCTAATTTGAAAATTTGTTTAATTTTTCGCGATTTTTTTTTTGCAAATGTTTTATTTTTAATTTCGATTTTTTTTTTCAATTTTGGGAATTTTTTTCAATATTGTCGATATTTTTAAATCGATTGAGTTAAAACCGACTGAATAAATCGAATGAAGAATTTTTTTCTTTAAAGCTCTGTACATATTATATTTTGAAAATATTTTTCCACAATTAGGCTTCAAACACTTGGAAATAAACTGTAAACTAAACACTATCACAAATACTACAGTTATACATTTTTTTTTTCATTAAAATTCTCTATAAATTAAATATTTTAGATTTTTTTGGCTTTTTTCAATTTGTTTAATTTTTTTTCAATTTAAAAATGTCAAAATATTTATTACTATTATAAGTTAGTATACTTACAAACTTTGTGCGTAAAAAATTTATTTAACAAAATAATACTACTTTTAGGCATAATGTGTTTAATTGTAAACACATAATTGGTTAAAAATACTGTAAGTGGGTATTATTGTATACAAAAGTGTGCGCAAAATAGTTTTACGCATTTTGATGTATAAATTTACCGAATTAGCGTAATAATACATGAAACTTTACTCGTTTTATAGTAGTAAATTTACAATCATTTTTTAGAGTGTATATAAAAACATAAATTAAAAATTAAAAAAAAAAAAAAAACAAAAAAAAAATAAAAATAAAAAAATTAAAAAACTAAAAAAATAAATGTATAGACAAAAAAAGTGCATATGAAATGCAAATGCATTTTTCAAAAAAAAAATACAGTTTACTAAAATAGAGAATCTTACCTTAATATACAAATACTGATTTTTATGGGACAAACATGTCTTCCATTTGTAATGATTTTTTAAACAAAGTTTATTCTTTTATTCTAAAATATGGAAATATTTTTATACATTTTTGTATCGTTTTCACCTTGTTAAATTTTCGATATGATGTCAAAAATGTTATTTTGGATTCAAAAATAAAAATATAACGTACTTAGATTATTTTCCGTACAACAACCCAGCCAAAACTTCTATTCCCAAATTCTATTTAAAAGATTCGTTACTCAAATTTTTTTAATTGCCAATAAGTATACTAGTAAGATTAAAGAATAAATTACAAGTTTTATTTGAATCGTTTTTCTGATTTTTATTCTTTCAATATTTTTTTAATAAATGAATATTTTTATAAATATAGGTCTTCAAACAAGTTACTAAAAATCATTGAAATATGCATTACACACCTGCATTTGCATAAAGTATGCATTTTTTAGCAATCATTTTGTTTAAAAAATCCAGTTATAAAGTAGACAAGTGTATCTTCCAAATATCGTTTAAATTAATAACATGCGATACACAATTAAAAGTTATAGCACTTCAAAGTGAAATACTTTTAGCATTTTTTTTGATATTTATGAGAACTGAAAAGGTGCATAAAATCACGAGTTTTTACAAATTTGGAGATCTGAAAAAGGAAATGTACAAATGGGACCATAGAGTATTCATGTACAAAAATAAACAAAATCAGAGGACCCGTGTTTTTTTTCCGTTTTCTAATGGAATGAATGATATATTTTTTCGAAATAGAGAAACCAAATTTTGTATGAAAACTGTTACGTTTTCATTCGACTTGTACTTCAAGTCATCGTTCGCATAGAAATTTAGTTAGAGAAACCCAAATCAATTTTCTTTCGCTTAGAAAGCGAAAGAAAGCTTTCTTTCGAAATCGAGAAACAGGCCATTAATATTTTTTTAGCATTTCTTTAAAACATAAACAAGCCTGTACATTCACACTTTTTAAAGTGGTAACATACCGGCAATAAATTAACAGATGCCATATAGCTAAATTTATAGGTAATCTATAGCTGCGTACTTGTTTTTTACCATTTACCTGTTATTTCCATTTGTCTTAAATTTAATTGCAATTTACAAGTATTTAAACTATGTAATTTATGCTGCGGCTACTAATGTATAACCTTTTAACTTTAAATTACTCAGAAATCTGACGTGCTAGTCAAATTTTGTCGCCGTATTCGTTTGCAGTATCCGTTCACTCCACAATAAATTCATAAAAATGGCAATAAAATCAATTTTTTTACCTTTACCAAATTAATTGCTCCGAACCCTGTCGTGCTAGTAAATTTCTCTGGCCGGAATTTTTTTAAGCGTCGAAAATTCTTTAAGCTTCACCTTCTTGAATTTCAGTAACGTTTTCTTTCAGCACATATATTTAACCGAATATCTTAACTTGGGTCAAAGAAATTACTCTAGCTCACACGGCCGAAACCAGGCTCATTACAATGGGGTATAGGAATGTAGGGGAGAGTCCGGACTACAAGAGAGTACCGATTTTTTACTCATTTTGACGGTAAGGAGTTATGCTCTATTAAGTTGGAGATTTCCGACTTTGGACAACCCTGTTCTCAGTGAAATAGTTTAAATAGAGTAGAAATTTGTTGGCTCCCGAGTTTTTCTAGTATTTATTTTGATATGAATAAAACAATTTTAAAATCGGAGAACATAAAAAAAATAATTTTGGCCACGTTCTCAAAATATGAATCAGTGTGCGTCGCACTGTGGACCATATTTTGAGAAGGCGGCCAAAAGTCATTTTTTTTATGGTTACCGATTTTAAAGTTATGTCATTCATTTGAAAGTAAATACCAGTGAACCTCGGGAGCCAAAAAATTGCGACTCTATTTCAACTATATCACAGCGAACAGGGTCTTTGAAAATGAACTTTTTTTTATGGTTACCGATTTTAAAGTTATGTCATTCATTTGAAAGTAAATACCAGTGAACCTCGGGAGCCAAAAAATTGCGACTCTATTTCAACTATATCACAGCGAACAGGGTCTTTGAAAATGAACTTTATCAGTATTTTGCTAAAATTAAAAATTTCTTTGTAAATTTTAATTTTTAAATGACTGTAACTTTTTTGTTTTAAAAGATGTTAAAGTAAAATAAATTTTTTATAATTTTGTAACTTCTAAGCTATTATTGTTAGAGTCGTTTAAAATTTAAAATTTCCCGAAAATCTCTTACTTAGTAGAGCATAACTCCTGCCTATCAAAAAAAATCTTGCACTCTTCTGTAGTCGGAACCCTCCCCTACACTCCTATACTCCATTGTATACCCGCCAATTCCCGTCCGTATGCACCAGAACAATTTTTCTGACCCAAGGTCAGATATTTTATTTTGTGCAAAATTTATGAATACAAAAGTTTTCCACTATGTGGTTAGGGTATAATGAGATTGCCCTGATGTTTGTAACTACCAAAAATATTGTACCTATCTTTTATTATACGGATCGACTCAAAATCACTTTCTGCGTCGATTTAACAATGTCCGTCCATTCGTATGCGTGCTGAAGAATATCAATGAAGAAATTTCTCAAAGAATTATTAAGGATTCATTTTGCACCAAATTCAACCAACACAAAATAAGAAAAATAAAATTGAAATAATTGTAAAAATAGTAGAAGCGAGCCCAAGGCGCACAAAGAGGATTTTGAAAAGCATTCCTACACCAATTGAAGATAAGAAATTTACTCCAGAAGAAGCGTTCGCCCTATTTTTGGATTTGAAGTTGACCAAAAATCAATATGAGGAATTGCGGAAGCGAACCAATGAAAAGAATTGTGGGATATTTCCAGAGTATCGAGATTTAGTTTCTGTCAAAAAAGAATGCGTACCTTCACAATCTGCTATTAGTGTCACTTCAAGTTCAGCAGAAATAAATTGCAAGATCTCCTTGAACATACTGCAGAACGATTGCTAAATACGCTTGATACTGATCGTTTAAAAAAAAAATTGGAAATGGTATCTTTCGTTCCATTGCACTTAACAAAAATTTATATCGGCTTAGAGCCGTCAACTAGTAGAGCAACAGAAATTGATGTATGAAAAAATTAAATTCCTTCTTCAACAAAGTATTGCAGACCAATAAAATTTTCATTCAAAAAGGAAACCAAAGATGTCGTAGCTGAAGAAGTTAAAAAAATAAAAGATCAAACTAAAGAACTTCAACTGGTAATATTTAAATTTGATGACCAAGACATTGAAGTAAATTTTAAAATGTGTCTCACAATGATTGATGGAAAAGTTGCACAAGCTTTAACCGAAACAAAGGCATCGTCAAGCTGCATTATATGCCAAAAGACATCAAGTCAATTAAGCCAACCCCCAACCAAAAGACGAGAGTCTTAAGAAAGCCTACGAACTTTTAATGTCCCCTCTTTATGCTAGAATACGATTTATGGAACATATTCTTAAATTGGGCTATGATTTGGAATTTGGAATTAATAAGACGATTCAAAATCATATTACAAGTTCTTGCATGCAGCAGAAAGATAAATGCAAAAAAATTTGGAGAGTACGCCAGTAAAACAGCTATATTTTATAACGAAAAATACTCGTTGGAGATATATGTCATCCACAGTTCATAAAATTTTTTACCATGGGGAACAAATAATTCGAAACAATATGCTACCAGTAGGAGATCCATCTGAAGAAGCGCAAGAAAAAAGGAACAAAGACTACAGATTCTTTCGCGAGCACAACAGAAGACAATTGTCCAAATGTTGCACTAATAAAGACCTTATCACTATTTGTTGTGCATTTACTAAGAGAAAATTTTTACTCTTAAATTGTGCCAATTTAAATTACTTCTCTTAACATCAAATGTTACCGTTAGATTTGTTAGTTTCTTCTCTAATAATTGTTACTGTTTTGGGGAATTTATCATTCATATTTAAAGTGCATGGCCCATAATCATAGTCAAAAATAAAGTGTACTTTAGGATAAAGTATGCTTTAGTATGTACTTTAAGTATGAACTAAAGCATACTTTATCCTAAAGTATACTTTATTTTTGACTATGATTATGGGCCCATGTGTTTAAAAACAAAATATAGTGCAATTTTAACTGTTCAAAATAATAGACGTTTTTGGAATAACTTTGTTATATTTAGGAATATATTCCGTGTTTTTGTGGTTTGTTCTGAATAAATTAAGTAAAAGTAAGTAAACTAATATTTATTTCAAAAACAATTACATTTATTCACAATTTTTGTTAAAGATGGGCCGAAATAAACATTGCACTATTGAATAATAACGAGTTGCTAAAAATGTAAGAAAAGAAGGAAAAACTCTGGATTTTTTTGTTAGAGCACTTGGAAGATCAGAACATTGCATCAGAAATGCTCTAGAGTGGAAAAAACCAAAGAAACACGGGGTAGACCACGAAAACCTTCGTCAACTACTGATTCCCGTATAGCATTATTGGCAAAAAGAACCCATTTATATCATCAAAAGCAATTTCTGCAGAAATTAATAATGAAATTAGTGCTCCGTTAGTTCGTCAAGAATTATTAGAACACAATTTGCCAGGAAGAGTCGCCCGAAAGGTCCATTATTAAGTTCTAAGAACAAGAAAGCTCGCATTCAATTTGCTAAAAAATACCAAAACAGCTCCATTGACGATTTCAAGAAAGTATTATGGAGCGATGAGACTAAAATAAATTTATTAGGTTCGGATAGCCGACCGTAATGTTTAAAGACCAAAAGGCAAAGAGCTGGATGATCGGTACACAAAGAAAACCGTTAAACTAGGTGGAGGCAATATCATGGTTTGGGGCTCATTTTCATGGTATGGTGTTGGACCATTATATCAAATCACTGAAATCATGAATAATTAAATCTACCGTGCCATTTTAAATGATGTTATGCTTCCATATGCAGAAAACCATATGCCACCAAATTGGCAATTCCAACACGACAATAATCCTACACACTCGTCAAAATTAGTTAAATCTTGGTTGAGTCAACACGAAGTGACCTCTTTGGAATGGCCTCTCAATCCCCTGATTTTCAACCCGATTGAGAACTTGTGGATGGAGCTGAAGAGAAGCTTGGAGGAACAAGTTTTTACTAACAAAAATTAACTTTGGAAATCTGTAAAGAGCAGTTGAGAAGGTATTCCCATTGAAAAATGTCAAAAGTTAATAGAATCAATGCCCAAACGAATTCGAGCTGTTGTAGATTAGATAATAATGGTGGACATTCCGGTTATTAAAATCACTAAACATAATCAGTATTAAAAATAAAATAAATTTTGATGTAATTCTTCGTTCTAGTTTAAAAAAAAATAATAATTTTTTATATGATATTTAAAATAAGTCTATTATTTTGAACAGCAAAAAAATTGAATTTATTTTTTTTTTACGTTAATAAAAAGATCAAGAAGAAAAGTATTTTATTTAAAACCTACACTCAAAAAAATAAGTTAGTAGAATAGTTAGTAAAACGTCTTGTAAATCAGGTATTTTTTTTTTTTTTTTTATAATTTAACCAATACTCAGGGGATGCCCCTACTCATGCAGTGCATTGTATTGATCAGGAAAATAGGGTATTTGAAGGAGGAAAGATGGAGTAGTGTTTGTGGATATTTGATTTAAATTTTTCTAAATTGTAAGTAACAGGGAAGACTTCTGTGGGTAGTTTGTTCCACATACGAATCGTTCGACTAAAAAACGAATTTTCTCTGTAATGCGTTGTGCGAAACACAGGACAATCAACTACAAACGGATGTGCTCTATTAGATAAGCGAGTATTACGAATAAAAACTTGGGCTCGTGGAATAAGTTCACTTATCTCAGATGAGCATCTCCCATGGTAATATCGACAGAAAAGTGTCACACAACCCACATTCCGACGATGCTCCAATGAATCAATAGAGTTGGATACACTACTGTCATTGATAAGCTTCATCGCCCTCCCCTGAACACGGTCCAGAAGCTTCAGAATAGACAGTGGAGCCCCTGCCCATATATGAGAGTTGTATTCCATTTTTGGCCAGATATAGCTGGTATAAATAGTAAGGAGATCGGATGGAGTGAAGTAAGTCTTGCACCGTTTTAGAAAACCGAGACACTTGAATGCCTCTTTCGACACTTGAAATACGTGCTTATTCCAACGGACATCACACTGTATTCTCATGCCCAGAACATCAAGAGTATCCGATTCCTCAATACCTATACACTGTAGGTGCAAAATTATAGCCGCATGCACTTTTCAGCAGTTTTGTACATTTACATAAAAAATTCAAGAAATCTGTGAATGCCATCTGAAAGACCTCTAAAAATAATTAGAAAAACAGAAAAAAAAATTTTGTTTTTATGCCTTAAAAAACCGTTATAACAAATTCCTTGTTTTTTTGGTGGTGCAAAATTATAGCCGCAGATAAGAAAAAAATATTTTTTCAGCTAACGGTGGAGCCAGTTTTAATTTTTTTTCTTTTATTCTTATTTTATTTGAATAATTACTATTTTCTAGTTACATATTAGCCTTATTTTCGAAATTCCGCGGGGGTATTACGTGTTCGATATTGAAAAAGGCAAAATTAGAGCTTTTTTGGAAGAAGATGTTAGTTTTCGAGGAATTTCTCGGAAAATAAACCTATTTCCAAAATGTGGTATAAAAAAAATTTTGAAGAAAACTCAAAATTTCAGTTCGTAATAAACGCCAGCGTATTAGAACGCTAGCAAATCAACTAAAACTTTCAAACAAATAGCCCACAAATTTGACTTTAATGTGTTCCCCTGGACTGAAAATCGGTTGTTACAGCAGTCTTAAGTTATCTGCCGCCAAAAAATAAAGAATGCACCACGATTACTACCATGGCACAAAAGTGCAAGCTTGAATTTGGCCAAAATTAGCATGAGTACTGGCTGGTATAAGGTAAGTCACATTTAGAGTCTTTTCACTGGAATCTCCGGGACAAGATTTCTCGGAATTTCAGAATTGAAAATTGTCTTGAATTCCCCGATAAATCTATTTTTTGTCTTTGCGATGGAACTTTTTGTAAAACGTTATTTAAAAATATAAAAAAAAATGTAAGGTTTTATATTTTTTATTGTTATATTGATACGAAAATGCAAAGATGTAATTCACTGCTAAAAATTAGTTTATCGAATTTTTCACATTTGTTTCAAGATATTCTTTTTAGGTGTGCAATATTCAAAAAAATTAGGTAAAAAAATTTGATTTTGGCTTCAAAAATCTATTTGAGAATTATTGTTTCGGATTGCAAAAAATTAGCAAAAACGAAAAATATCGCAGCCAAATTTTGAAAGCTAGTTACTTAATAATAATAATTAATTAGTAAATTCATTAATTAATAACTTTTCCTTAATTTAAATATATCACTTTAATTTACCTATATAGTTTTTACCGACCTCTTTCTCCAAATCTTTAGAAAAAAATACGGGAAACATTAAAAGATCTTACGTTCCAAGGAACACTCGTTTCATTGCAGGCCACTTTTCCCTACCTGTAGTTAAACTACGTTTCCAATATATTTTTTTTCATTGTCTGGTATATTTTATATTATTGAAGACACTTCTCGTCAAATTAATTATTAAAAAAATATTTTAAAATATGCAATGAATTCAAAATTGTTAAATCAGCATTTTTATTATTTCTTAATATTTTTCTTAACCTCATCAAAACTTAAAAATATTTTAAAAATAATTTATATCTCAGTGATACGAAATCACATAAAAAAAAATGTTTAAAAAATCATTATTTTATCTTTTTTATTATATATTTGTGTAGCGTATTTTTCTTGTTTTCATAAAAATATATCAATATTTTCAACTTAAGTTCGTTTTAAGTTTGTTGTATTGCATAAGTAACTTTGGTGCAAATGGTAAAGCGGTCTACTTTAATACAGCAGATCGTAACTCAGATTCGTGTGTTCAATACTCGCTGGCACCAAAAGATTTTTTTTTTTTAATATTTAAAGAAACATCCCTAAAGTATGCTGCAGATTTTTATTAAATAAAAATGTTAATATATATTTGAAAAAGACCTTCCATGAACTATTGAAAAATAGCATTTATTCACTGTTTAAAATGCTATTAAACAAGTTATATATTTACTCCATCTGCCCAATGACACGACAATGTTAAAATCATTAATGATTCACCTGAATTTGCACCACATAAGGCTCAGTAGATGTGGTGTTTTTACTACTTCTTCCTCAGCTCTTATTTTGCTGGGTACAGATGATAATGTTAATTCCACAGCCCGTCTGTGGGTTAACATACAACATTGGGTCTTGCGTGCATTAAAATCGACCTTATTCGCGCGACCCCACTCGGAGATTGTAGAAAGGTCTTGATTGAGTGTGTCATTCATGTTCTGCCGCATGCCCTCTATCTCCAAAGAGCTTGGCCTGTGATCGAATGGAAATGAATGACAAATGTTGCTCTCATCTGCAAAAGAGTAGATAGGATTGAAGGTCTGACCAAGAAGGTCATTAATAAAAATAAGAAAAATGGTAGGAGAAAGAACAGAACCTTGCTTTACTAATATTATACTAATGTTTTACTAATTAATTTTGCTAAAAAAAATTGTGCTGATAAGCACATTAATAGTGTAGACGACAACCAGATTGAAAGATATACGCAGAATGAAGAAGATGTCGCGGCATGACAAGATGTAGTAAAGAAGAGGAAAATGATACTAAAAAGTACAACTCTAATAAGAAATATAAAAAAATCAACCATGGAAGACTTTTGTATCTGTTTTTCATACATAAAACAACTTAAATTTTGCGTTGTCACCGGCTTGTGAAAATAATTGTCTATTAATTAAATAAAAGACAAAATAAAATATTTAAATTTAATATGTATTTCTAAACTAAATGTTTTTAGATTAATAATCTAGTGTCAAATGGCAAACAAACATATACAGACATGTAGACAGAGTAAAGCGAAAGACAAAGACACACATCTTAGGTAGATTTTTATGGTTCCTTTTTCTTATTGCAGAAAAAGGGTTGTTTTTTCGTTTCGTTTGTTTTTGTTTATTTTTTCGTTCGTTTCGTTTCTATAATTATCTTAGGCAGTTGTGTCCTTTAAAAGATAGCATCATTTAGACAACCATTGATGTAAGTAGTTGAAAGAAAATTTTTGTTATGTTATTTATATTTATTTCTATATATTTTCAGATATTAAATTAATTCATGTCGTCAATGTGGGAAAATGAAAATTTTTATATTTCGTAATTATTGTAAATTATTTTTAAAAGAATCACAAAAATATGTTTTATGATTTTCAGCAAATAAATTAACTAAATTACAATTTTTCTACAAATTTTTTGCGTGTTTTCAGTCTACTAAAATTCAGCAAAAAATTTATTAATTTTTAGCAAGGCTTTTTGCTGATTTTCAGCAAAAGATTTTGCTGACATTAGCAATTTTTTTGCAAGCACCCTCCTGACTAAAATTTTGCTGACTCAGCAAAATTTTTTGCTGACTTTACAAACTTTTTTTTTTGAGTGTACTATTTTTATTGTAGATTAAAAATAAATTAAAAATAAATTTAATTGCCTCGACATTTTAGAAAAAAATAAAAAAGCCTATTATTTTGATCAGCACTGTATTTCCAACATTCGACAAAAATGGGAAACTACCTCTATTGAATTAGACGAAGAAGCTAAACAACTTCTAGATGATGAAAATCAAGTCTATTTAGAAGAAATATTTACTAAAATTGTTTGATTTATGCCCAGTTTTTCACTTCGTATTTAAATGCCATTTGGACTTTAAGTTCTATTTAAATACAAACGTCAGTTTTTAACTTCAAATTTAAATCACATTTAAGTGACCAATCTTGGGCATTTAAAGTCTATTTAAATTGTACAAATATAACATATGATTTTGACAGTTTGTTTTTATTTTCGAGTGGTAAAACAAACAATAAAAAATAAATTAAATTACAGCAGCCAATAAAAATTCAACTTCGGTTGCACTGAAATTTTCACTTCTCTTCATTTATATTTTATTAATTTAATTATAATTTAATTATATATATTTTATTTCTATATTTTATATTTTCAGTTTTTTTCTATTCTTTAAACAGCTGTTTTTGAATAATGATCATTAATTTTTTGACATTTCATGATGCTACCATACTTTTGTCGCAAATAAATAACAATTATCATTTAAGACTGAAAAACTGAAACTGTATTTAAATACAACTTAAATTTAAATGTCAATTAACTAAATGCATATTTACATACGAAGTTAAAAACTGTGCATTAAAGTAATTTTTCAGTACACTAACAATAAGTTATACACTTTTTTTATATAGTTAACAATTTTTCTTGATTTAAAAATTTATGTATTTTATAAATTTACAATAAAAATTTATATAGAAATATTTAAAAAACAATAAAAAAAATTTTAACTAAAAATTCCAACATATTAGATTACGTATCGGACGTGTATTAAACTGTGCTCCAAATAAATCGAAAATATAACAATTACAAATTGAAAATAACCCTACCATATGTAAAAAATACCTCCTTATACCGGGAACGATCGTTGGATGAAGTGTAGTGCGGTCGTTTTTAGTATAATTTAAAATGAAAAATTATATTTTCCCACGTAAAACTGATAGAGACAGTAAAAGAAAAAACCTACAAAAGAAAATCAATAACAAATCAACAGCTGTTCATATTTAACGAAACTAGTGTGATCGGTACAACAGTGTTTAAATCAACAACATGGAAGGTATTCCCGAACAGGAATTTGAAACTCTCGTAATAGTTTGAGCATGTTTAGTAAACAAACTTAAAGTGCTTGAAAAACTATTGTGGAATTAAATAAAAGAATTAAAAAATTAGAGAACTATTGCTCTTATCTAATAGAAGAAAATAAATTCTATAGATGATGAAGAGGTAGCGGAAGAAACTGGATGGATAATCAAAAAAAAACTAAAAAAGTAAAAATAAGAAACGTAGAGCTCCTACCTCCCCAGTAGTTGCAAAACAATCAACAAAAAAACAATCAAATACTAATAATAAAAAGTCTTTAAGTGAACTTTCTGCTTTGACTGTTACCAGTGACAAAAATTTGGCACCAACAAGTCCCTTACAAAATAAACATGATAGTTGTAAAGACAACTCGATTGAAAATATTGAATATAATACTGATGAAGAAGAACTAGCAGCTGAAACAAACTGGATAGTTCAGAGAAATAGGAAAAAAAAAAATAAAAATAAAAACCAAATAGCGTTTTCATCACCCCTAGCTGAGGAAGTCAATCGCTAGCCAAGATAAACAGCCCATAAATAAACGCCTTCCTCCACCAATAGTGGTAAGTGGAATTAAGTGTTATAAGGATATGTATTCTATGCTAAAAGACATTTCAAAAGAGGAAATACCACTTAATTGATTAATAATGATGTATTTAAAATATTTACCAACAATGGAGAAGATTATAGAAAAATTACTAAACAGTTCAATGAACTAAAACTACCATGGTATTCTTTTGAAATTAAAGAAAATAGACCCATTAAAGTTGTTGTTAAAAATTTACACCACTCGTGTGATACCAATGAAATTATCGAAGACCTAAGAGATCAAGGTTTAAAGCCAATAAGTGCAGAAAATAAGCTTAAATGGAAATCAAAGGAACCACTAGATATTTTTATACTCTCTTTTGAATCATCAGAAGATATTAAAAGAATTTATAATATTAAATCAATACTGAACTGCATAGTTAAAGTTGAAATTCTCCAATGTAAAAACTGCCAATTATATGGGCACACCAAAAATTTTTGCTCAAAACCTCCACGTTGTGTTAAATGTGCAGGTAAACACAAAACTATGGAATGTACAAAACCTTCCTCACAGAAACCAAAGTGGTACAATTGTGGTGAATCACATCCTGCCAGTTATCGAGGTTGTGTAGTCGCAAAAGAATTGCAAAAAATAAGAGATAAATCTAAACGTTTTGATACCCAGTCTATAAATAGAACACCAAAAAATCCAAGCGTTGCCAAAGCAGAAACCCCACAAAGGCAATAAAAATTGAACAGTTTCTCCAATGTTTTAAAAAAAACCGGATTTAACTTATTCCGCTAATAATGACAATGAAAATTTATTGTCTGAAATACTTAAAACCTTAAAAACTTAAGAAAAATTTCAACAAAATATTGAGCTTAGACTCAACCAGCTCGAAAGGGCTATTAACAATTAAAAATGGCTTCCCTTCTGAAAATAATGCTATGGAACACTAACGGTCTCTTGAAACATGAACTTTTGCTAGTCCTTAACAAAGAAAAAATAGACATCTGTTTAATATCAGAAACCCATTTTACAAATGAGAATGAAATAACAATACCAGAATATAGTATTTACAACACAGCCCACCCACTGAACACTGCACGAGGAGGAAGTGCAGTTATCATTAAAAGCAACATAGAACATTATGAAGAAAATAAGTATTGCTCTATCGAATTTCAAGCTACAACAGTTTCTGTAAAAACCACACATGGTATGATATCAATATCAGCTGTCTATAGTCCTCCAAGAAATAGTATCCAAACAGAGATCTACAAATCCTTAATACAATACCCCAAACATAAATTTATTATGGGAGGGGATTTCAATGCAAAGCATATCCACTGGGATCCCGCTTAATTATGACGCTGGACGTAAAACTTAAATGGAATGAGCATATCAAAAAGAAAAAACAAGAACTTGAAATCAAATACTGGTTAATTGACTTGACTGGTTAATTCGTAGACGTTCGTCTCTATCAATTCTAAATAAAATTGCAGTTTATAATCAAATTATAGAACCTATATGGGGATGCGCTAAGCCAAGTGTTGTAAACATAATTCAACGCTTTCAAAATAAAATTATAAGAAAAATAGTTAATGCACCGTGGTATTTAAGAAACAACGATATACACCGAGATCTTAGAGTGGACACTGTTAAAACCGTAATACAAAAATATGCAGCCAAACATCAAACCAGACTGTCTTCACATGTTAACCAGGAAGCTCGCAACCTTTATAACACTGAAGATCAACCTCGTAGATTACAACGTACTAAAACACAGGATTTAGTCAGACTCTAACTATTAATGCCTAATGCATCTTTATCACTTGACTCGATGAAATTTGCTCGTTAGTCTTTTTTGACTAGTTGTAAAGAATACTAAAAAACTGTATTGTATATATTCTAAAGTTTTGAAAATAAAGAAAAATATATATAAAAAAAAACAAAAAAAAAAAAAACTAAAGTAAAGTAAAGTAAAAACATACGACTTTTCATTGAAACTTCTCTATCTTGAACCAATATCAGGTAACGTTTACGTTCGCTGCTTAATAAATTATATTTTAACTCGGGCTCTTTAAAAAAAGCCAACCTTTGGCCCTTGAGAATATTAGGACTAAAAAGTTTTCTGACAAAATTTAACTTACACAAATTTTAAAAAAGTATTAGTTGTAAAATTAACTGAAAAAATAAGACATATAAAAAAAACATTTTTTAACTTTTTAACACTTCACTTTTGTATAAAATTCAACTAAAAATAAAAATGTATTATAAACCCTCCATAGCTTTTTTATTATCGGTCGATATTTACGTTTTATAGCAAAAATTAAAGGCTAAAGTCCCACATACCAAACAAAAAAAAACAACAGATTTTTGACCGCCTTCTCGTGAAATGGTCCACTGTGCGTCATGTGTTAGCCGAAATGAGTGTGAGTAAACAACAATAACAACAGGCCAATAAAAGCAAAACATTTATTTTTAAAGTGTGATGCTTTTGAGAAAAAAGATAAAAAACTAAAGCTGTTTTTTTTTTTTAGTTAGTCTCTTTACAGGAAGAAGAAGAAGAAAACATTTTTATTGAAAAATTTTACGGACACAAGGGATACACCAGACTGCCGCAGTTTCGTCCCCCTCCTGGGACTCGTCAGTGGTTAATTTATGTGTCAATTGAACAAAGTATTTTATGTTGTTAATTTTGCTCTATATGAAAAACTTTTTATTTTTTGGTGTCGTACTGTGATTTGAACTCACGGTCTTAGTAACAAGCTATGCATCGTAATCTCACCTCTTAACGAGTTGAGCCACGGTCGACACAGCGTTGACTGCGACTAAATTGGAGTTTGGTCACACTACGTACACACAAGTATTGTTTCGATCAGAAGAGACAGAATTAGCTAATACCAATGCACAATTCATTTCTCAACTAGAATGCTTTTTCTTCGTAATCCTATCTCTTTTTCACAAGTAGTTATCACGTTTTTATGATGCGCTTTATTCACATACAATAGTTGGATACCAAGTGTAGGTTAGAGATTGAGTCGCCGTTAAGCAAGTTTATTCAAATTTTATGTTAGAAAGTGTTTTGCAACCGTCAGATAATGACAATCGTAATTAATTTTTTTTTTTTGTTAGAATATTTTAAGGTTAACGGCGTTTTAAGTTCTTTCGTTTGGGTATTTTAGGGCTAACGGTATGTTTGATAATTTCGTTAGGGTATTGTATTTTAAGGTTAACGGTATTTTAAGTTATTTCGTTATTTTTATTATAAGTTTAAAGATATCTCTTTTAAAGGGTTTTAGCCTTTATTGTAGCGTTAATGTTTGCCAACTATGCTATAAGTCAAATTTAAATTACGTTTAATTTTTCAATCCACTGAATTATATTTAAATTTCCATTATTTTCTGGAATGCGAAACAAAAGTGCGGATTTCCAAAGAATTTTTGAAGTTATTTTACATTGTATCAAGTTATAGTATATAACCTGCTGAAATTAGATGAACCCACTTTTCGGATCAACTTATATCCCATTAGTCAAGGCTATGTATGCCATTTCTTGGATCAGCTAAGATATGGAATTATATTACTATACATGGTACACTCATAATAATCTATAGGTAAAATATACGAAAACCGTTGTTCATTTTACGAAAGTTTTGGTTATTTTGACATTACGAAAAAATTGTAGAATATACAAATCACATTTCGTAAAGTTTTGTAAAAACTTTTTTTAAATAAAAATGTGGTGCATACCTTACGAGTTTATTTTAAAATTAAAAAAAAAAAAATGTAATGGTGCCACACCAGAATCGAACTCACGATTTCAGTGACGTCCTGCTGTGTTGAAGTAGACCCCTCTACCATTTGCACCAAAGTAGCTGATGCAATACAACAAACTAAAAAGGAACTTAAGTCGAAAATATTATGAAATTTTTATGAAAACTAGAAAAATATGCTACAAATATTTAATAAAAAAGGTAAAATGGCAATTAAATAGTTTTATTATGTTTATTGAACTAAATAAAATAATATATTTTTTTTATAAATATATCAAATAATATATTAAAAAACAAAATAAAAAAATAATAAAATAATAATAATAAAAAACTTAAATAACAATTTCAAACTAATTGCATTTTATTATTAAATATTTTATCTTTTTAAATATCTGTTTTATTGAATTTCATACTAAACCCGGCAAATAAAGTGGAAGTAGTGTTTTCGGGTCCTCTTTAACTTGTTTTAGGATCATCTTTATTAAACAAAATACAAAATATGCATTTATATCAAAACACAAAAATAGTAATAATGAAATAAAAAAATAAAACATAGAAATTTAAAAAACATTAATAAAGAAAAAAAATATAAAAACTAAAAAAAAAAAAAAAAAAAATTGTCCTGGCCAGGAGTTGAACTCGCAACCTTCTGATTGCAAATCCGACCTCTAACCACATCAACATCCATATGTAATATTTGTAACATTACAAATTTTTGTACAATGTACTAAAAAAATATTACGAAATCATGTTTGTATTTTTTACGAAATTTGTAAATTTATATAATTTGTTTTATACAAAAGTTTTGTAATATAAACAAAATGTTTGTACATTCTACGAAAAAAAATTTACGAAAAATATATTTGTATTTTTAAGCATGGATTATTATGAGTTCGTTTTCAATTTTTTTTTTTGATTTTGATTTCTGGATATTATCACTTTTTAGAAGGTTTTTGTATCAATAAAAATAATGGCGTATTTTTTTTTTTAATTCCAACTCCTTCCCGTGCCTATAGGCGACTCAAATCGCGGATTTTGGGTCCCTTTTCCCATACAACAAAAACGGCTAAATATATGTCAAATCTGACTTCAGTATTCGATTCTACGGGAAAACTTAGGCCCATAAGCTTTTGTTTAGTTTTTGGAATGCACCAGAATGCATAGTTAGAGTGGTCCAAAAAAATAATTTTTTAAAAAAAAAATTAAAATATTTTTTTGTGTTAATATACAATGAAAAAATACTTACAATCTGAGAAAAATGTTCCAAAAATTTTAATTTTGTAGTTACCCGTTCAAAAGTTATTATAGTTTAAAAATTTAATTTTTTAGTGAATACAAAATAATTTATTGGTTTTGTAATTTCTATTTAACAACAATTCTAATTAATTCTATTCCTTTCCACATCAGATAAAGCTAAACAATTTAAATTATCTTTATTTTTAACTAAACAAGAGTTGTTCAGGCGCGAAATTTTACCAACAAATTGTTCGGTGTAAATACTTGTTGATTGTATATTTTTAGCTTGTTCGATTGCATTAAGAAAACCTTTCTGGGCTGGCCACTCAACAGCGTTATAAAGCATAAAGGATATGTTAATTCCAAAATTAAACAGAGTTTTTAAACTTTGAAGAGTAATAAAATCAAACGGTGACTTACTAAAAGAGGAATCAAAATATGCCAACTTGTTAGCTGCATCAACAACATTATTAAGCACTTCTTTTCCCTCTTCTACTTCTATAAAATCTTTTTATATAGCATTTGGTCGGTTGTATTAATTAACTGTACAAAATCTCTTGTGTTTTCGGCCACAATAGACTTCGGGCATAGATTATTTTGTTCTTCTAAGTCGTTTGCAAAAAGACTTACATTTGGATCAATTGTTAGCAGTTGTGTAAATTGATCTTGACTGTTACTGCCTAACAATTTGATACGTACATTTTCTTTTTCTTCTACCGAATTTCTTTCAAATATAAAAGCATTGATTCAAATTGTTCCACTAAGGCTTCAGATATGTTGAAATGTTCTTTATATAACATAATTTTAAAGATGTATATCACTTTTGAGAGCCACCTAGCATGGTGATCTGCTCCATAAGATTTTATTTTGTAGTGAGTGTTTGCATTTAAATGTACAAGGGCCAATTCTGCCACTTCCCGGTGATCCGCTCCGCGATGATTAATTTTGGTTTGTTCTTCATAAAAATCTTTTAACGTTTGATGATTTTTTTCAAGAATCGGTTTAGCTGTTTTCGAATGGAACACCGGTGTTATTTTTAAATCACGGTTTTGATTGAACCATTTTCGAAATTGGCCAAATATTGGAATTCCGGCACCAACACTTTTCATGACAATTTCTTTAAAAGGATTTGCCACACATAGTTCCTTTTGATGAAGACGACATGGTCGACGATTCAAATTTTTCGGTATTGCTTCGAAACTTATTAACTTTTCAGCTGTGTTGCACCACCTTTTACACCGGAATTTGCAGCTGTTGTATCATATGATAGACCGACAATTTTTTCTGTAATATTTAATTCATCGCATTGCTTCTTCAATTCATTTGCGATAGATTTACCTGAACCATCTTCGATAAAATTGCAAGAAATCAATTTTTATAATCCGTTTGGTAGAGATACACTTATAACCAATCTCTCCACCATATCACGATTATTATTCTCCATACGTTTACCATCGTAATGCAAGATTAAGTAACTGGGGAATTCGAATTGGTTCATCCTTTTCAGAGATTCTTGACGTTCCTTATTACGACTTTTCAAACCAAAGGAACAAGACGTGTTAGCTTCCACATTATTTAGACGTTTTAGCTCTAGGAAAAGACTCGCCATTGAATTTGAAGAAATTCCCAAACTGTCCAATAAGCCGCAAATATTCGGAATTATAAAAACAAACTTCGAAACATTGGATTTTCCTTCATCAAGTAACCAATTCGGATCTTTTGATTCGTTGTCCGATTCTACTTGCAGTTCTTCTAGATCCATTTCACTGTCAGTAAATTGTACACCTTTTTTTGAGCTGCTCTCTCAAATTTCTGAGTACAAGGAAATGGATCAGAGAGCTGGTCGTAGAATCTTTGAACGTGTGGGTGTTGAACCAACCAGCTTGGTTGGAAGTTCTTTTTAACACTTCGAAAGTTTTTATAGAGTTCCAGAATTTTATTACGCTGGTAATAACGCTGCTTAGGAAACAGACTTAACTTTTCAACGTCGGCCTCAATTTCAGATAGAACAGTAGAAGCTGCTACATAAATATCCTTTTTTGGATTTGGATTAAGGACATTAAGAAACCTACACAAAACTTCTAGTTTGGTACACGATTTAACATCTATACAATATGTTAACAATTAGATGAAGAAAATTACTGTATTTTTCAACAGTTGTTTGAAGCAGTTATTTTAGTGTTTCAATAAACAACTACCAAAACATTAATTTGCAGTAAACATTTAATTTTTGTTAGTTATATAAACATAGAAGATTTTGTCGAATTTTTAAAATTGCTCGTTTAGTTTATAATTGTCATTATTGATATGCTCATGATTTGTAAAAATTATATAGAGAAATTTTCATTGTATCTTCAATGCATAAAAACGTTCTAACTAAAGTACCGTTTGGAATTTTGAATTTAAAGTAGGATGTAGGAAATACAAATTTTTATTGTAATTAAAAGAAAAACATTTATTTTAATTTTTTTATATATATTTTTTTATTTATGTTTTTAAAATACCGAAAAATATAACTGTTAAAACAGTAGTTTTTTTTTAACAATTTTTACAGTTGTTTTAATATTTTTGTTTTTACGACGTTGTTAGTTGTTTTTTAATAGTAATTTTAAGTAATTAGTTACTTTAACTGCAGTTATCTTTGTCGCCATTTTAACTGAAATTACAGTTGTTTGAACTGTCATTTTCAGTAGATTCTACTGCTTAACTTTTTGAGTGTATATATATCGGAAATTTTTTCATCGGGTACATAATCTTGACAACATAGACAATTTATATAGAAATACAATAGAAAAAGTAATATTTTTTTTGTAAACAAGAGGAAAAAAATTTAGTAATTTACATTTTTTTATGATACGGTCAATGGTAAAGTTAAAATCCATTTAAAAAATTTCTGCAAAGATAATGCTACGTTTCCACTGGATGTGTTTATGCAAATTGGTTGTATTCTGTATTTTTTATTTGATGCAAGTTGAACAGTTGTGGTAAGTATTAACTATAACAATTATTGATGTAGCATAATGGGCATTTTTCCAGACATCACCATTTGTTGTATAAAGTTGAGATAAATTTACTATAAAAAAAGAAAAAAACATGAAACATCTGTGTTGCTTGGTTTTAGGGAAAAAAAAAATCGCCATTGTAATACCTGAAAAAGATTCTTAGAAAATACAAACAAAAAAAATATATATATAAAATTCTTTTTTATTTTATTAATTTAGATATCATCCCAGGCAGAAAAATACAATCGGCACAGAGTTGGCAAAGCGTCGGCGACGGTCGGTTATGCGTTGACAGAACGTGGGATTGACAATCTTAGCAGTATTGTCCTATTAACCGATTGATAACAGTGGCCAACCTTTGGTTTGAGTGAACTTGCACCGTTGGCATAACGTTGGTAATTCAAAAAACGTTATGCTTTCAAAATACCTTAAATTGAATTAATTTTGAGAAATATGTATAACAAGCCGGCTAAAGACGGGCTTGCCCATAGTGCACCTACACGCAGAGAAATAGTATGATTGAACATGATTGTGGACACAAAATGATTATATTATGATTCTAATTATCATATAAATGACTCTAGATGATCATATTATAATTACCGAAGTCGAGTGTATCGTCATTTAGGATCATAATATGATTGCTACGATTATATTATGATTTTTACGAATTGTAGTCTTAACATGATGCTCTTTAACTATCATAAAACGATGCTCTTTTTTGTGTGTGTAGTTCTGCCTAAAAATTTTAATTTATTGTAAGTTTTGTGAATATTTAGGGTTTTTTTATATAATGACCAACATGTGGAATATTATACAGAGTAAATGTCATGTTGATGGAGGTCTTCCAGATACATGCCTGTAAACTTTCGCTGAAGGAGTTTGAAGCTTCATAACAATGTAGTTTGTGTTTGGATTTTATTTACCTATAATTAATAATTTGAATTAGCTTTTGTTCGTATAAAAACATTTATATTCATGATTAGTAACCCTTGATAATTAATAAAATTGTGATAAATCCACATTCTATCGATGCTCAATAATATATATAACAGACCGAGAGGGATCATCTCCATGGCGTACACTCAAAAAAATAAGTTAGTAGAAAAGTTAGTAAAACGTCTTGTAAATCAGGTATACTATTTTTTAGCAAATTTTTTGCTAAAATCGTGTTTTCAGCTAAAATTTTTGTTATACTTATTCAGCACTTAATTGTTTTTTACTAATGCTTTACTAATATTATACTAATCTTTTACTAATAAATTTTGCTAAAAAAAATTGTGCTGATAAGCAAATTAATAGTGTGGACGACAACCAGATTGAAAGATATGAGCAGAATGAAGCAGATGTCGCGGCATGTCAAGATGTAGTAGAGAAGAGGAAAATGATACTAAAAAGTACAACTCTAATAAGACATAAAAAAATCAACCATGGAAGATTTTTATATCTGTTTTTCATACATAAAACAAAATTGAGGATTAAAACAACTTAAATGTTGCATTGTCACCGGCTTGTGAAAATAATTGTCTATTAATTAAATAAAAGACAAAATAAAATATTTAAATTTAATATGTATTTCTAAACTAAATGTTTATAGATTAATAATCTAGTGTGGTCAAATTGCAAACAAACATATACAGACATGTAGACAGAGTAAAGCGAAAGACAAAGACACACATCTTAGGTAGATTTTTATGGTTCCTTTTTCTTTTGCAAAAAAAGAGTTGTTTTTTTCGTTTCGTTTGTTTTTGTTTATTTTTTCGTTTCGTTTCTATAATTAGCATCATTTAGACAACCATTGATGTAAGTAGTTGAAAGAAAATTTTTGTTATGTTATTTATATTTATTTCTATATATTTTCAGATATTAAATTAATTCATGTCGTCAATGTGGGAAAATGAAAATTTTTATATTTCGTAATTATTGTAAATTATGTTTAAAAGAATCACAAAAATATGTTTTATGATTTTCAGCAAATAAATTAACTAAATTCCAATTTTCTACAAATTTTTTGCGTTTTTTTTCAGTCTACTAAAATTCAGCAAAAAATTTTTTATTTCTAATCCACTAAGTGTTAGCAAAACTTTTGCTGAATCTACTAATTTTGTTGCTAAAAATCAGCTCGCTGATTTTCAGCAAAAGATTTTGCTGACATTAGCAATTTTTTTGCAAGCACCCTCCTGACTAAAATTTTGCTGACTCAGCAAAATTTTTTGCTGACTTTACAAGCTTTTTTTTGAGTGTATGGTAAGAAATTGGTAGGTTAAATACTATCTTTAACGCTTTATTTTGTGCAGACTGAAGACTTTTTAAGGCAGCATTATTTTTATATCCATAAATTAATGGAAGATAAGTCAAATGACTGTGAACCAAACATTGGTATATTAGCATATTCGTATAACAATCAAATTTCTAAGTTTATATATAACACCGACAGCTGAGGATATTTTGATTTTTATTGCATCATTGCAAATTTGAGGAAATCTGCTTACCTAAATACTTTACAGAATCAGACTCTGTTATCTGGGGGGTTATTAGAACATTGTCTACACCTTTTCAACATTTTTAACCATAAAAAGTAATATTAATTTTTTTTTTCTTAACGTGAAAATTCTGTTCGAATCGATTTTCTTTTCGAATCGAATTACTTAATATCCCCCTGAACATTGTCGATATGAACTGTCATGACTGAGTCATTACTTAATAAATATGGTCTGAATCTAATAAAATTAGTTTTGAGTTGAGTTTATTGATTCTGACATATTCAGCTAATATTGAAGCATCATACTCAATTTGCATTTGCAACAGTCGTGAATACTTATACAGATAAAGAAGACAGATAACATCTGCAAACATAAACAGCTCACCCTTAAAAGCTATAGCAGCTCCCCGTTAAAAGTTATATTTTTTACGTCATTTATGTATATTTTAAATAAAAGGGGACCAAGTACACTACAGGTACACCACATTTAATTGGTAGCAATGAACTCTAATCATATCCAATTTGAACGAATTGTTTTCGATTCTTCAAATAGTCGCTTATTAATACAATTGAGTTATTGAACCCTCCAATTATTTCTAGCTTTTTATTCAAAATATGACAATCAACTAAGTCAAAAGCATTTGACAAATCGAAATAACCGCAGCAACACCATTAAAACTATCGTCAAATCCCCACAATGTTTACAATGGCATCTTCCGTTCCGGAACCACTGCAAAACCCAAATTGATGTTCAAACAATATTTTGTTACTATATAAGTATTCCGATAACTGATTAAAAACAATTTTTTCTAGCACTTTATCAGAATAGAGACTGGCGAAACATGTCAATTTTATTAGAACCAGCACCTTTAGGTACGAGTATATTAACAATACTATCAAGTTTTAAATCGTTATGATATTTACCGTAATACAATAATTAATTATAATTCCGATATTATTTCCGGATGTCAAAAGGATACCATCCTGTAAAAAAATTTACTGTGGGGCTTGTCGAATCCTTCCAAGTTCATTATTTAAAAACCTCCATGTTTTTTTATATCACCTTCTTGACAAATTATGCGAGTAGTATTCATTCATTAATTTTCTATTACTTGTTTTTATGCTTTTAGTGATTCTTTTTAGCTTTTCAGATATACATATATAATAAATGAATAAATGAATAAAAA